>JASFXZ010000017.1:9591880-10191880 GCA_032209605.1 Mactromeris polynyma
CTATTTGAAACGAATATGTTCTGACGCATCTACGAGTCAACCCTCTGTAAAACGTTCTCGACGTTCTGAAGTTTCTGCATTTAACTTTAGAGAACATTGCCTATTTTGTGGAAATAAATGTAACATTCAACCTGACCCAAAGCATCCTAAACGATGGCGAAAAGCCCTAATATGTCGTACTGCATGTCGCCCTGGAACAAAACCTTTCAAAGAAACAATATTAGATGTCTGTAAATTACGTAATGATGAATGGGCAAAGAAAGTCCAGACACATGTCATGGGAGCGGTTAGTGATATAACTGATGTACAATAAATATCAATACTTCACGCAGTAGTTTCCATGAATAATTCATGTCAATTAAAGGAACGTCTTTATTTCTTTGGTATACGTTTGCAGACTTGCATAATTTAAAATGTTTAATGGGACTTTTTGATGAAAGCATTGACTGTGACTAGAAAAAACACCATTTAAGCGTCTATGTGTTAATATATGACTGTAATATTTGTTATTCCTCTGGCGGTTCTGTTGACAGATTTCTGTCCGTAAATTAGTACTTTGAAAATGCATCGTCAGTAAGGCTCTTTCATTGCATGATATTCTTTCTTTACTGAGAAAGTCATGTTTTTTTAATTTTTTATTTCATCTGGGTCCGAGGCTACATTTAAGGCTGATCGCAAATTCAAAAAATAAATATAGTTATACTTTTAATCAAGTGAATTGTTGACAGCATATTTTCACATTACTGACAGTTCCAAGGCTGTAATTCGCTGTATAGTTATTATTTATTTTTGTGTTTTGAATGTATGTTATATTTCCCTTTCCCCTGTGCAATTCTTTCACTTTATATAGTGTTCAGGTTATTTTCTTCCCAGTTTCGGCATATTGTTGCCACCTGTCTTGACTTGTCCTGTGATATTTTCCATCCATTAATTCCCTCTCACTGTTTGTACTCTTTGATTCTCCTAGTTATTTCTTATGGTCTGCCAGGTCATTCCGTGCGCCTCTGTTCCCTTACGTATGTACCCTTGAACCTCCTCAAGTGCCTTATGTTTTATGGATTGTTGTTTTCCCGGAGGTCTGTGTGGGAATGCACTGATTTATGTATGTGACCTTCCCTGTAGCAACGTATTAGCTCTCTTTTGATTACCATACAAACTGCAAACACTAATAAAAAGCGTAAATATCCGACACACTCCAAACATAACTGGTTTTGATTATGCAACTATTCTGCAAGACTGAATAAGTCATCATTTCTCGTCATGTAGGTATTTTTCGTATGACGATACTTAATTCTGACAGAAATATGAGATCAATCATAATTTCATTTTCTATACATGATAGACTCAGTGTCGGTTATGCAACCTTTACAAAATTATGTAATATTATACAAAAGAGTGATGACGCTGTTGAAACATTTAATGGAGAAAGATTGGCCTGACTATCTACACTATATTAGATATAGGACTACATATTTCTGTATTCCATCTATTATTACAGACATTGAGAATCACAAACAACATTTTCGCCATACGAAGGAGAAAGATTCCAGTAGGCTCTGTATTCCACTCTGTTAGGCGGGAGAGTAATCTCTAGCAATTTGACAGGCATATTTAAGTGGTGTTAATGATAAGAACCGACACAAAACAATATCAATTCTCAAATATCGTTTTCAAAATATTGGTTATTTAGAAATATGACAACACAACAATTAAACGACATACGTATAGTCAAAGTGATTCTTTACTTATAAATTGCAGGCGATATTTACCGAACAAATCAACAAAACGATTTAGTGCACTAATATAATTAATATCATAGATGTTACTTAATATGTATCTAAAGTAAGAAAGAGTGACGAATAAAATGTCACTTCCACGAAACGGGCTTCATCATACATTTTCGTAAAATGATAATCATAGCCAGGAATTGAATAATACAATACACTCTTTGTACACTCTCCGCAAGTGGAAAAACAAGAAACATGTTTAACAGTCAAGACGTTCCTTGAATTGCAACGCCTAAACAACACTCAAAATGATTTGAGCGTAAATGCAGTTGCTATAACCTAGTTATTTTGTTTATCGGCTTTATAGACGCTATTAAAATGTCAATACGAAGCTGAAAATCAGAGTAATATCTTTATTTTTACTCAGATTCATAATGAGATGGAATTAACACTAGTTAAAATCATTATATAGAGGATATTGCATGAGTGTTGTTTGGTATCAACTTTATTGAACGAGTTGAATAAAATGATATGAAGCGAGCCTCTGGCTTTATATTTTCCCGCTCATTTGCATATTATATGTACACTGTGTAATATTATATGTATTGCATCGTAGACACATGCACGAATATGTGATAAAACCATTCTACAAATAGTTTGTATCACTCTTAAATTCTGTTGAAAGCGATTCAGACAATGTAATTAATACTTTTTAACGCCAGCGTTTTTGAGACACGTAATCTCATTATCATTGTCACCGTGAAAATGTTTTGTCTGCATTTCTCTTCTTGATATTCAAGACAATATCATTAAATTGATAGAATCTTAGTCTGTTCGAAACATGCTTTCAGAAAATCGCTTCTACACAGATCCCAAAAGGTTTGATTTGACGACTTAATGTTTCTATTTCGCCAAACCTATGCATATTGAGCGATCTGCGCTTTAAACGGATTTAATAAAAATCGAGCTCGTACAGTATACTCAATGTGCAACATACCGAGTTCTTGCCAACATTGAGCAGCCTAAGCACTGTGTCTATGAGTTCGGATCGTATGACAAGAGAAATAATGAGTTGGTACAGGAAAACCACATACAGACCTCCGGGAAAACAACAATCCATAAGGCATTGTAGGAGGCTCAATTATACATACGTAAGCGAACAGGGGCGTAAGGAACGGCCTGGCCGACCATATGGGATAACTAGGAGAACCAAAGAGGACAACCAATGGGAGATTAATGGATGGAAAAGACCACAGGACAAGTCATGATAGCTGGCAACAATGAGCCGCCGAAAATAGCATGAACTCTACATAAAGTGAAAATCCTTGCAAAACAACTTGATAAACTAGATACAGCATTGATAATAGAGTGGGAATGCATGTTCATCATCATCACTCTTTCTCTTCTAGTTCTTTCTGTGCAATGTATTTGACAAGTTATATTTGTAATAATATCTTATTGATAAATTAGTTCTTAGATATACGGTCTTACTGTGTATTTATAAACGATACATCTTTACTTGATGAATTACACGATTGCAACTTCAACAAATGTTATTCACGTATGCAAACCCTTTTTTGGTAAATTTTATCAAAATTACCTTATTTTCTTAGATGGTGTATTTGTATGTTTGTTCAGGCTATTTATTCACCAAGTGCATATACGGGGAATTTCCTCTCAATTTTGCATCCGTTTCGTTCATATTTATAGCTTTATTCAGTCCGAAATCAGTCTCGAAGATATTTCTATAATGATTGCTTCAATTTTGGAGCACTTATACTGCCACAATGATGAAATACAGAGGTCATTGCTGCAACTCGTCTATACTTAGTTTTCATATTCCTTTTATAATAAATGATGTATTAGCGTTTAAAACAAATGTAAAAAGTATTTTATCTAACGGCATACATACATTGAATATAGACTTCGACCCATTTCAAGAAAATTACACTCGCAAGCTGCGGGAAAAAATGCATTTCAAAATGAAAACAATAGTCTGTGATTAGAATGTTTTCTTGATATATTTGACACTTTCGGCTTAAATATTGTACCTTTATTTGTAAATGTGAGGAAGCATTGTGTTTTTACTTGTTTATACTTATGTTTCAAAGTAGTTTACGTGACATTGATATTACTTACATTTGCAACATAAGCAATTAAAAAAGAGCTATTATGATAAATTTCATGAGACAAAGAGCAATCTAGTAAAATGCATCAATTACTCATCGTGTGGTATATTTGATGAACGACAAAAGTTAAGTTACATGCCATCTCTACATTTTTCTACACTCATTACAGTACAAGCATAGAAGATCGTGGTGAGTGTTTTAATCATAATCAAAGCACAAAAGTGCTGTGGGACGGTACCACTCGTCTCTGTAGCCAAGCTGGCAACTCGTTGCATACAGGTTTCCGTTTTGTAACTAGACAGTTTTATAATATCAAAGTATGTGTAAATAGGTACGATGGTTTGCATGGAATATGAAACAAAACTTAAACATAAGACAGAAATGCGAAAAAGAACAAAATTTATTGAAAAATAGTAAACATTTTTTTCCAAGAGATCTTCAATCCGACTTGTCCTAGAAATGCTAGATTTTCAAACCGAAATAAAGAAAAATGGTCAGTTATAATGGTAGAACCGTATAATTGTAAAACAAGTGAAATGTTTGTCACGATTGTAAATAAATTAAATACAAAGATATCAGACCCTTTATGTAGCGTTTGTGAATATTTAATTATAAATTGACATATTAAATTATATCAGCATGAACTTAGAGTAAAATCTGTATGTCTAGGCATAAAGTTATGATATCACTAGCTTGCCACAGCTGTTTATTTATCTTGTTGTAGGGCCACACCAAATTATTTTTTTGTTCTTCGGATGTTTTCCCCAAAGAAATGGGGCGAGCGAAAAAACAAATGTATATTATGATATCAGTATGAAGCTGAGAAGGGTAATAGAAACAGGATAACCACAAAAACTGACTAGATATCATGATATGATAATTAAGTGCTAACATTTTAAAGTATGGAAACATGATAGACAGACGCGACAAATGACAATACAAAGCTAAATTTTATAGAATTTGTTATGCATCTATAATCGTTTGAAACTAATTAACCTTTGCGTATATATGTTATAAATGTGTTAAGTGTTTTACTGGCTTTAATAAACGCCCATTTGGCCACACCAAATTGATCATTAGTTCTTCAGATTTTTTTAAGAAAACGATGGGGCGAGCGAGCAAAATATGTATTTGTAGTTTTTTTACTTCTCAAAATTTCACAGGTGACAGGCTGGTCTTTATTTATCATTTGATTTTTCTTATATTTCTAAATATTTCACTGACAGTGCTTTTTTCTCCAATTCTATTCATTTATTGAGTAACAAAAACATTGAGTAATGCTGGCTGCAACCTTAAAACTAGACATCAGTGAGCCACTCACTTAGACTTGAATGTTACCATGAGATGTACAACTAGTTTCTGTTAATGGGTCATAACTCCTTAATGCCTTGGTGGATATGCCTCAAAGATGGCTTACATAATCTAATTCTGATAGCTTCTGTTTGCCAAGTTACATTTTCTTGAAAACTGATTAAGTATTTCTTGCCTTAAACTAAATACATGTATGTTATATCTGGACACAACCACTGACAGACAGGGTGATTCTGAACAATGTAAAACTAAAACTAAATAAGGGGGCTTACCATTGTGTGTTCTAAATTCTAGTTGTGTAGCTATTCTTCCATGCTATCCTAGATTAATGCATTTTCCCAATCAAGACGTTTATAACGAAGCATCGAATCGTACACATATGTGTTGATCAGAACTATAGACAGACCAAACACATATTATACAGCTCCATGCTCGCTTTATTCTATCCGAATTTGATTCATTTCCTATTATCCGTTTTCGCTAATGCATGCATTTTTCAGTATTTGTATGACTTTCCTAGCTATAGCCTTTAATCCTGGCCAAACCTCCTATTGATCCGCGTCGGTAAGGCCAGGCGTATTACAATCCACGTGACTATGTTTCAGCGCTGATCAGGACTGAAGTTTATCACGTGATCAAGATACCAGATAAAGAAAATGCGCGCGCATAAGGTAATCTTGTCCAATCAGATAATCGAAGTGATTGTATTCCGCCTGGCTATACTGACAGCGTTAGCAATCAGTGAGCCAGGACCCCAGGCTATCCAAGCTAGGGCGCTGCCATCTTGAACTTTGCTTGATTTTAAATGCGATCGAATATTACAAAATTGTAACCGAACAAACTGTTGCTACAGGTCTGCAAGACAGTCTACCGACACGATAACGCGGTAGTCGCTGGGAACATGTTCTTCCATTTGCGGATGATAATAAACAAACAAAACCCCGACAAATTACATACGGAATTCACTTTTTTTTCGTACCGAGAAATTTCGACATAGCGCAAATTAAAAAATGTTTTTCAAATCCTGATAATTCGGTGCCGGAAATCCGACGAACGCGAGATCAATTTGGTGTCGCCTGAGGTGTACGTAGAAAGATGACACCGATAATGTTCATAGTCGTGAGCAACGAGACCATATCTACGATAAATCCAAAACTGTAAACAAACTCGTGTGTATTAATACATTGCTTTAAACCCATCTGAACTCCACAGAAACAGCTAATTAGTTCACAAACCACTTTAGCAGGTCACCTTTTCAATATTTCATTTTATTGAAACGTTTATGATATTATCAAGTATAGAGATGTTCTAAGAGAAAACGGTATACAAATATCAAATGATCTCACTCACCACCAGCGTCAACAAATCAAAGACTTGAGTATGAGAGGATAGTATGGGTACTTCAAAAATGGTAAACTATATAAGCGGAAGAAGGATGATGATACCGCCGACAAGCACACCCGTACATTTAGACCCGTATATATTGTTCGTGCATGGGCCGGAGGCCTTTAACACAATAAACATGTTGAGTTGAGTTGAGAGATATTATCAAGGTCGGTAAACTTTGGAACTACTTTTCGCGTAGTAATTAGGTCGATGTGTATGTTTTTGACATGTTACCGGCTTTCAGTCTGTTTTGAGTTTTGAAAACGGGAACCAAGTGTTGCATGCCTCTCAAAATTGCCACTACTATAGACGGTACCTGAGTGGTACCGTCCAAAAACGTATCAAATCTTTTGATCCAATACCATGTTTTTATAGTTCACTATCGTACTAATTGTACGTTGTTATTACCTTCAACACATAATCTTAAAGGAAATAGCGATATGTTTGGTGGTATGTTGCAGAAAGCAAGTATACACTTGGGCTGCAACATATAATTATATGGACCTTTTACTTACTGCACTAGAAAATACAGGCCTGTGTGAAACAGAGTTCACGAGAAAACAAAACTTCCCATTGTTTATTAAGTTAACAATATGTTACGGGAAAAAGAGTTCACGAGAAAACAAAGCTTCCCATTGTTTATTAAGTTAACAATATGTTACGGGAACTCAATAGCAAAATTCATTTCATTACAGGAAGTAATCAACAATATGCCTACTCCAGTATCGTATTTTGTGAATATCGTCTCTGGTTTGGAAAGAAAAAAGTAATCAAAGACAAGTTTAAGTTCTCATCTATCTCTGAAATTACCAGAAGAATTAATACGAATATTGTTGGACAGAACTTTATCCATTGTACTGGTAATGACATTGTCGTAATTCTGAAAGACAAATAAACACCAAGTGATGCCTTTCGCAAGGTCAAACTCAATCATGTCGTGTTAATTGAATGTGCATGATAATATTTGTTTGTATGATACGGCACATGCATACAAGGTTGTATATATTATTATATTGCTTTGACATAGAAACAACTAGCAAGCTATTGTCAGATACTGAATGTCACAAATACCATATGTTTACACGGAGGGGAGTACATTCTTTACCAATTACTAAAATAAAAGTAACTGACATAAGACCATAAATGACACCCAGCATTGAAAATACATATGTTTCATATATATTCTAGTATAATGACTATATATCATATTACCCAATGAGGTAAAGCAATTGTTTTAAGCGTATACATTTTGTATTTTAATTCTGAATGTATAGCATGAATCTAGCATGAATGTCTTCTGCGCATTATTGTGTTGTCATTCAACGCTTGCAGACGATATTTCGTAATTGCCCAGGCAATGTGTGTGAACTTATATATTCATTGTTTTTGCTGGTACGATGACTGTGAAGATATTGTGTTGCGAAGCTCATATGTTTAATTGTTTTGCTGTCGGCGTTGTTTCCTTTTTAGTTTCATTTACTCCCACATTCCATTCTTGATTTAATTTCGCCCCCCCCCCCCCCCCCTCCAGGGGATCTGCTTGGAATTACTATATTGGATGAATGTTACCTTTCCTGATATACTGTTTCTGAATTATTTGTCCATTTCATAAATAATTATGCTGCTTGCATAGTGGCAATTGATCCACTGTAGTTTTACACTATTCACTAAATGTTGAAAGTGCTATTTAAAGCTTAGCTTACTTGTACGTAGTACTCTACGTGCAGTACAAACTGACGTGTTCTACGACAATATTGTATCCATGCGTACATCTACTGGACATTAATATGTCATGATTACTGGACACACCAACCAATTGGTGGGTTGAAACCTAACATTTAACAGATTTTCAAGTAATGGTGGAATCATACCAGTACAATATAAGAAAAACGTTCGCTTTTAAAGGATTAAATCAGATATAGTTAAATGAATTCATTATTTCAATCAGTATTGTAATTAATTGTATTACGTTGAATGTATCCACGGCTTAATGTTGATAGAGGTATGATAAATATACAATTTGAATGAGCATGGCCTGGTTTTTTCGACTGGAAACTAACAATTATCGGTTAATTATGATTAATGGATTATAAATACCAAACGGAAGAAAAATCCACTATTTTTATTCGTGAAATCTATTCTAGGAAGATCACTTCGACTAGACACGTTAAAATCGAATAACTAAAATATAAAATGAGGGTTCACAACCGAATAATCGAAACTACAATTCCAGTGATCATTGCCATGTTTCGTGAATGCCATTAGATGCAGGAGTGAGATTATATAATCCTGTAAAATATAAGTGTTCTATATATTTATTGTTAAAGTGTAGAAATTGCAGTTGAGCTGAAGTCATTGCACTTTTATTACGTAGAATCAAGTTTGTCAGTTGCTTGGTGAGTGTCATTGTTAGCATTATACTGAGGTTCTGAATTCTGAAATGATATAGTTTTAATTTTTCAAGCACATGGTATCAATATCAGGTCATTCATTTATGCTCAATAGATTTAAAATCGCAATTAGGTTTGCTCAAGTTTCATTGACTTACTTAGAGGTACATGATAACAAGAAACGATATCCTTTCATGTTTACGCTATAGATAGTACGTTATAGATAATTACAATCAACAGGTAATTCCATTTTAAGTTGCTTTCAAAATGCAATATAATGACGCTTTACAAATATTTCGCAGGACTAAAACTGGGCGTTTTAAAATACACTGAGTATAAAGTGTGTGCAAGTAAAGCAATGTCTGATGATTATTTAAAGATTTAACATGATTTGAATATACATTAATACACGTCGGACCTATTTCGTAAAAGAGAGAGAGATAAAGTTGCAACAGGGAAAGCCACATGCACAAGACAATGCCTACCAACACAGACCCCCCAGGAAAACAACAGTCCATAAAAACATAAGATATTGAGGAGGTGCAATGGTAAAAACGCATGGGGACAGGCGTGCAAAGAATGGTCAGGCCGACCATAATATATCTTAGGAAATGTAAGTTCGCACGTGTAGGGTATATATCATTTTGTAAGACGTCCTTAAAATATATACAGCACGGATAAAAGTAACTAGCCATGTTTTTATCGGCCGTTCGGGTCATTTGCAACGACTTGGAAGTATGAATGGCGATTTTTTAACTTCCATCTGATGAGGTGAAGTCTGTGATTTCAGATCTACGGTAGCCCGCTTCGCAATCAAGCAAACATTTTGAGCGTATACATAATAATTATAAGAATTAAAAGCTTAATATATTTTGTTTATATAATATTCTTTTCATTGCAACTGCATTTTGAAAAATGAATATAACGAGCATTATTAAATAACTATTAATTATTAGCCCTTAGACACAGCATTTGCCTCGTGCAATAATACAAAGGCCTCCTCTATAACAGTGCCAATATCTATATCACTTTTCGGCCCGGGGCCGCTAACTGATATTGATATTGGCCCGCATTTTAAAGAATTTGATTGGCTAATTAAACAGGGCCAAAAAGTGATATAGATTCGCAGCTGGAAATTCGGAAACGGCAGCCATTTTATTTTAAGAGTTGTTCTTTGTTATATGTTAATAATTTTTTTAATAAATTTAGTGTTTAAACTTTGAATCCTTTATTTATAAGTACATGAAGTTATTTAATAAAATTGTCAATAAATAAGTGATTTGACATTGGCCCTGTTATTTGTCCGAGGGCAGTCGTATTGGCACGAGGCCTTCGGCCAATATCAAATCACTTATTTATTAACATATAGTAATGCGTCTAGACAGTTACCACATTTTTGCGTAATAATTACGACAAATTATTTCAACAAATATGTTTTATTACTGATCGTTAACGGCGATCTTCCATTGTTAACGCCTACATAACTTGGTTCTTGTTGTCGGACACGTGGGTTAAGTCTATGGGAAGTTCAAAGTCTTTCCGCTTGCTGTTACTTCGAGATAAATGTTCCAAAATCAAAATGATACTGTCCTCTTATTTATCACTTCATTTTATGCTTACAAATTGTCATTTTATGTCACTCATTTCGGAAAGAATTGTGATATCAAATATACTTCTCGCCATTAAAACGCAACTTAATATTGTCCGCGTCAACACCGTGACATTATAAAGAAAAACTTATATCAAACATAATTTCCAAAACTTAATAAATTATGAAACATGAATACCAGGACCATATTTTGATTTCTTTTTATGAATGATGCACACATTTGTAACAATAAAACATGTTTAAAAAATGGAACAAAATGAAGGTTAAGTGATATAGTTGCGTTTTTAATGACGTTAAGTATAAATGTACGTTAAAGGAGTATATCACAATTTTTTCTAAAGGAGTGATTTTTTAAAAACTTTGTATATACAAAGATGATGCTTTTGCCATTACAATGACATCTGGAAATCTTCAGGCTACTGTGCTTGTTTCCAAGTTATGCTTCGTTGAGCAAAGTGACGACTGGCCCTTTAATTGGCTAATTTCGACTCTAAACATGTTTTTTTCTAAAACTAGTAAAATTCAGATAAAAACCACAGTAATGAAAAAACAATGTTTAAATCTTTACTTATTTAATAGAAATACATTCATGTCAAGTTGCATGTATATGAGATGTCTAGTTTTGAGCATTAAAAATTCTTTCGGCTTGAATCACAGTAAAATATGAAAAAGTGCAATCAAAAATGATCTAACGGAGGGATTTTCACAACATTTTATGTAATGATAAAAGTCACAATGATAAATAATATGAAAGCATAAACACATGACCTTTCTGTATTCGTTTCTTCTATTCACATTGTTGTTCTATCGAAAAAGGTTAGAAAAATGTCATTTTGTTCAACTGCTTTGTGAGGAGTATTACTATAAAAAATTGTTCATATATGATTGCTTGTATGCTTAACAACATATGCAGAAATATATATAGCAATAAATTTAAACATATCAAGGTGTTTGTTTTACAACTTTTCCATTGCACCAAACAGAAATTTAAACAAAGACCAACAGAACATATTTGAGCCCCGCTCTGTAAAAAAAAGGAGAGAGAATACGTAACTACAGGGAAAGCCACATACATAAGACAATGCCTCCCCACGCAGATCTCGGGAAAAGCACTAAACCATCATTTTGGTCAAAATTCCAAATTTTCACGTATTTGTATTTGCATCAATTTTAATGTTTGCTGGATCTAAGACTATGAACAAATTAGATATATGTAAAGGCCAAGTTGTTCAAACTCAACATGAAGGAATACTCTCAAAACTAAAAATATTTCGAAATGGAACCAATGACGTCATACATCTTTTTCTATGTTCTATTTATTTTGTCTTCGCTCGTCACAGTCCCTTCTGAACCGGTTTCTTTACACGAAAGCGTTGTGTCCGAATTATCCGCGTCTTCCGAAAACGGTACTGTACTATCGTCCGTCGGTAACTCGCAGGTTTCTCCAAATTTCACCAGGTTCAATTTCCCAAACAAATTTCTTTTCTTTCTAACATTCACTGCTTTCTGTGAAACAAACCTGCCTTTCTTATTTTTACCGAAGAAAACCATATTTTGTTGACGACCTGTTTACGCGGGATAACGGAAAGGCAACGGATATTTTGTCCGGAATACCATACTACTTTACCGGTGCGTTGTGAATATCACTAACTGAAATAATCGTGATATACTCCTATTATATCCGTGTAACGGAACGTATATGCTAGGTCTTCAACCAATCCAGTTCCAAAACAGTATAACCCTTCTTAATAAACAAACAAACAAAATGTACACTTAGGACGGACACTTATGTCGAATTAAGTGCCAATCGCGATCTGGTCACTAGAGCGTAAATTTTCATTTGGTTCGTGATTTTTCCATCCAAATCTTGAGAAGGAATGAGAAAGTAATAACAGTAAGACAAGAAGACGGTGATGGTGTGTACTTTTCACGTTGAAATACAGAGGATTTTCTTGTTATCTTATTGGCTACACTAATGGGAATTCAGTCTGTGCTTTAAATGTTACGACTATTTTTCTTCCCGTCCGTGCATAATTAGATTCATTTCTAAGAACTGGGTAATTCTTCCTGTACAAACTGAGCAATGTCTGAACATGGCCATTGGCGAAACCGTATAAATAGCGCAAGTTACTAAGGAATATACAATTTCGCCCGATGAAATAAACTAGGGTTGGCTATGTTACTTATTGACACAGAACGCAGACATTCGGAAACAATCATCCCCTATATAAATGATTATATCTCGTCTTACTTGCAATGTCGGGTCCTACAAACTTGTTTGTGATTCCCAGATTTCCAACTGTTCGATTATTTTATACATTCGACGATATTGCCACATCCCTCATCTCAGTGTTGACATGCTCAACTTGGTGTTGATGTTGCAACCAGTATATAATGGTTCCTATTGTCATCGGGTTTCATTCAGTTTTTCAACAATTATTCACTCATATCTTGGGCCCAGTATCAGTTTCCGTTGAATTAAGTACATGTACCTACCAGTATTAATTTGCTCTATCACAATAAACTGAACACATATCCACAGGGTGAGGACATGGCCGTAGCCGAGGTCATGAGAGAACATAACCTGCCCAACCCGAGAATCGAATCCGGATCTGCCGGGTGACAGTCTAGTGCTCTACCAACATAGCTAGCCAGGTGAGTAATAAATAATATAGTTATGTCTGTAAAAGTCAGTAGTATGGATATTGCTAAATGCTGAATATATTCAGTAATTGAAATAATACATAATATATATAATATGTATAATAATATATATTGATCATTGTTTGCAACCAGTACCTGTGTTCATTTATAATCAGATAATTGCTGCAATTCTTGTGACAAAAAGTATACCTATTAATGTGCGAAGATATTTTTTGGAGGACGATATTGTTAAAAACTAATTACGCGTGGTTTTCATGGAATTGCCCGATATATGTCTGACATATTTCAGCGGCATAACTACTGTATAAAGTAAGCAGACACAATCCATTCATTTATAGTATGTGAGTTTGAGGAAGCATGCTAAGATCGATGAAGTTGTCGACCCAATACGGCTATTACCACATTAAGTTTTAATGAGGAATCATAATACATTGATTCAATAACTCAAATAACAAATCAGTCAAATTGGAAATCCTTGCAGGTAGCAAGTTATTTTCAATGGGTATAATTCATAACAATTAGGCAAAGCATTCAGAAAGTCCTCACTTTCTGAAGACGGGATATATCTATCGGAAATGAGTAATTGCGTGACATAGAGCAATTGTTCACATACCCCGTGCGTAGTCAATGAATCTGACAGTAGTTAAGATTTCTTAGAACAACGACAAAAACACCGTCAGTAGCGTGATATGAAAACACATTTAACTACTGAAATAATGGATGAAATTACACGTTATAATGTATAGCCGTCAATTGAATAACAGCCGTTGACAACACAAAGTTTTGCTATACAGCAGATGCACCGAATACACTGTTCATACAAAGTTTCATATTTTGATAGCAGCCATTGTTGATAGTACAAATATACTTCAATAAATACGAACATTTCCATTAAATGTCAGAGGATAACAGGTGGGTTATAATGATTTTTAAGAAGTTATGAGGAACATTTAGAACGCTACTTTAGGTAGATAATGTCACTTCGGAGTAAATGCTCCACCAACTTTCATTCTTCGGACATAGAATAAGGAGGGACAAAATCAAACCAGCTCAGGGGGTGAATAACACATTCACACACAACAAGACACAAAGGGATGTCTGCATGATGTTTTTATTTGGGTTTTATTAGAAGGAACTTGAAACATAATCCCCTGCAATGTAGAGCATCAGCTTATAGTTCTCTACTTCTATCAACCCATACCTTCAAAAATACATTAAAATCGGAACAAATCCAATCTTGGAGCCAGGTTCACCACTAACGATTACCGCACAAGAGAGGAGGGATGCGTATCAAAGATGTTCCAATGACATCTGCAAGAAAGTCCGAATGAACGCAAGGAATGCGTGATGCTCTTAAAGATCTCCAACAGTATGGTGCCTTACATCGACCTTGATGAGTACGTGTATGACACATACAGTTGGTAGACGTATAACCCCCGAATAAGTTAAATAAAATATAAATACTAGAAGAACAACAAGAAACAATTATCCGTATAATATTCCATTTGCTCTCACTGACGAATATAATCATTTCATCTAGAAGAAGAGATAGTACATGCAGAGACAGTAGAGGGATTCAAATCATTCAAATAAGCCCTTTATTACTAATTCCACTCCGATAGCAGTTATGCCAGCATTTGACCAGCTACGTATGCTTATGAACATGCAACACATGTACAATTCTGAGAAAACGTGAACTAAAGACAAACCAAACGTCGGTCCAATATGTCATACAAGGTGTAGTTGACTAAATACATGAGATAATTATCGGCCTTTGTCTTGTTCTAGGATTTAGTTCGATCACGAATGTCGTCGTATAAACACCATCATTTATCAGTAACAAATCGTCAGAGGCGTATAATGACGCTAATTTTCCGTCCTCCCGGATCCGACCATAAAAGACAACTTAGGAAATGTAAGTCCCCACGTGTAGGGTATATATCATTTTGTAATAATACATCAACAGAACGCATAAAAGTAACCAGCCCTATTTTTATCGGCCGATCGGGTAATTTGCAACGCCTTGGAAGTATTAATGGCGATTTTTGAACTTCCACCTGAAGACGTGAAGCCTATGATTTCAGATCTACGGTAGTCCGCTTCTCAATCGAGCAAACATTATGAGCGTGAACATAATCATTATTAGAAATAAAAGCTTTATATATTTTGTTAGTTTAATAATTTATTTATTGCAACTCGATTTGGAAAAATGAATTAAATGGACTCTTCCGAACAGTAATGCGTCTGGGTTTTGAGACAGTTGCCACATTTTAGCGTAATAATTACCATAATTGCAAGTCGTTATTTCAACAAATATTTGTTTTTGCTGATCGTTAACGGTGATCTTCTGTTGTTAACTTCTACATAACTTGGCTATTGTCTTCACAAGCATTCAATAACCCCTTCATTACTAGTTCCACTCCAGTAGCAGTTATGCCGGCATTTGAACTGCTACGTATGCATACGGACATGAAACACATGTACAATTCTGAGAAAACGTGAACTAAAGACAAACCAACCATCGGTCCAATCTTTCATACAAGGTGTAGTTGACAATAAATACAGGAGATAATTATCGGCCTATATCTTGTTCTAGGATTCAGTTCGATCATAAGTGCCGTCATATAAACACCATCATTTATCAGTTACAAATCGTCAGAGGCGTTTAATGACGCTAATTTTCCGTCCTCCCGGAAATATTGTCGCCCTCTGGCAGCGTTAATAGCTCTCTTATATGAGGAATGACTTCATATCATCAATCATTACCAGCAATTGTAGATGCAATCTTTGTTTTGTATTCATTCAAATGAGAAATCAAATGGATGATTGACGTTTACTGTATCTTGAATGATACATGAATCAGAGTGTTTCATTAATAGGCCGAAATAAGACACATCTGACATACTTCAGTGCTGACTTTTGTAATGAAAGTAACGACAGTATGATTTTCTACCATTAACATGTTTACCGGAATCAACGCACATTGTATTATCATTGTTACAAGAAGAATAATGTGATACGTTAACTTTCAAATTACCGTTCTGTAAAATAGACTACCATACAAAACTGTCAATACTTCAGACATTGCCAAGATTCGATAGACTGTAAGACAATTGAATCACCCCCTGATGGGACTTATAGCTGTTGTTTGGCTGTTACTTAAGTTGAACAACGTAAATAAACTAGTGTAATCTGTTATTATTCCTCCTACTATCAAACGTTTATCTCAATGTCAACTTTTAGTATTCTGCGAATAAATCGCGTACATGTCCTGTATTTACGTCCACCAGGGAAGTATATCAATACAATTTAAAACAGATAGACACAAACTTTATCTAGCAATCAGAATAATTATGCTCATTGACCTTAACTTCGCCAGAATATTGTTTATAATAGTTGATTAGTAAGATACAGCGATTTGACAAAATAATCTAACCGAACTTCAGTTAAATTTACGTTGAAAAACTGAAATATCTGACTTCATATTACGTTGCCGATGTGTAACATAGGTACGTTTAAAATAGAAACTTTCAAAGCATCACTATCTGACAAGCATCCCTCATGCGTTGATAAAAGCGGAGCGTATCTACTGCACTTTAACGCCATATAACGTCAGTTTGGTTGTTACTCTTGAGTTTAACGTTAATTAAATCCAATATCGTGTTCAAGGTTTGATAGCGCATATGTCAGGTTTTCCCACAAATGCCCGATAGAAATCAAATCATATGAAATCTAAGGCCACTGTACATTATTCAGGTTTTTGCTTGAATGTGGTTTCTTGGGATTCGAACTGTATGCGGACGACCGTTGCCTCATTATAAAAAGTACTGGGGCATTAGTAACTAACATTTAAAGTTTGAAACTGAGTCTTAGACTTTAAGTTTGCAACAACAGTATATTTACCAGCATTTGTTTTCATTAAATCCAAGGGATTTACATTTTGTCTTAATAAGTGGTGTTGTCAACTGTACACGATTGTAAGTAAAATATAGACTGATCTAACAACATAGGTGTCAGTCTTAAACTGTTTGTGTATAAGGCCTCTGACCTACAGACAAACAATCTAAGACATCACCACCAGTGTCATAATGACATCGCCGTACGCCTGATGATACATTCTATCACGGGCAATAATATGGAGTGTTTTAACGAAGTGACTAATTCCATCAAAACCGTTATTGAGTGAATCCGTGCAACTTGGCGAAGCAACACGTGTCAACAAAGCGCTCTTTGATAAATACATGCCCGTTCATCCGAGAATAATACCTGTCTCCGAAGAGAGTTTGTGAACACGAACTGAGTGTCTGCTCCTCAGTTTCATACCATCGGGGGCCGCTTCTGAAATTGAAATTGCATTTAGTGATGCAGTTGGAGAAATCATGCATTGACGCTGTTCTACGTCAGTTGCTGTACTTGGAATTTGTGTTAATGTTACTATTCCTGCACAGCAATGTAACCAATCGCGTATTCCAATTGGCATTTGTCTATAGTATTTAGTACTATTTACAGGAGAGAACCTTTACTCGCCGTATTTTGTCTTCTGCCTGTTCTCATTAATTATTAGTAGTTCTGTAAAGAAATACTCTACAACACACTTTCAATCACTAAAACAATTAATTATAACGACGGTCCAATGCCATATCGACTTAACATTCGGACATTGAGACAATTTACGAAGTAGTACCACGGACCTTGAGTATCAATCATCGACATGAGGATACAATATGTCCCAATGTGGGAATTAATGGTTATTCGACTATAAATATCTCAGTATGTACGATGGAAGTTCACGAACTGGTTTATTTTTGTAACGTGTGAGTGCGAGATGTTGTTTTACACAAGTATATAAAGTACTATAAATAAAATCGGACTTTATTTGTGCTGTCCTGTATCGGTGGCATAGTATACACATACACGGATTTAAACACCGCTGGAATTTGGTCTATGATAATGTTATGTACTTCAGTTCATCCTCTTGGTTAGATTATAGCACACTATATATATATATATATATATACTGTATATCTATGCTGTGGACAATCTCGCGTCCACATAATTCAGCACAGACATGGTGTATAACAAGCAGTCATTATCAGTCGTTAGAGTTGTTTTCGCTGTGACCACCGTCCAATGAAAAGTACAATATATCCGGTGTGTATAGTGTAAAATTTTCAAAATTAATTGAGAGTGTTATGAGATCCCGCTTTCTTGTAGTGAAAAAAAAACACGTACCTTAAGTAGCGATGTAACCAGAGTTAGCGGCAGATAATTAAGGCTTCTCGTAGTAATGAGATTTCTCAATGTACTTCTACATTTTCTCAAGTCTCTCTGTATCTGTCTCTTGAATGGTTAAAGAAACTGTAGAAGTACTGGTAAAAAATCAGATGAATTTGAGAAACTTATACTTATAACTTTCTACTTATGATTTAATAATATGATGCTCGTACAGGCTTTAATGTAACACCCATTAAATTCCATAAATAAAAAATGGGTTCCTTACCACATTCAGTCGTTTGTTTAAGAGATACGCAGTATTTTATTTTAAAGCGGAAAATGACAGCGGCCCCGCTATTACGTCAATGGGTTGCCTTAGTAACGAATAGAATGTCCATTGTGTTTTTTCTGAAATATTTGTTTCGTGTTCAGATCAAGCATAAATAGAGGCGTAATCGCAGAAAATTTTATTTCATCATTATTTAAAATAAAAAAGATACAAGAGAGAGAATACGCAGCTAAAATCCGGTTATTTCTGGATCACCCCTCGTATATCTGACTGCTAGTTTACGGAAGTAATATTTTCATTATTTAATTTATAGGGTATGGAATCATGATCAAATATGATGAATTAAAGATTACGTTGAATGAGACGTATCTATCTATCTGTTTTGTCAAACCTGTTACGAGGACTTAGACAATGGTGCGCGTCAAGCCGCTAAGAAAAGTTAAAAAGAAGTAAAAGTGTAGTCAACACAATAGAAGTAAGAATGGTATAAACATGTTAGTGCTATTAACAGTTTTAAAACAGGTAAGAATGGAGTCATGGTAAGATGGTTTGCTCAATGTTGCTAATTGCGACATTTAACTGTACTAGGTTGGGGAGACATGAACTATGAGGGGGTAGACTGTTCCACTGATGAACAGTCCGGGGAAAGAATAAGTATTTGTAATAATCTTTGATTGCAGGAATTAGTTTGTACGACAGAGTATGATACTCTAGTTAGAGGGGTGAGATAACCAAGGATGGGAATTGCAACCATATCATTTGTTATTTTGTACATAAGGGACAGTCTAGAGTCAATGCGTCGGATGTCTAACCTGGGCAACTTCAGGTATACTTGCGCCACTTACAATTTCGAGACGGTGTCGCTATCGATACTTCCACAACAGTTTATTATATTGTAGACTAACTTGAATCAGATATTTTGTTCAGTCGTATATGCCTTTAAGAAGCAAACTATTTATGATAATCATAAGGTACTTGTTAATATGAATGGTTCAATAGTGAAATTAATGTAAAAAGGTCCAAATCTATAATTTTGTAAATGCCTTTCTGAACACTTCTCTCCCATCATACTGATGCTGCAGCTGATAAAATAAGGATTCGTCTTGACATGATTTGTATTTAATAAACAATTTTGACTAGCATTGTTGTCTACCTTTGTTCGAGGATATTCAAAGGTGCACTACTCATGTAAGCTAATTTCAAATCGCTATGGAGTTACTCCCCCTGCATTAAATACCTTCAGAATTCGTACCAGTTTCGTCTGAAGCAAGATTTTATTGTAGTCAAAGAATATTTGTTTCGTTCACCTGATTTACTTTTGAACATAGTTCTGATGCGTTTTAGTTTATATTATGTTGTATATGTGTTCCGATACTTAGAAATGATACAATTCCACTGACAGAACAGTGCGAGATTTATGTTTTATGCTGTCCAATTTAAAAAGGGATTGTCTGTTTAGAATTACCCATTTCACCTTTAAAACATGAAAATATCATGCCTCATATTCAGGAAACAGGCAAAAACCTAACACAAATAATGGAGTTTGAACCACTTTTATTAAATAAATTCAATTCATTGAAGTATAGATATTTAAAACAAACTTTGTGTCGTCTTGGATACTGTTTCTTTTCTTTTTAACTGCCTAAATGTACGCATGTATATCAGTATCATGTCTTCTTGTGTTCTTTATGGTGGATCCGCGTCTTGTATTACTTTTCTGTATTCATCATCCTAAAGTTTATAACACATATATTACAAAAGAGTAACAAAGTATGGATTCTCCGTTGTTAAGATCAACATCCTTTTATGATGTGTTAAGTGCGTATATGATTTGGTAGTAGTTTTGCACATTTGTCGTTGTTCGGACTATTTTAAGGTAGATATAGGACATACAAATATACGAAAATGCATGAAATACAACACAAGTCCCGTACATGTCAATTCAAATTATACAAACACTGATCTTCCAATGGCGATAATCCTATTTGCTACTATAACTTGTACGCCGTACTTGTCACTGATATGTGTAAGGCTGTAAGTTGCATTATCTATATTCTCTTGATGTAGTACCGTGTATGTCTTGGTCGTTCATGCTAGACAGTGAAGTGATGTTGCTTGGTGTCCATGCCAGTATCATTTCGGACATGTTTTATGCCGCCTCCATACGTGCTCCCCCTTTTCCTTTTAGTACGAAAATATTGGTTAGTTTAAACCTTTTTATTTTCCTCGATCTTGAAACAAGTTCTTTCCGCTGATACTTATCTCTCTCGATGACAACTTCCTGGCAACCAACCAGTACTCGCTCCAAATTTAGGGATTGTGAAGATCAAATACCGCTCGTCGCAGGAGTCAGACGCTCTACCCCTCGACCACTGCGCTTAGTATTGGTTTGTGTCTCCTCCATACTATCCAATTGTATCTCGGTAAACACCCATCTATGAATGTGGCATTCGCCACTCCGTATTGCTCTGTGTTCCAATGTACTTTTGTATGTCACCTTGGGTGTTTGCTCTTGGTATGTGACATTTTAAGCACGATTTCAATTATCTGTAAATCAGTATGGTTTGAGACGAAAAACGTGTATCGACATTAATTTATTTTATTATCATGCATACACTCATTCAGTTTGCGATTTGACAGATTACAACGTTATACTTCCAAACCAACTATCAAGTGCGTATATATTTCATAATATCTTATAGTAAGGTTTTAATATTAACGAACAGGTCATGCATAAGAACAACACACATGTATTGCGTATAAGAAAGAAAGAAAACAAAAGTGTTTTGTATAGATCGTAAGTATGTCTTCGTGAAAGAATGAACGATCATTTGTCAATTCAATCAGGAATAAATGATATTAATTCCAACACTGTGAAATCAAGTAATAAACGATAAAACCTTCGTGTTTATTGTTAT
The DNA here is from genome assembly GCA_032209605.1 of Mactromeris polynyma. Lineage (NCBI taxonomy): Eukaryota > Metazoa > Mollusca > Bivalvia > Venerida > Mactridae > Mactromeris > Mactromeris polynyma. The sequence goes on from JASFXZ010000017.1 coordinate 9,613,518, forward strand.
GTTGTGGTGGCCATTAACATTAAATCACTTAACATTTTCTCGTAACTTTTCTTGTAGTAATTGTTGTTTACCTCGGATACGACATGGGCTTATAGTTCACAGATATTGTGTTTCGTCAGTCATTGCCCTGTACTGTTTTATTGTGTCTTGTATAGTCTTCGTATGGTATCATAGTTACTTGCACTGAATGCAAAGATACGATATTGCTAAATTAAACATTTATAAACATCCGTGTGACTTTTCAAATTATTGAGAAAGTATAAGTTCGTGAGTGATGCTTGTCAGATAAAGACAACTATTTCAAATTTGCAGTTATTTTCATACGAGCGTTACCAATGAGTTAAAGTCGGAGGTGTGACAAATATAATTATAAGTACTAAAGGCAAGAACAAAATCACATTTGTAATTTGTGTGTACATTTTATCTCTCTGCTTTTCAAACACTGATATAGCGGACTGAACCACTGTATTTCGTTTTTTTGGTAATTGAATAGTGTTGGAGTTTACAAAGCCATGGAATAACATCTATAATCATATCGCTGGATTGATTGATTTCTCTCTTTTTTAAGTATCAATGTTTGTGGAAATTGTGTAATCTATTTAACGAACTTCGATTAGCGAAATGTTTGCTAGTATGAGACGGAACGTTAATAAATGTATTATTTTGTAATTTATATATTGTGCTGTTATATTGACGGCAAACAGATGTACGAACTATCCAGACCAATCCATATCAATTTAAATATGCTATCGCTTTCATGCATGTATGTATGCTTCTATGGAATGGATATGAACTCGTCTGTAATATCATACAGCTTCTTGATTTACTTTTATAGCAAACCACAATCCGGCTTGTTTTCGTTAAGCTCCCTGAAAAACAAGTATCCACACCTATTGGGAAATTTACTGGACTCGATAATATATCGGTGCATTCGCGGTGTATGACACAGAACTATGTGTACCTTACATGACAAAACAAAGCTTTCTTTATTTGTCAGATAATTAGTACAGCTTAAATCTTGAATATATGTTTGTCTAAAATGAGATGCACTAATAACGGCAAACACACTGTGCATACATCTTGTTTTATGTAAATATTACAGCTACATTTATTCCCCATCATCCCATCCTCTGCTACAGCAAAGGGCAATGTTTGTTACGTAACTCCATCCCTGGAATAATATTCACAATACTTTTGTTGGCTTTCACAAGTTGTTGCGTGCCGAATACCTATACATTCCGTATTTAACAAAAAAACAGGATAGCTTGATTACAGACTAAGTACCATAATGGTTCTTTTATATAACGAATTGAATGCAAATATTAGCTCAGGCATCAGACTGTCGCCACAGCATTCAACAGATAATCAGACTGGGACCTTAACGGACATGTCTGTGAACTCATACATTATGCCAAGTCTTTGTATCAGTATGCAACGCATTCATATAATATCCTGAATATGGAAATAAGATATTTTGAATTATTCACCCTTTTGCTTTACCATGTTAAGACATGCAATGTTTAAGAAATAGAAAATAATAGGAAATGAATCACTTTGAGGTCTAATATACAGACATTTAAATATTGTAATGAGTTTTCAAAATACGGTAATGCTGTAATTTCTTACAAAGGAAATCTTAAAATATGTCATTGGCATTATATTTATTCCACGATTTGTGTGCTAGACATAGTTTATAGTATAAACACAATCCACTTGATTAATCTGTTTATAAATGTTTAAACTCTTTCGTGTAGTGATATTTCTTCTCTCTGAAGAACAAAACAACAATTGTTTCAGATATAGTGTTGACATTTGTGAAATTAATTTGACATTATTGTCGCGTAATGGTCTGATTTATTTCCTTATCGGAACTAAAGTCGGTAATTTGAGACAGAAAGACGAGCCCACATCGCAGAACTATGAGGTTTCGACGGTTTAAATAAATGATAAATTGCTTTGTTTGATTCGGAATTATTGGTCTTGAAGCGAAAATTGCACATTCGTCGCAAATTGTGCATAATTATGCGATTTAGTCAAATAGAGAATTTGCGAAAACGTCTGAACTTAAGTTTTTACACAGACAAATGGAAAAAATCAATTCAATTAAGGTGATTGATGTGTTGGTGTGCACGCTGTTTATATGAAATACATATATCAAAAAGACATTGTCACGCATGTGTATGCTGTATATCGTACTGTATACATGATATGCATACGCTCACTGTAAGTGTCTTAAATTGCGCAAATGATCACATGTGTCACTACACTTATATCTAAACACCTTACCATTTTGTATGACTGTTTAGAACATCGAGATCGAGTTTCCATCAATTTTAACGGCGAAACATATGGTGTTGTAAAGGGCATTTATTTTTGCAATCCACTTATTATGTTTCGCCGGTATGTTTCAATCATTTGCGTATCATTGTGTATCTGAATTCACATTGTGTCCTGTTTTGATACATTCTTTTAATATGGTGCTGTTTTATCATAATTATGTTTTTTATATTTCCTTAAACAGTTATTGCTGTACATAATTATGTTATAACCTTCAACAATGGGTGATAATAAAGTATCTAACTTTCTATCTATCGCTTCAACTGCATTCTGTGTCTACCTTAAATCACAGATGCTTTCAACAAATATTGTGTCGGTATGAGGAAACCGCGTAATTTGTGGCGTCAGTTTGGCTTCTGCCAAGTTCAAGTCGAATTGGCTTTTTTAACATTTTTACTGGTTTGTATGTAATTAAGCACTGTCTACACGGCTTACATAGTTCTAATTGTGTCAGTACTCCTGTGTATATTAAGCAGATTTAAACAATGTGATGTAACACTGTTTGCAGATACAGAGAACCTATTGACATCGTGATAATCAGAAAATGTACTCATTGCCAATGCAGACATTGAGCAGGAATTGTCACATACAAGGCATGCAGCCGCCCAAAAGCACAAGGAGAGTGTACAATACAAACATGAAGGTAAGCTGTTCCACGACCAAATCTGTATTAGTTACTAAAATCCTTCTTTTGGATTGTAACATTTTCTAACAGATATATTTTCTAATTTCATTTAAGACCAAAAATATTAAAATCGGACATTTTCTTGTTATAGTAATTCAAATATTAGGAACAAACATTAAAAAATTACGTCGAATCAGAAACGCTTTCATCAATTGTATATTAGTTCTTAAAATATATTATCTTTGTCAAATGGAAATAAGCAAACTACATAACATGTCATACTATGTAAAAGTTAGTATATTTTAAGTAAAATCTTATTGATTAAGAAGGGGCGGAGCGAGCGTAGCGAGCGAGCCCTCTTCTTAACCCATAATAGTTTACTTAATATATAAATTTACTAACTGACTTAGAATGTAACCTACATTTTGATTGGCCGATACGTATGCAAATTTCAACGCGCAATCTGGAACATGTGTGTAACGCTCACACAGATTCGCAGTATACGGAGCTTAAAAAGCCCGCGAAAAGTCGAAATTCTTAATGAATAAGCGTAGTACTTAACGGGAGCCGTTCTGTTATTTCATTTGCTGAAAATGTAGGTTGTTTCTAAAAACATTTACATGTTTATTTTATTCTATTAATCAAATTTAAGCAACCAAAGACTAGCGCTTAGTGTGACGTCAAAATGTCATTGGGAAATACTCGACGCCATAACCACCCAAATAATACATGTTTTGTAACGTGAAGGCGTACACATACATAGCGGACATATATAGGCAAAAGGACACAAGGAATCCACAATACATGGCATTGGATTCTTCAACTGAAGCTTTTATTACAAAAGAGGCATGTAAACGATGTAAACACTGTCAACAAGTTTTTGTGATAGTGTGATATAAATATACATTATGAGTTTTATTACAAACGTGCAATAAAAAAACCGAAATTCGGTATTATTTCTGACAAAAACCATAAGCACCCAATTTGGTTTTCCACTATATGAAGTTTGGTCGTCTTCAGAACGAACGCCATGAATTCGTGATTATCACATTATATGATTTGGCACGAATTTATATCGTCGAGTAACTATTCATTGTCAAACAAAAACCTCATAATGCGATTCATTGACTTGAATGTCAATCGTAATTTGTCTCGAACGCTCGGACAAAGAGTTCAATAATGTCAGCAACATGAACGAAACTCACGCATATGACATGTTAGTGACCCTTTGAGTGTGTTACAGGATAAAACATGGTTCACTTAGATATTTGTGTAATATGCCTTTAAGTCACATCAAAAGCCAGGGTCATATTGTGACTTTTACAGCTATAAGACAGAGGCAACCTCCAGTTGCTCCTTCTAACATTAGTTTAGCCATACGCAGGAACCTAGGTATAGCCACTGACGTTCATATGCCATCGTTTGAAAGTCTTTACATAGAAATTACACAATCAAATCCGATGTGGTGAAGGGCAAGTTGTTTTAGGTCAGCGACCATAACTTCTCATTGCTTGCCCCTCATCGCTACGGGTTCGATATATTGTGTATGCTAGACATCTGTGGCTTATACATGTTCATGTTGAAAAATTGTCGCGATATGTGTTACAAATAATTATATTGTTGTTTTAAAAACTAAAGTCCACCATCGTTCAGTTGATGCAGAAAACTGGAATAATGGTATCACTTGTTTTCATTGTTAATCACTATTACTGTTTGTCTTAATGCTTTCATTGCAATCTTAATGTTGACCGGTTTGTTTCTGGAAACCCAAACATGCTGATTTGATAAAAACTGTATATCGAACAATAACACATTGCTATCAATCACTTTCCACGAGGCTTTACGTTCATAGTACAATCACGTTTTGTTTACCTACTTATTTACCCTTACCTCATTTCTACAAAGCCTATTTTATTAACCACAATGCAACACCTACTGAATGCGTGCTTAGAAATATGTTGTCCTCAAGGAGAAGAATTAACAAATAGTCTGTCTCTGATGTTGTTATAATGCTATCAGACGGATTATGTGTCGCATGTAATGCTTATTTACTTCCGTTTACAAAAGCAATTTTCTTCGCTTATTCATCCAATTATATATAGACTGAATGACAGCGTGGTTCCGAAAGCAATAACAAAGTAAATAAAGTGAAGAAATCATTTGATATGACTTTCCTGTGCTTGTTACCATTTGTTTCCAGTGTAAGTTTTACCAAAGGTAGTTCTGACATCATTGTTGAAGGAATGGGGTAGTTGGCAGTTTATCTATTAGTAGAATTTCAAGGTTTCCTTTTATAACATACAAACTAAATATACAATACACCTTAGTGTATACTTTTCAATTCTGTGTGGGAGTATTTTGTCGATATTGTCCTTGTCCAGTAGATATTCATACTATGAAGCTATTTATGATAGTAAGTAAGATACATCAGACATTCAATTAACTTTCCATTATATGTTACGTTTATTTCGTACTAAAGCATAATGATATTACTTTGCTAAATAATGTACTGTATTTTGTTAGTTATCTTCCATTCAGTATTGATTTAAACAATGACTATAATTCCTACCTAAGACATTACTGTTATATGGCTGTGGCTTTTTTGTCTGGTTTAACGCTGTTTTTCAACATTTTTTCAGTTATATACGGTGGTCAGTTGACCTAACAAGTTTCTTGGAATTAATAAACAACTCACTTGCCATTCTGCAAGCAGATGACAACTTATCCAATTGAATCACAGGTGAAGAACAAATGACAAGTATAGGCATGACCTGTCCAGACCGGGAGTCGATCCTCCCGGGTGTAGGCCAAGCGCTCTAGCCACTCAGCTAACCAGGTGGGTTGTTACATTGCTTGTAATGGATACAATAGTTAGTGAAATAACTGTTCACTTGTTTATCCTAGGACTGGTCTTTCTGTAGAGTAGGGTATATTCTGAAGCAGGAGATGATGAATGAAGTAGAATTGTTTCAGTATCACGAGTAGATTTATGGTTACATGTAAATATAGTCTTAAATTTCAGTCTGTACTTTTCACTAAATACACAGTATATGATCGGATTACCAGCAGAATTCAAGTAAGCAAGAACCGTCACTCCTACAAGAAAGCTCCAGTTTTGATGAAATGGAGCTGGTGAAATTGAATTGTAAATCAATAACACTTGGTGAGGCGAATAACTGATAAAGTAAAGCAGTACACTAACTATTAACATTTTGATCACCCCTCGTCTTGCCTTTATCGTATCCGAGCACTTCAAGGCGTGGGGATTGCCTGGGCTTTGTCGGATGGTCTGACCATGAAGTTCCTTCATACCGACAAACAAATTCTTGCCAATCATCACGTAGCATACAATCTGTACAACAAGTGGTAGAAAGTAGAAAAGCAGCGTCTCGGTGTATTTGAACAATATAAACATTTCCACGTGTGGATTTGCAGGAAACACTAATACACAGTATTCAATGTCTGTATCATTCCCGTTAAAGCTCGTCACGGTGTTGAACAACATTGTTGGAGTAGAGAAGACGACGGAGAGAAGCCAAATCACTATAATAGCGTATAAAGTGCGTCGCCTTGTGCAAACAATGTGCGCTTTTATAGGGAAGACGATGGCAATAAATCTGAAAAATAAAATAATAACTTTTAAGATAACTGGTCCCATTATCAATAATATTTTATATCTCATCAGTAAACTGCGAACTTATGTGATATGCTATTTATATAACTACGAGGTAAAGAAAGAAACATATACCATCCTTCAACATTAAACAATACATAGTTTAATTCAATGTTGTTCAGACTAACAAAACAGTCGGAGATGCAAATCTGAAGTAAAACTGCATCGGTATGGAGAAGACATTTAAATAATGCCTAGAAGCCGAAACGAAAATGTTTCTTTACAAAAACGAAAACAGACACCTTTGGGTGCAGCTGTACTAACATGGCTTTGTTATTTGCATATCAGTGTTGTGTAAACCAATCGTATCCTACGTAAACCACCAGGGCAATTTCTTTTCAACCGAACAACGTGTGTAATCTTAACGCGGATTGGTTAACTACTCCACTGAATTTCGGTGAATTTACATGTTTTATGTTGCACAACAAATCTTAACCTTCAAATTGCGTCGATTATTTGAAAAATCACAAAGTTCCCTAGTTTCTTTTCATTTTTGTTTTCTTAGGCTGAATAGTAATTTATAAGTAAATGCTTTTTATCTATGTATTTGATCGTAGTATTGTGCTACTTGTCACCATTTTACTTGTCTTTCACTATAATGTATTTCATTACTCTGTTTGTATGAATGTATGTTCGTTTGAACGATTGTATGTATGCAATGACTGTCTTTGTGCTGTTTTGTGTTATAATTTAACCAATAGCAAGTACGTGCCGAGTATGTTTATAAAGAAAGAAATGTAATTTGGTTATGAAGGTTGTTGTGTTCACTGTAAGTGATGAATTATGCATTTGAAAAGTGATTTTAACACTTATAAGTGTTACGCTCCGGATTAACTCGGATCAAATACAAGCACCAGTTTAAACAAGAATATTTGCGGCAAACACTCAGCATTTAGTGTGTTTTTGAATCCTGGTTCCTATCCTTCGAAACGTCTGTTCGGTATATTAGGTCGCGTGCGCGCGATTAAATACCTCTTGTACAGTGGGAGAAACTCAGTGATTTCAACTTCTCAGCTGTTAACTATGTTTATTATATATGTGAAATTTGGCGTTATGATAGCAAATAAATGAGGCTTAATTATCAAATGTGACATTCTGTACAGAATATACCGCTTAGCAAATTGTCTATGCGATAATACCCTATTTATGTTTTTACCAATAATCGTATTGACATTTCAAATATCATCTGAATGACATACAGATTCGCTCACGTTTCGTTGCATATCAGATGTATCAACATGAGCTATTTGCGTGGGTTTTTATGAAATGAGCCGTCATGCAATCACTCTTGTATACGTCATTTTTATCTCGCGACTTGCCTTCTAAAATAATTTTATCAAGCAGAGCTACTAGTATCACCATATCTTCATTACGTTATTAGTGTAATTTGCGGCGGTTGAATTAAACAAACCACTGACGAAACGGTGTCATAGAGGAAGAACGAATACATGTATCCAATATTGTCAGATTGTTGTTGTCAGACACGATGCCATAGAGGAAGAACGAATACATGTATCCAATATTGTCACATTGTTGTTGTCAGACACGATGCCATAGAGGAAGAACGAATACATGTATCCAATATTGTCACATTGTTGTTGTCAGACACGATGCCATAGAGGAAGAACGAATACATGTATCCAATATTGTCACATTGTTGTTGTCAGACAATCCGATTATCTTCAGTTTTCACTAAGTCGGCACCTGTCAGCCGGATATTGTTGTTACCTCACAAAAATCACTAAGTCCTCCATTATACTCATTTTTATTTACACTAGATTTTCAAGAAATACTCGTAACATCAGTAATTATGTTTAGATTTCAAGCCATTATATTTAAAACCACTGTCTGAATTTGTCGGCAATGACAAAAATATTCGCCTACAAGAAGTTAAGGAAAATAAGTTGTGTCATCCCAATTTCATTCAAAGACTGACAGGCAATATTATTTTAATTCACTGCGATCCATTTGAAATAAGTTACGTAATTAGCGACCACATACGCTTCGAACATAACTAGCATGAATATCTATTTCTAAGAAAGACATAATTTATTATAAATGATATCAACGACTTACATAATTGACAAACATTCTTTCGCTTCATCACGATTGGCAATGTATTGTATCAAATGACTCAAATGTCTTCTTGCAAATAATCTCTGGAGCAATCAAGAAGTACCTTATATAAACATTAGGAATATTTTAAATATATCGATAATCATTGCTTTATGATTCACCAATAATGCAGACGTCCATCAAATACATTTATTTTAACCAAAACATATATTTCCAAGTTTGGTATTAACCACAACACGTTGGAAATAATAATGATAATCTGATACTTATAAATACATAAAGCATAATACTCGAATTTAACAGAATGTAGAACAAAGCTACAAGTGAAAAATGTGGGGCAGTGAGGAGTATATTCAAAACTTTCCTAGACATATCTAGGTAAACGGATGAGGCATACAACGTGAGGAAGGCAAAGACAACAGCAAACAGACACCGGGAGGGGACAGCGAAACAACCCCAAAATGATTAATGGACTAGACAAGCAACCAACACGGCAGTATCAACGAACGTAAAGACATGAAAGTGGAACGATACAGGACTGAACGACAGAGCAACAAGAAAGCAAATGGAACAAAAAGGCTTACACTTGGAACTGTCTAGTTTATCAATATGCTAACATCGTAATTAACCGGCAATTTATCAACACTTGTCTTGAAAAAAGATGGTCGGCACAAGTTGAAGGTTATAATTTGTTGTGCACCATAAAAATTGCCGAGATATTACAATTGCTGATCACTTCAGTGGATTTCGTTAAGGTTGTGTACCCTTTATCGAAAGATTAACCTATCTGCGTTACAGACGTTGTTCGGTTGAAGCGAAATTGCCTTGGTAGTAAAAGTAAGATTTTATTGGTTTCCACAACAATTTTATGCAAATAGCAAAATCATGTTAGTACGACTGCGTCGATAAATAAAATGTTAAAATTAATAAAAATAACATTATCATGATTGAGACTTTTAACCTCACTTTGAAGCCTATGTATTAATTGACTCGATATATCATAATGTCTCGTATAATCATTAAATATTTATTTCTATACATTTGACGAAATTCCGTTCACAAAAAAATATAATCCTTCTGTTTTGCACTCAGAGAAATATGGATGTATTTCGACATATGCCTTGTGACTGTATATCAAATCGAGACAGTAAGTAACAATTGAAAACAATGTTAACCGAAAACACATGTACCTAATATTTAAACTTAACAACTAAGCCACTTATATGACAATTTAAATGTGGGCTACTTTGTTTCTGCACTTTTGCTTTTCATGCCCATTTGTCGTAAAATATAATGAACTCAAATACGTATTACGGTAAGCGTCAATACATTGGTGAAAACATAATGTTAATAATGATTATAACGACAAAATATCCTTATTTGTTCATCATATTGGTCTATATTAATTCCTTCTCGTGTAAATAGAATTAACTTAAAAGGTAAAGCAATAAAAGAATCGTAAATTACGCAAGTGTGTATCTAATTGCAGAAGAAATAAGTCTCAATATATCGTGACCTTGCTCTCGACTGACAGTATACAGACATTTGTCTTGAAATAACGACATTATAAATAATGAAATAAAAACATCTTGTTCCCTTACGTATGTACCATTGAGCCTCCTCAAATGCCTTATGTTTTATGGATTGTTGTTCTCCCGGGGGTCTGTATGGCGAGGCACTGTCTAATATATGTGTGGCCATTAATAACACAACTAAAACTTGTCCGCGTCAGCATGGTGACATTATAAAGAAATAATTATACAGGTATTCTCAAGCGCATTTTCCTAAACTTAATCAATTATTAAATATGAATACTAGGACCATAGTTTAATTTCTTTTGAAGAATTATCTACTCATTTGTTATCATAAAACGTTTTTAACACTAGGAACAAAATGAAGGCTAAGTGAAGTAGTTGCTTTTTTAATGCGTTAAGTATATTTTCAGTAAGCGTACTACGACTGTGGCGATTCAAACAATTTGATGATCCTTACAATAACAACCACTATAATATATGAATCCACAGTCGCCTACGTATCCTTATGACGACAAAAATGTGTACAACTAACATATATCAATTGTCATCGTTGCCTATCGAGACTTGACATGTTGTTGGATTCATTTTAATTTCAAATATGTATAAGTCTGATACAATATCGTATCAATATAACACAGTTCCGGGACATTGAGATGTCTCTCCTCAGTCGGCAATGTCATCATTGCAAAATACCCTCTGCGGTAAACGTCATCATATTTGTGCATACCACGGTCCCTTTTAATGAATCAAACGTCGGTTTAAGAGCACCGACATACTTGCAACTTGCCAGAATTGTTCGTAAATGAAATAAGTTTTGATATATGGAGTAAAACTATTCAATTATATCGCAAAACGATAAAAATCGAGCAGTTGAAGGCGATGTTTTACATTTATTTTCTATATGTCAAATTTAAACGGACGATACAAGCTTTATTCCGCTTTGTATTGTTTGTATAGTACATTTAGACATTCACCGTCGTTCAGACGACAAAAGATCCCACAGAAACATCGAAATTACGAATTATTGGTCAGAAATAAACACCACTACTCATCTGTCTGGAACGCTTCCCTCTGTCGTTTTACTGGAAATGTGTATTACTTCGTTTCGATTCTAATGAAACCCAATAAAGATGTCACAAACAAAGCCCACAGCCAACACGAAAGCACATGTAGACACTAAAAATATGCACACATGTGAACAATAACTAAGAGAAAAGGCATCAAAGACACAAAATTGGTGAAAATATAATAGATAGACAAGCCGTCAGAGAAAAACGAAAATGAGAAATTCACAATAATGGCATGCTACTGCTTTAAAAAAAATGTAATTGACTTCTTTCTGTAAATTAGATATTACGTGATTTATTCCTGCACGTTTGGAAAGTCATTAACTGCGTAAGAGGAAACGTTCTTTGATGGTCACATCTCTGAGATAATTATTCCCAAGTTCTATGTTTATACCGTGAGAACTTTCACAACATGTTCATACCAGTATCACTTCATTAGACAGATAATGAATAACCTCTAGCTATATCTTTAAAAAGTGTCATTGTTCTTTTAAAGAAACACATAGCTGATAACTTAAGCTGTTTGCAAAATACTTCGTCGATTGCAAATATATTCTTATATGTAATATATTCTGTGAGTAGTTTATACCATTTTAGTAACGGTTAGCTGTGATATGGCATTAAATGGTTCTCATTTACTATTTTGTCCACTTTCAGAGAGACTTTGCGTTAGTGACGTATGGGAAGATGAGATCGTGTCCATTTCGACTTTAGACAAAAACAATAATTAAAGACGTCGAGTAGAAAATGTCATATATAAAGTGCGCAGTAAACCGCAAACCACAAATGCATTACATTAATTACATTCATAGTATAAATAAGATCAAAGACACATGGAACACAAACATAAATAATAGATAAAGGTTCGGTATTTGAACAGTCAGTAGCAGACTGCCTCTGTAGGTTGATACCGGGTTTAAGGTAAATGTATTCTACTTTCACAACCCTTCCGTATTAAGAATTAAACCCTATATACTTTACATCAGTTGAACTACATGCTTGGAGATATTTTAAAACAGCCATTTCAGTATTCAGTACATAGTGCTTTAATGACATATCTACCATGTATATCCGATAAAAAAACTGGCTGTATGATTGAGCTAAACAGGATAGTATAATTTTGCATATGACTGTAAACGATGCTATTATATTTCTATAATAATCAAGGTATAATATTTCAGGTAGGAGGTATCTTATTAAGTAACATAATTATACTAATATGTTTTAGCCGGCGTAAAAATAGTTATGATCACTAAAATACGTATTGATAACGCCTTGTGGGAAAATAAATGAGCAAAAATGGGTCATAGAAAATGAGTTAATTAAATACAGCTTTTCCCGAACTATAAAATATTCGAGCACAGTTTTTGTTACCTAAACATAACTAATTTTATGGACGAAGCACCAAAGTGTTAATATTGAAGTCGACCAGGAAATGTTACATACAAGAGCTCACCCACCCCAAAAGCACTTAAAGTACAAACAGGAAAACATTCAAAAGACATTAGGAAAAAATCCACAATCACATACAATGGATAAAAATAGCAGTACCACCTTGGAACGGTGTAATATTACCAAATGTGTTGTTTTGTTTTATTCCTACCAAATGCCAAAGGCAGACAAAACGCTTAAGAAATAATTGTGATGCGTTTGTGTGTGGTAAACCTGTTATTGTGATAACATATTAACGTATTCTGTCAATTGACAAACACATGCAAACTGTCTGAAGAATACGTAGGAATTCTATAATTCTGGAGATGAATTGTTTAAGAGACTGTAGCAGGTGTTGTGACACCATATGAATGGATGTATAATGGAATCTCAGCTTCAATCAATACCTACATTGATTCCTGTCTTACACAATATTGTACCAGCAATATCAAATCATTCCGCAAAAAAGAACAATATGCGGCAATTGACTCCTGATTCAAAGGTTGCAAGCTAACCTCGGGAGAGATAAAGCGGCAACCCACACAATCCCTGAATAAGGCGCGGCACTGCACTGCATTCATTAAAGGTGTTGGCAGCTAAAGTTTGAAAGTTGGTCCCCCGTGTGTTGTGAATGCGATACAGTGGTCCAGGGGTACAAAACAAAACAGTTTCGTAATGTGAGCAACTGTTAGCCGTAACTGAACGCAGGGCTGGTCAGTAACACAGGACCATTAACCGAGAGTAAGTAACACAAGTTGTAGACTTGTTTTACAATCGATGTAAAATACATACTTCTTTTCTCTCATTAATGTCGTGCGTCTATCTTTAAATATAATAAAAACAACTGGAATAAAGATAACTAAGGCACAATCTTGTGTATTGAGTGCATGTTTGTTTATCGTAATACTGGCGGCGATTTTTCTTCATGGACTTGATCATTACAATATTATGTTTGTTCAAATAATAAATTTTCGCTTTATTATCAATGCCAATAATTGTTTGTTATTCGTCCATGTAAACAATCACAAACAATTAACTCGACCAATTCTTAGGATTTGTGTCAATAGCTTGCCTTTAGTTACTTAAACTGTAACTGTCAACATAAATGATCAAATATAGTTCAACAATATTTCCAGTGTACATTTTGACATACAAATGTAATTTCAATTCAAGTACTGTGGACCTAAAACATAAATAGACGTGTTCAATAGTACGTATAACATTAATTTCCGGCACGAACACTTGGGATACTTTATCGTTCAATTAGTAATCAAGTTTGTTGGGTAAATGTATGCAGTAGAATTATGATACCGTAGACTACAACATTGGATCAGCTCTATGCACTTATTGACATAGTATATGCTAATCATGGTAATTAATGTGGATATAAAACTAATTAAAAATACACGCTACATCAGTCAATCTGTGATATTAGACATTTGATAAAGCTAGATTCAGATCGATTGCTATGCAATGGGCAATGGAGCGGAAAATATCAACAACTAGGCGTTTGGCGAATGTTGAAGGAGTTAGTGGTAAGCTCAATGTTTTATTTGCTGTGTGGACATCACTTACACTTACAGTTGATTATATGTGGTGGCAGTCCAATTTTCTTTTGTACAACTGTACTCTACAAAATGCTTGTAACTAAACACAAACATTATAACAAAAATAAACACGTTCATGCTGTAAGCAAGGAACATGTAGATTTCAAATTTAACAAATGATTTATATATCAGACATGTGCTTTTTGTCATCTGGTTTTACGCTTTTTACCACATATCGGTCATATACGTTGGCCAGTGGACCTAACCATTTTCCTGGATTTTTTTATCAACCAGTTTTAACTTGCTCTTCCACAAGTAAACAGGGAATCGAACCGGGATCTGCCGGACGAGATTCTAGCGCTTTAGCAACTGAGCTAACAGTGTTATACCAGGATAACAAACTACATTAGTCACACGACAGTTAACTAAAATAGTACTTCAATGCGTATCATAAAGTGTGACTACAATATTATGAATTGAAGGTGAGAATCGAAGAATATTGTAAGCTAACAGTTGATTATACAATATAAATCAGATGTGACTCCTTTTATCACCGATTACAATTGCTTATATCTCGTTTCTCTTGCCTTTGCAATTGTATACATGTGTTCTTTGTTTATATTGTCATTGTCTCATTGTGCTTTTGGTGTGGCTGTTTGCCTGGAATGTAGCAATTTTCTGCTCGGCTTCTGTTTTTAAGTAAACACATTAATACACAAGAGTATAACATCGCTAAACAGAACTGTACCAATTCAACTGGGGTTACACAATTAATTGAATTAGAGGGGATTAAATTGCTTTCGTAGATATCAATTCATTAAACGACTTGATGCCTGTCATTTTTGAAATTACGAAAGTAATAATAATTAATGAGTTATGGATTAGATGTCTGTTTGAATCAAAATGCTCATCGTGTATGGTATACCTGTTCTACTGTGTATCAACACTCCTTTCGTCACATGGGAATCGTTGGTACGATGCTAATATGTTTGGTCCGACTTCTAAAACATATTCTTATAACATCTTCTTATGTAATGTCTACAGTTAGGAACCAAACATATATATTGCATATATTACAATGACCTTACTACACTGAGTATTATATATATTGTAAACCTATTGCAACATCTTGACTGTGGGCCGGTGGCCTTGTATTTCACAATAAACTGAATTGAAAATAACAAATCACCTTTATATAATATGACCACTGAACGTTAATGGATCACGCGCTATAAAAGCCGACCAACACAATGCTGATATTGAGGTATAGAAATCGCCCGAAGGTGCCGTAATATGTACGTCAGTTATCAATCAAGGCAATGAACACCATGACACAGCAAGACATACAACATAAATCTGTATTCATACAATGCTTTAATGCGATTAAGCCTCCTCGTCAATGTGATATCAACAGTATGTCTTTCATCGTGAAACATTAAGCCAGTGTGATCAATGTCCATTATCTCTGAAATCCTACGACACCTGTTGAGAATTAGAAATGAGCCTCCATTTATAAACTTGCCTTTGTCTGATATTGTTGCATTGTAGTTTATGTTATGTTTGTAAGAAAAGGAACGCAATAATGTTTTGTCGTGAACTATTTTACACAGTATAGCAAATGATAATGTACCAAAATGCCCAATGATACATCCGTCTTGGAACATTATTATACAAATTTAACGGAAGCAAAATCTATCATGAAAGTACAAATTACAATGACAATTAGTGTAAGCCTTTGATATTGTCATTAATCATTTTCTTCTGTAATGGTACAACCATTTAGCTAATGAACACATTTGACTTACTTTATTGATGCCGATTATCCATGCGTTATTTGTAATGAACGTCACAACGTATGTATGGTCATTTAGGCCACTAAGGACTAAACAGCAATGACATTTTCTTAAAAAAACTAGCGTAAAACGATTTGTGATATTTGAACGTCTTCGTGTGTTTTTGTGGTTGCTTAGTACTTTGTGTCCATTATTTCCTGCGCGACTTCTTCATTCATTTTCTGTTCATATTACGCATATAATATCTGTGTATAGCCTAGCTTTGCGTTGCTGTTGGTTCTTCTCCGTTTATATGTTGAATTACGCGTGTGGAGAGTCGGGTTTCCTGCGCTACATTTCCTCTTTCATGTTGTTGACAAAATAAAATGTCTTAAAGCCACCCAGACCACTTAAAATTAAAGCAACACTGAATGCGTGAATTAAATAAAGACTTTTCGAGTGGGCATTAGTTGTGCAATTCATTGAATCTTTATGTCGATAATTCCATCTATAATACAATAAGCAGACAATGATTAAATGATACTCAACATTGCCTGCGCGTTGATTACTTGAAAAAAGGACTAAATACAGACGTTGAACAGGAAATATCCCGTATAAAACACAGCGTCTCCCTCAAAACACGAGGGAGCCTGAACATATAAATGTCTACATCTTTATAAAGTTTACTGAAATAGTATTCACAGCTTCAGAATCAGACATGACAACGACCCTTAAAATGATTCCAAGTATATTTGTCTTAAGTGATCTGATGCATAATTCTATGATACTGTTTCGTTCATTCCTTGAAATACTTTAGTCTTAAAACAGTAGGTTTTTTCCTGGTAAAAGAAGACAGTTCTAAAGACAATTCATACGGAACGAAAACGCCTGTATGGATGTATGTTTTTAACAATTAAACAAAAAACTGAATACTTGTTCCATATATAACTTAATAAACGGTCTGTTTCTGAAAGGTTTAACATATGTTACATAATACATACAAATAAATCTATACCTTATGAAATAAAAATGTGACATTATGTATCAGGGAAATTTTAAACCCTCGGAATATCTCTCTTAAATCAATGTGCAAAACAAAAAGAGCAGCTGTTTCTACTCTGGTCGATCTTGGTTTTGTTCGACAAAACATAGTTTTAGTATAAGCCAATATGATTCGTGAAATATCAAATATACCGCGTGCGTGTATTTTGTATGTATGCGTTTTTAGTTCCATGACGAATAGATGGATATGGTTACAAAAAGGCTCAAGAACTTACTGATTTATTAATCTGTATCGGTAGATCTACCATTTTAGTAATATAACTAATAACAGTTACAATAAAATCTTTATTTAGCTATGTTAGAAACAAAAACGTATTTGTAATTTGACCTTCAAACAACAATATACAGAAAACAAACTTTATTTAAAGACTGCCAATCCGCTGTTCACCTTTGTTTGTTTTACGTGATCCCCCTCCTCTATCACTTCCCACCGAGTTATTATTGTGTCATTCATGTACTGTTAGGAGCACCTGATATCAGAATAAGGACTACACTGCGCTACTGTTTGAACACCCTGTATCGAGAGCGAAAACATACTGCCACAATGCAGGAGATTATATAACCAGTTTAATACTTTGCAGTACTCAACTTCCTATTTGTAAGCGTTTTTACTTGCTGTCAGTATAACATAGCAATTGACGGACATCTCGTAATGACTATAGTGCGTGTCTTTCTCCTAGTAGGTGATTATCACCAAAATATATCATTGACCTATTTAAGTATACTGTAATATATTCAACTATTTCTCTCATGTCTTTGTTGATTGTTCTGCGCTTAACTGGACTGTAAGTAAACCATCACCAGAGGTAACGACTTTCATTCGTTTAAACCATAGTTAGCAATATACCTGTTTTTCGCTTATAATCGACACATCCAAGTTTATAATTTGCTGTTCGGAGATCTGTTTATTATTTTCCAAAAATGACGTACACATTATTGTGACAGAAGAAAACAGTTGTTTTGTGTTTGTTTGTATCGTCATGAAAAGACGGAAAACACATTATGAAACTACAAAATACTTTCATTAATAAAGTAGTTGATAATACAAAATATAAAATTAATTACAGGACAATAAATGTAAATCACGACTTTTAAAATCATGACAGTATGAACCGCCTACTGAATGCTCATAGAGCGGTGTTAGGTTAGCTAGTTGTTAAATCGCTAAACCCCAAATATTGTACTGACAGTTCCAACGTTATAAAACGCTGTGTGGTCATTAGTTCCATTAACGTTTATTAGATGTATAATAAGTTCCCCTTTCCCAATGCGCAGTTCCTTAACTTGATATAATATCTATGTTCTTTTCTCCCCGTTCAGCCCATGGACACTGGCTTTCCTTGCTTGTCCCGTGGTGTATTCCATCCATTCAATCAATTTCAATGTTCCTCATTGTTCCTTTTTACGATGGTTGTTTTTGATAATCTGCAAAATGCTTCCCCATTACAATATATGTTTATCCTTGCACCTCTCTTATCCCTAATGTTTCGTAAGTTATTGTTTCACTTGGGTCTGGGGAGGCATTGCGTCCCCTGTAAACACTTAATCTTGCTTTCAGTGTCAGAAAATATAGTTGTCGTTTCGTAGTTGTTGTTCACAAATCCTCTTTATGACCTATTTTGTACCACATTGTTATATTTTGTTCCATATGTTCTGTGAAGGGAGGCCGTGCTATGTGAATGTGACATTCCGTTTTCTACTCATCCTCATTTTCGATATAATCTGAATGGCTGCATTTAGCAGCAAATACAACTTGATGTATTTAACGATACGCATTACAACGCTTTTAACTGATTATGATTCCAACCTATGTTTAGGATCTATCACACACTCTGTTGACAATGAATGTCTACATGACAAACCATGACGATTTGATAGCATAGTGTGTGCAATTAAAGATCATGTTATACAAATAATATCTAATCGTGCATTGAATTTAGATTAAAACGATACAATGGATTAGAAAATCCCAAACATGATATCACCTGGCAAGCTCGATGAAAAAATGGGTATTATGTTGTTTTGCATATGAACATCAATGTAAGTATATGGTTTAATGAATATTCTCCATCATTTGCATAACACCCAACATTACATCTTCGTCGAAAGCAGATGTCTCTGACATACAAGTGTATTATTATGTGCTTGGAATACAACACGTATATATTTATCATGCTAATGGTACAACAATAAGACTTGTTTATTCCACAAATTGTTTTGCAGTATAACAACATAAATGTTTTCCGGTCCTTGTATACGGAAATGAGATTGTTTGGAAAATTATGATTTTTTTACATGTTGCTTAGTCCACATTTAAAAAATATGGCTTAAACCTTTCTAATGTTCTTAAATATGTCTGTTGACATTGTTTTAGTTAGTGAAATAAATTTAATGAAATATGGTAAAGTGATACATAAAATTTCGGAGACTAACTGTGACCAATATGAAACTAGACTAGACAATTCGCTTTCTACTCCAGTACATATTTTAGAAAACTCAATTAACTTTTTTAGTCCAGCATTTAAGGACTCTACCGTATTCAAAAACAATGTTAACAAATATGTGATAAACTTTGTTTGTTTAAATATGACACGTATATTTCAAATATTCATTTAATATATTGTCAAGACCACAAGTTTTATTGTTTTTTAAACATTTACTGCCGATTATGTTTCTTAAATAGATAGTGATGTCATCGTTTAAAATTTTAACACCACAATTAATATGAGGTTATACGTGTGCTTAGTTGTCGACTTCTTCTGATTGGCTATTAATGTTTTAATATGCTACAAAAGTAGCCAAATTTGCAGGGATATTTTCCTTATAATACCGTTTAATGTGTCCAAAAAATTCGGGGTTTTGACTTGTTCGTTTTGCGTTTAATTGTTACATCCTAAATCACATCTTGACACAGCACATTCTTCCCGTTTGAATTAGGTACCCGTAGAAAGAAGAGTGCATCAAACTACGCTATGTAATGTATATAACATCCATTCCCAACTTTCCCCTTCTTATCTAATGGATCAATTTACCCCCATCAGTGAAATCCAGTTAACAACACGTGTTAAGCTCGTCTTAAATAATGTATTGTCTTTTTTAAACAGTTTTATCATTTGTAACCTATGCATTGTTAACTTTTATGAGTTTAACTTTTTCATCAATTATTTATGTCAGTGATAAATTATTGTTTCATTGTTTCATCGTTCTATCTATTTGTTTATAATTTATGTAACACAATCTCTTTCTTTGATAAACTGACTGTGATAACTTAATATATAGCTTAACATTATTCCTATGTCACACAATAGTACATATTAAGGACCACAATGGAAATAAGAGTTTTTACTTGAACTATTTTTTGTGTTATCCTTAACATAAAATGTTGATTGATATGGCTTTATTGATTCATACATATTGTTGTTACTAATATACATGTATGTCTTAATTTCATATTACCATGTAAATTGTACATTTTATGTTAAAATGAATCTATCTATCTAATTGTTTTAAACGATTTCGTTATTGCTCTTTTGTATTATTTCGATGTTTGTTCCATCGTAACGATTTAAGAGAGATGATAAGTAGCTACAGGGAACGCCACAACATAAGACAGTGCCTCCCAACACAGACCTCCGGGAAAACAACAATCCATAAAACATAAGGCACTTGAGCATTAGATGTAGACAAACTTCAAACACCTGGTTCCCACCTATTGTGTGCGGTTGGTTTCTGTTTGCAGGCTTACGTTATATTTCACAAGTATTGCAGCTGACGATTGTGTTACTCCAACAATATGCAATAAATATTCAAAAGCCAAGGGCATTATTTGTTCACCCTAGTACTTTTTCTTGTATGCAGTTTATCATGTCTGCGTTATTGAACTATTTGCTCAACATTCTACGAATATATGAAGTGTTAAGATATGCATGATATGAATTTACAATTAAATGCAATGGAACTTGATGAACAATTATCACATTCATTTATATTTATCACTTAGGGGAATGTCTGACATCTTGTGAACAGGTTAGTCACAGCACAATGAAAATTGTCGCGAAGGTATTGCCCATGCATTTCACCTTTGAAGTGTTAGTAAAGACTGTACTATTTAAAACGTTTTACAACAAAGAAATCAATGTTAAATATCATACACATATATAATATCACATGATGGAATTTTTTATTGCATGTGTATACCAAGTAGTTAATTGTACGAAACCATTATTTGTTTTCTTATGGTCCACTGTTGAACCAAACGAAGTAACTATTAAACTTGGATATAATTATAATGATACTTAAAACATTGATTAGAAGTTACGTACTTATGTTCATATGAGAGCAATGAAGGTCGTATTCACAAATCAGAACAGTTTCAGACGGGAGAGGGACAAATAAACAAGACCAAACAAACCAAGAGGTACACGCATGGAGATGATACAACCAACAAGAATCCAAGCATGGTAAGTAAGCCAATACCACATCATCGACGAACTTAAAGCATGTACACGGAACGAAACAGTACTACGGACTAATAGACATTAAGTTAATACTACAACCACTACATAGTACAATTCAGTTTCGGTTCATTCAGTATATTTTAAAAGGAAATAAAAGATCATGTTGTTACCATATAGCTGCAGTTTGACATAATGACGAACCTTAGGTTTTGCTCTTTAAAAAGACTTTACAACTCGGATAATTGTTTTTGAATTTGATTCATAATGCAGTGATGTTAGTTACAAGTTTCATACCGAAAAACGTTAACCAACTGTGATTAATTTAGATATTAATGTATACTCGCTGTTTATTTGTCGGTCAGACGATTGCTTTCCATAGTAAAAGCGCATATAATGTGTTTTCATTTGAATTTCTAAGGAAACAATAATTTCAAAAATAATTGAGGCAGTCGATCACCTTGGTAACACCACTGGTGGTTTAAAACTGGTTAAAATGCAACGAAATCACATTTATCCTATTGTCACCAAATTAAATTGAATGGCGTACATTAAAACAATACATATCTTGAAAAAAGATGGTCGGCAGAATTTGTGCAACATAGAAAATGCCGAGATGTTACGTTTGCTGGTCACTCAAGATCCAAAATGGATTTCGTTAAATTCACCGAAATACAGTGGACTTTGGTAAGGGTACGTACCCTTTATCGAAAGGTTAACCGTGTCAAGGTTACAAACGATGCCCTGTTGAAGAGAAATTAGTGGTTAACGTAAGATTTGATTGGTTTACAAAACACTGATATGCAAATAGCAAAACCAAGTAAGTACGGCTGCGCCGAAAAATCCCCGCTATCTCAGAACAACGAACACAATGCCTGTTGAACAAAGACATATGAAGCCAGTTAAATATTGACTCGATCAGAAGACAGAACAACTGACAATCAGACGTTCAGGACACGACCAGACGGATAAAAGTCAAACTGACACCTTCCAAACACACATACTTACACTTATTTCGGTAGTGATATTATCGTATTATCGTGGATAACTTATTTTAGGAGAATGTCACTAACAAAACTATTTCATGACGAATGAGATATATTTAAATATATATTATGCGTAACACCCAAAATATGTTAAAATGAAATGGTGTATTAAATAAAACGTTCATATTTTACTTATAGTTAACTCAATAGTTTCTCCTTTACAAACGAGTAAGACAATGTAAATGTATACGCATGTCAATTAATTGATATTGGTAAAGTAACAGATTTTAACATTTCTCGTACAATTGGGACAAGTTGTAAGATTTATAAAACATATTACCTCTCCACACATAGCGCCAATAGGGTCATAACCGATGCATACAGAGCACACACCAAAACTGATCTCTGTACTTTACACATTTCTTGTCCAAGTAGCCAACCTTTGTTCAACATGAATTGCACAATTTCCGGTATACCAAATAACAAGATACTTAAATCAGAGACAGCCAGATTTACGATTAGCATATTTGTCATTGACAATCGCATTTTAGCATCGCTAAACACTATATAAACAACGAGTATGTTCCCTAAAATGCCAACAGTTCCAATGGCAAAGAAAAGGGTGGAATAACAAACTATTTCGGCAGTTGTTACATTATCTTGGTATTGTTCAAGCGTAGATTTCATCGTAGTAGTATTTAGAAGTGTATCCGTCGTTGAATTTTCCATTGTAAATTTTACGTTTATTGTCAGAAGAATCTCACAATTTTTAATACACTTTGATTTATTAATTGTTTATTCTGTAATATGCCAATTTCACGATAGCATATGCTTTCTTAATTCAGACGTTTTTAGTATTTGGAACTGGGAGCTAACATCCATTAAAGTATGCGTTTTAATCAAACTACAGCTTAATAGTATATTGTTTACAAAACAATATTTTGTTAAAAATATTAAATTTGATAAAACTTAGTCATATCACATAAACTGTTGCAATGAAATTCCAGTTCAGTATCGCTATCTATAACTTCAGCACCAAAACGAATTTCGTAATTTGTCGTAGCTTTTGATCACTGTTCCATCTTATATCGGATATTTCATGTTGTCCCTGGCAGCGGTCTTGTGATACGAATGGTTCGCTAGCGATCTCTTGTGACTTGCTCCTATTGTGCTATTATCGAAGGATTTGTCTTGTCACGCATATGTCATTTCCAGTTTCATTAAGCTAGGATTTTCATCTATGGAAGACAAAATTTAGAGGTTTATTGTGCAATAACATAAAGCATACTGTGTTGGTTATTGGCAAGTTGATTAACAAATTTGTGAACAAAGCTTAATGTAATTATAATTGGTGGGTATGTCATGAGAGGCTCACTAAATTACCCTGTAATACGTTTCTAAATACACATAGTCGCTACTTATGCTAGCTGTTCAATCGATTAAAACCAAGTATTTTTACTGACAGTTCCAAGGCTGTAAATCGCTGTATGGTTATTATTTATATTCATGTTTTAGATGTATCTTAAATTTATCTTTCCTCATGTGCAATTATTTCACTTGATATAGTGTTGTTTTCTCCCCCTTTCGGCCTATAGTTCCTAGGCCATTCATTGGGCCTCTGTTCTCTTACGTATGTACACTTGAGACTCCTCAAATGCGTAATATTTTATAGACTGTTGTTTCCACGATGAATGTGGCGTTCCCTGCAACTTATTCTCTCTCTTTCCGATTTCTGAAGAGGTATTGCGTCATATATACAGATTATGGCGTTAAAATCGAAATCATAATATTGTACAACTTTACAAACATAGGAATTTAGAATTCCTAATGTACACATACATAATCTCCTCATAAAACCATTTAATTTATCTGTCACTTTAGGAGGAAGGAGTGGAAGTAGGCTTAAAAGGCAACTAAGTAAGACGAGAAAATAGAATAATGATAGAAAATTCATCTTGCACAGCCACAGCAATTTGCATTTTATTCCTTTCAATAATAAATTATAAAATGTTTTTGGCTGACAGATCATTGTCATCATTTTTTGTGAGTTTGTGTTGTGATTCCCAAATAGTTTAATATGAGCTCTGTCTGAATGCAACTGGGCGTAAGGAAAGAAACACACACCAATGTAAGAATGGTGTTCCCATTCCATTTATGCGCGAGGTGGTACTGGACTAAACAAGCCTTTTTGGTGTCTTATTTGTCATTTCGCTGCAAAGCTAGATTAGTTTCAGTCAATCGTTAAATTTGATTGTCTATCGCGGCGATGATTTGTGTAAATGCCATTCATTACAAGCATTAAATTGTATTTCCATCGTAGCTAGTGGAAACGGGAGGGCTCATACCAGTACATCATTGTACGGGCGAGGTGGTGCCACCTATCGCTTGTTCTTAAGACTAGTGATAGGTCATCGTACGATAGGTGGTGCGCGTGGACGTGTGATCACCAACGATTGGAGAAGATCGATAGCAATATTAATCGTAGCGATCGGTCGCAGGTCGCCACGATTGATCGTACGATCGGTCACTGATTGCTACCACTTGTCGCACGATTACTTAAGATTGATCTTGCGATTGATTTTCTCCAATCGTTGGTGATCGCACGACCACGCGCACCACCGATTCGACGATGACCTACCACCAGTCTTAAGCACTTGCAGTATGCGATCGCAAATGGAGATCTTAGCACACATTGCCAACTGCCAAAATTGCTACCAATCGCACGATCCAGAAAACGTACGATCCGGTGTGACTGAGGCATAACGGCCGATGTTGGGCATTCTATTGGAGGCAATTAGCCGTCAGACTCCGTCCAGTTTGCCCGGGCAATGACTGGGTACGTCAAAGTCACCACCGTCTGCCATACTGCTTTCAAACGTTCGCTCCACGAGAGAGTTACCGGCACCGGCCGAGATGTTGTAAAGTCCCTACTGGC
Organism: Mactromeris polynyma; assembly: GCA_032209605.1. Classification (NCBI taxonomy): domain Eukaryota; kingdom Metazoa; phylum Mollusca; class Bivalvia; order Venerida; family Mactridae; genus Mactromeris; species Mactromeris polynyma. The sequence goes on from JASFXZ010000017.1 coordinate 9,639,018, forward strand.
TTCCAACTGCCTACCCGGTCATTGCTCATGTTTGCTTCCATTCTCGCTTATATAGGTCTCGGCACTTTCAAGGTGACCTACTTTGACTAAATGCTAGTCTAACCCACAGGTGTTAACTTAATAGTTGCTTTTGTAATAGCAATTAAGAGCATGAATGTTGATTATGGTACGGAACTATTACCAGTTAGTTTTGATTGTTGAATGACTCAGTCTTGTAAAAGGCGTTCCACGCGGCTTGAAATCGATATGCGATGAGGTATGCAATCGTAATTGAGTTGGCGTACCAAACGACATTGTTCCAAAAGCAAACTATTATTTATTACAGTAGCTATTATTTATAACTATTATTTATTACAATTGATTTTGTTTCTCGATCCTATGCCTGTTTAACATCATGATTCTAATTTCGATTTTAAATTCGGAACCCACTTGTAATACTCAGCTGCTTAGTTCCCATCACAGTGTCGTGATCCACAACAGTCTGATCAAGTACCTTTACATTTCATAGTTGACTTTCAGTGGGATTTTTGACATTGTGAGGAAAAGTTTGGTTCTCCGTTTAGTTGTATGAGTAATTATATTGATAAATGTACTTTGTCATTCACTTTTAAATTAGAAAATAATGTCATCACATAGCAAGTATTCACAGCATCATCGATGCAGTTGAACACGAACTAGTTAATGCTTAAGGAAGAAAGTGCTGAAGCACTCATCATAAATGAGCGATATTCCACTTTATAGTTTGTTCAATATTTATATTAGCAATGTTCCTTTTATGTGTAAAACTTTCAACCTCCAACTTATCAACGTTTACCACAATGTAACGAGTGCAAGTACAGTACCACAGCTAAACAACCGCCCGTACACAAGAGACGGCATTCACAGAATAATGCACGTACTAAAATACATAAATATAAATCATAAGATCCGTGAAGCCAATCGAATATTTATTCGATACCTTCTAAATATATATAAGTATTTAGAAACAATTATAAATGACGAGATGCCGATAAATGCGCGACAAGAAGTTCAAAATCCAAACATACGACGCCTTTCATCCCTTTCATTATTTGGAATATTTAAAACACGTCATTTCGTCGCGCAAGCAAAGTTATAAGTTGTGAAGCGGGGATGGCAACATTTACCAATCAGAACGTCCCTAGACAGATCCAGACAAGAGGGGGAGGTACCCACAACGAGGGACACAACAACAAAACCAGGGTTGCACATACAAGGATGGTATAAAAACGAGACATCGACATTATGACGACAAGAACACTAAACAAAACATCACAATATCATGAGCGAACTCAAATACATGAAAGTAGAACAACAATGGAACAAAATAGTCAAGGCAAAACGACGGCTTACAGATAAGGTAAGCGCAGTGGTCGGGCGCCTGACTCCTGATTCGAAGGTCGTCCATTCAGGCCCCGCGATCAGCGATTGGTTAAAAAAGAACGTGTTTCATAATCGATGTAAAACAAATAGGTTTAAACTACAGCATTGGAACTGTCGATAAAACTACTGATCATAAAATGCAAACTTGTAAAGAACTACAAAGAAACAAAAGACTCAAGACTCAAATATAATTGGCGGGTAGAAAAATGAAAACCACCAGGAACTGCATATCGCTAAGCACATGTCGGGTTTAGACCAAGTTATACTTATATTGTGATACTCCTTATTTCAACAGTCCTCAGTAAAGAGCTGTCCGCACTCTAAATCTACATTTTAGAAAAAATAGTCATTCCTTATATGAAACATATCAACTGACAATTGTACGGTTGTATTATGTCTTTATCTAATAAATCATACTGACATGTGTATCATTTTCACGAAATCGCATCTCGAAACACATCTCACCACAGTCGTTAAAACGAAATAGCTGAATGTTTTATGTATTTATTTTCTCCTAATTCATTTGCCTAAGGGAGTTTAACAGTACTCCTGTAGTACAACTCGACGCGGGAAATATTATCTCATTCCTCTTTAATAGTCCGGAAGGTATCGGTTTCAGCTCTAAACTTTGTAATTATTATCAAGGGGTTCCTTAGATGGGTATTATTCAGAACTCTATGAGATATCCATTTATATTGAACAGTAGATTAATTGTCGTTTTAGTAATCCGTCAAGTTGGGCATATAGGTTATGTGTTCGTTCATTAATACGTGATGTTCAGATAGATTTACATATTGTGACATTGATAACAATACAATTCGTGTTTTTGTAGCGTGAATATAGATTGGAGAATAACGATACACACCAACATATCCATTCTGGTGCGTTGTGACAGCCAACAGACTGTTGTCAAATTAAGAATAGACGTAGTTGTGTCACTTCTTTACTTACATTATTAAGTGCAGAGATGTGTGCAGTGATTGAACCTTTCAATATTTATCAGATATGTTATCTGAAGGCATCGCTGTCAGGCGAATGCCTTGTACGTCGTCAACGTGCATTAGTGAAGCTTATAAACTCTGTTGCTTATTCTACGTTAAGCTTCCATAATAAGGCGATCCTTCGATTGGTCACATGGACTTGTCATTCAAAATGCCCGGATATCAGACGCGGATATACTGCACAGACCAATCTTATTCTGACATTATCTAACTAACAAGTAATACATTAATCCTATTAGGGACTAGTTCCCGTACAATAAGGAAACAATACATCTACATAAATATCTTAAACAACATATCTATTCGGTCTAACTTTATCACATAGATCCTTTGTTGAATGGAGACATATTCAGTAAAGCGGACCCAGCGCACGTTGCATTAAAATATAAAATATAATTCGAAAAATACTTGTTTCACATGGCTTACTAAATAGAAACTTAAGCGCAAATTAATCGGCAGGCTAAATTGGCAGGAGGTTATTCAATATTATTGAAACCGGAAAGAATGAAATTGTTCTGATCTATGTATTAAATAGACCGAAAAACAATGTTATCTCTTGCTTCACGTAAACAATGACTGGACATAATAATTTGCTTGGATTTATAATAAATACGAAGGGTGAATTATTCCCACACTGTTACAGACATTACACAGGTTTGGTAGTAAGAGACAACAATCAAAGGTATTGCTATACCCATAATAGATTGCGAGATTGAAATACTATTGCTTATCCTGGTCTTAGAAGTAGTACAGATAAATCTCTCGCCCTTCATCAATTCTACAAATCGATAATACCCGGAAATAAGGTACCAATGTTTCGACAGAGAATGTAAAATATTGGTGTTACGCAAGAAGGACGATACAGGCTTCCTCTTGGTTAAAACGACAAAGTGTTGCCCGAACCCCAAAAAATGAGAGGACAACAGTCGTTAATTGGCGGAGTTAAATGACTGTGAATGAACTGAAGTACATCATTGTGTTGTGTAGAATACTGGTGCATGCATGATTGTAATTAATAAAACGTTGATTGTTTAAATACAGAGTAGCTCGTTACTCCAACATAACTATGGATTCCGGCAACATCTGTGGTATTGGTGATGGCATTGTCTCTATATTGATTAATTAGTTATAAAGCATGAAATGTCTACTGAGTGTAGTTATGGTGTCATATTCGACGCTAACGTAATTAATCCGTCTGGTAAAGTGTATATTCAAGTTCAAACCAAGTGTTAAATGTTTGACAATTAAAATACCCTGGATTCAATAAATAATAAGATAACTGTGCGTGAGGTGCAAGATACAGTAGAAACGGCGGAATATGCTTGCACCTCCTGAGCTTCCAATGCTTTGTAGACTATTGTTGACAATGGGATCGGTGTAGGGAGGCATTTTCTTACGCAAGTGGTGTTCAATGTATCGACTTAATCCTTCTTTCAAATTATGGGAACAGTCTCTGTACACATACTGAGCTCTAGTATTTCTGTGAATTGTAACGTTTTTGCAAGGGGCTCGTCAGAGCCAATTGCTATAATAGGCGAAATCCGCGGACACTCATCGGATGAGTCATTCCAAGTCTGTCATTCTGTACCGTCAAAGTCTACATACCCCTGAGGAAAATAGTCATTGTCTAAAAAAAATAGCGGTAAGCATTTGCGATATCAGCTAGAGAACGGATTTGTAATATTTTAAATATTGCAAATTACAGAAAAAAAGGTAGCGGACGATAGTGTAAGATATTGTACAGAAGGCAGCGGACGATAGCAGTAGGTAGAGATACGTATACAAGAAAACGGTGCAACATATATCCAACGAACACTTATACGTATATTAAATCATGGGAAATACAATTTTTCGTCATCGTTCCGTTGAATATTGACCCTTTACGGAAACATACTTTTTATATTGTCATCCTGTCTGCAGGTCGGTCGATTGGTTTTTCTGTCGAATATACAATATATGTAGTTTATGTGGCTAACTACTTCTTCAGTTTGCAAGGGATGACAATGCAGTTTGATAATACAAGTACCATGATACATGATTTGTAGATATGGAAGACATAAATTTGCTGTGCATCCATCAAAAAGTTTTAGAATTCTGTTCCTTTGAACTTGAAGTCTAGTAGAAAAATACTTTAGTTTTCAATGGATTACATTGAAACTTGGTATATAATCAACATTGAGGTACTGTTTGCTTCTTCTCCATCCATCCTTCTGACTGTCTATACTAATTATGTGTATACTATCGTGTGTGCTTAGCTCCTATATTATTTAATATACTGACATAACAAAGTCATAGACTATTGTGATAGGTGAATATATATGTCAAAGTGACGTCTGTGATCGACAGTGAGCCCCTTGCTGTCAGCACTTTCAGTGCTTTGTTTTTTCTCATTAATTATTTCTCGGATTTCCCGTCAACTGTGTTTTCCCCAATTTCTGTTGTAATCTTCTGCTTTGATTGTTTTCTCGCTATTTTCTTTCATATTTTCATCTGGTTAAGGTACTATTCGTATTAAGAACCTGATGTTGTTTAGCATTGCCGAAACAATTAATTTCTAACAGCGTACTGTAATTAAGTTCAAATGTGGACATTGTGGCATTACTTGTAATTCTTAAGTGAAAAGTTAGCATGCTCACCTATTTACTGGCAGTTCTACGGTTATGAGACCGTTGTATTTTTCCTGTCCATTGTTTTGCGAAGCATAGAAACCTCTATGAGGCGATGTACCCAGATCTGCCCTTGCTGTTTTGATTTTGTAGTATAAAGGTAATTGAAACGTCCAAACCTTTTGAATCAGAGGCATGTTGGAGCCAATTATAAATCTGTCATAATTTTGTCAAAGGAATGTCATTTCAAGTTGTGTTGTTTCAGGAACCCAATTTTAGAAAGCCACACGCAATAATACAATTGTTTTTTAAACGACAAGCGGTTATAGCAGGCAATATTGCAATCATTCTTTTTCGTTTAGTCTCTCAAATTCAATAAATCTGTTTGACAATTCATATAGTATGACAGACTGACATTGCCAACGCAATTGTCACGGTTTTTAGTCACCATCTTCCTGAGAATTAGGTGGGAATCGACATTTCCTGTGTGTATGACGTTGTGGTAAAAATAAACACCGACGTGTTCTTCACTTTGTACAATGTGATACAAGTCAAATACAACTATGTACGAACATTGATCAAAGTTAGAACTGTTGTTGCATGTATTTAATGCCAATGTTATCAAATACTGGCATCGTTCCGTTGAGCACAAACTCGCATGTCTAATATTACTATGACGTGATGCAGTTTGAGATGAGTATTACTCGACCAGCGTGAAATTAATAAATAAAACAATTCTATATGAAATATTTGCATTCATAATTTCTACTAATTTGATGTATTCGTAATTATCAAAATACAGTCAAGAAGGCTAGACGCAACCACAAAATCGAGACAAGCAATCGCAAAGTACGCAAAATTCAGTTCTGCTTGTCGTCTAACTTATAGACAAGGTAAGTATAAAGTCCAGCAAGTATATGTTCAAATACCGCTACCAGTTTATTTTGTAATCAAAGTTAGTATAACTTTTTGTTTCTAAATTCCCTTTAGAGCTTGCTACCTTTACAAACAACGAATTAGACGATCGTTGTCTTGTAACAATAAGGAATTGATCTTACCATGATTTTAATTGTTGGCTTTGTGAATGTTTCTGTTCGCAATCATAACGAGCAAAAGACAAGTTAGAAACTAACTAATTTATGAATCTGATGATTGAATGTGTGCTGTCAACAGTGGTAATTAAAATTAGAAGTCGTTTGGAAGAAGACAACATAGACAGTAATACGATTTGATACGCCGAAGAAACAATTGCGATCACTGACCCAGAAGTTGCTTAATTATTGATGGCACAAACCATTTAGTGACATGAATGAACATTAAGACGTATTAAGTGCAGTAAAGCAAGGAGAATTAAATCACAGACAAATATAACTTGGTAATTGCCCCTGTAATGGATGTATGTAACTTTAATATACTCACTGGCATACCACACATGAAATGGATCACCCGTAAGAAGAGTATTAATTTGTCAGACTAGAATCTGGTAAAAGGTGAACAAACTGTTTATGTGAACTATTGTGAATAGAGAGAGGGATTTGTTTCCACCCCTAACAGCGTAAGAACCAAATACTTGAAATGGTATTGGCTAAGCTATTACTTGTCTTTTCAATGGTGATTTCTCCTCTCGTATATCAAGAGTGGTACCAGGAAATTAATAAGCCCAGTAAGGAATTATTGGAAGATACTGTATTTGTCGCGAACAATAGATATTTTATATCGATGTCTTCAGATTTTTATAAAATACTTTATCAATGATATTTAAAGCGCGGCATGATGACCACTACACAACTAATAATAAAACCATAGCGTGTCAAGGGATCCGGAGTCATAAACACAAATGAAGGGTAAAGTTGCTACAGAGAACGCCACGCTCACAAGACAACGCCTACGCACTTATATCCCAGGGATACATGTGTACAGTACATTGTCAATCAAATTGCTTGACACGGGATTTAATTTACTGTACAATTTTACCGAGAAATCAAACTGCATTGTTTTGAATGTCAGAGACGAAAATAATATTTCGTTGGAGAAAGCCTGTTAAGTTTATTTTAATAGCAGCATTTATGTCTCTTTTCAAATTGCCATGTTCTAGTTTCAAACAACAATAATTGTGTTGTACTTTACAAAAAAAAATATTTTTTTGATATTGACGTGTTTTGTAAACAGAAAGTAGCTGATTTTAGTCATCCAAACGAAAGTATGAATTTTGAAAGATCGTAGACAATTTTCTAATAACAAACATGGAATGACATTAGGTTTTATTCCATCCAAAACGTTTTTCATATGTGTTTTCATGTCAGAAACAGTTTATGGCTCGTGATCTGCTTCCAAGACATTAATGCGTTAAATGTATTATTTGTGTATTGCCAATTATGAAGTTCAGCGAAAAGAAAACATTTTCGTCGACAAAAAGTTCATTCCTTTCCAATTATGAAGAAGGGTTTTTACATACTTTAATTATTTTAACATTTTTATATTATGCTACTTTAAGATATTTATTGCAATAATTTAATTTAATACATTTTGTAAAAGAAGAGTTATATATGTGTAGATGACTAATAATTGACTATGTATTCTAACTTACGTACATATTTCTTTCTTTCCCTTGTACGTGCATTTTTTGTTATTTCGTATAAATTTGCTTTTCTCGATAAAATATCGTCGATGCAATCAGTCCTAATCGGTCTTGTTTGTATGTACCCTACCACTGTGTACCGATTAATCTTTTTTATTTCCTCTGATGTGTTTAAGTCATACCTGTTCATTTTTTTAGATCAATTCTGGAAAGTTGTTTGTGAATGTGGACCTTTTTACGTCCATTTCATTTCATATAAAACTATGTATTGCTTAATTTAAAAATTATAAAAATAGTCAAATTTCAATAGGTTTACTTCAGACATCTTAACAAACGCCTGTCGTGGTGTAAGTCTTTGCAATTGAAAAATAATTGGAAATTTCGTTCATTTAATTTCCGATCCCGTTTAGTTTGTACCGATGTTGTTTTCTTTTTAGAGACATATTTTAAAGCATTCCAGTTGATAAACCTTTTTTATTGATAAAATGGGTAATGTTGTGTAAAGCAATAAGTCTTTTGAAATGTGTTCATTAAACGCATAAGAACAGTGATCATAATGCTTCAAAATATTCCAGTTAAATAGTATCTCCTATAACTAAATAGGGTTATATTACTGATAAATCCACGTACTGAATGGCAGGCAATCAGTCTGTAGTTTATTGCAATCCATAGAGACTCAGGATATGTTTTTGAAACATATATCGAGATAAAAGGGTTCTATTTGAAATCACTATTGTGTGAAACATTTGTCAATTTGTCATTTCATCCATGAAATCAAGCATGTTAATGACTTTTAGTGATTAATGTATTCTAGGGTGTTTAGAATATCATTTGTGAATCCTTGTCCTTACTGTAAATTGCGTAGACTGTCGCCTGTATCATTTTTCATAAACGTCAATTATTGTCATCATATGTTAAGGAAAACATCTTACAAAGTACGGAAACATTTTAAATAAATCATCAAACAGCAATAGAACGTCAATTATCATAAATTAAAACAGAATTAAATTTCTAGTGTCTTTTCCCAAGTGTTCAACGTACGTCATGGTTACAAGTAAACAATAGAAGTAATGTAGTTATATGTTACTGATGCGTTTCTTCGACTTTCAGATACTTTTTTTAATTTCATCATTGACTTTCGTTCTATGAGATATATTTTAATACTAATATGCTTATTATCACTCGACGACTTTGTATGGATCACGCTTCGTGTTGTTTAATAAGTCAATGTTCTGCTTTTCCTCATCTCTCTACTAATCCTAAATGTGTCATTCTGCAAAAGAGAGAGAAAAAGTTGCGACATGGTTAACGCCACATACAAAAGACAGTGCCACCCCACACAGACCTCCGGGAAAAAACAATCCATAAAACATAAGGCACTTGAGAGGGCAAAGGGCACACACATCAGGGAACAGATTCACAAGGAACGGCCCGGCAGACCATAATGAAAAAACTAGGATAATCAGAGGACAAACAGTGAAGACGGGGGGGACTAACTGATGGAAAATATCACAGGATAAGTCGAGATAGCTGGCAACATTAGTCAAAAACAAGACAGATAATAACCTGAACACTACAGGGGAAAGGGAAATAACAATCGCTTAGAGACAACAATCGCTTATTTATATATGCTGACCACAAACGTATTCACACATATCAACAGAAAACATTGTGTAATATACTTGTATAGGAAATTATTTTATACCCTTATTGGACGATAGTTTTCAGACACTTCGATAGAATCTCTACAAATGTTGACAAAAATATAATATGTCGTTTATAGGCCAGTGAAAATAAAAAATTGGGGGAAAAAATGCACAGAAATTTTTTTAGTGGATTTGCGTCATATAAGGAATCACATTAAATATACTAAAAGTATAGGACAATCACACGGTGCTAAATGTGATTTTGGGGTAAAATGGTTGAAAATTTAAATAAGAACGGGAATTTCTATAATTTGCCAATAACTATGTCAAATTTTGCAATAAAACTACCAGAATTACTGTATTTGATAGATATTGCATACAGTACAAAATACCTAAAGTATAGAAACATTGTACTGTGTGAACTGTGATTTTTGGGGTAAAATTTACAAAAAATAAACAAAAATGGGAATTTCTTGGATTTGCCTATAACTATGTCAAAACTTCCAAGAGAACTACCAGAATTGCTCTATTTAATGGATATTTTATTACAGTACATAAAACCTAAAGTATAGAAACATTGTATCGTGTGAAATGTGATGTTTGGGCTAAAACTTTTAAAACAATAACCAAAAACATGGGAATTTTTGGGAATTTGCCAATAACTATGTCAAATTTAGCAATAAAACTACCAAAATTACAGTATTTAATAGATATTATATTACAGTACAGACTACCATAAGTATACAAACATTGAAACTAGCGAAATGTGATTTTTGGGGTAAAACTTTATTTTGGAATTTGCCAATTACTGTCAAATTTTGCAATAAAACTACCAGAATGACTTGATGTGATACATTTTATAGTACTGTTAAAAATACCTAAAGTATAGATACATTGTATCGTGTGATATGTGATTTTTGGGGTAAAACTTAAAAAATGGAATTTTTTTGAATTTGCAAATAACTATGTCAAATTTTGCAATAAAACTAGAATTACTTTATTTTATAAATATTATTTTACAGTACAAAATATCTTAAAAATAGATACATAGTATCATGTTAAATGTGGTTTTTGGGGTAAAACTGAAAAAAAAATAACAAAAAATATGAATTTTTGGAATTTGCCAATAAATGTCAAATTTTGCAACAAAACTACCAGAATTACTGTATTTGATAAATGCTATCATATCAAACAAGAAATTTGGTTTTGAGGTGAAAACTGCTGAAAACATACATGGAAATACTGATTTCCGGAAGCCATATTAATTTTGATCACAAAACAAGTCCAAAATATGCAACATTTTGATATTTCATGTTTTATACCAAAAGTGAATTTGCACATACACAATATTTTCATAAAAGTGACTTAAACATGTTAACTTTGTAAGATATGTAATATTGGTTCAAAAAATTCACACATCATGAAACTGTGTATTTCGTTGATTATAGAAGCAATGTCGGTGTCTAAATGCAGCATATGATATGCACAATTTTTTAGTCAAATACCAAATCTGGGCTGATCGCATTCTCACATCTGACTCATTTGCCTGTGAAGCAGGCTAAACTACATTCAAATCCAACATTCTTGTAGCTGCATGCTACTGTACGACAGCAAGTTTGACAAGTGCACCGTACATCTTTCATTATGTGATCAGGAGCTGGCACTCTTCCACTTGACACTGGATATACGTACATGTAGTTTGTTACCAACTAGTTCTCAACCCCATTCTAGCGGGTCTAAATCATCATGTCCTTTCCAGTCCTGCATTTTAGAAATACCTACAAACTATGGTATATAGATGCATCAGACTTAGGTGGTCCACATAAATTGATGTTATTGCAACCTTTTCAACAAACGTAAAAAAGCATACAATGTTCAAACTTTGCCCCAACTCCCCTTCATATATGCAAACTAATGCTTGTTCGTTCCCCTGACCATGGCCGGCCTCCTTTGACCCTAAATCTGCACTCAGATGAAAGATGTGTGTAAAATATTATGTTCCATCATGCAATTCTTGGATGTGACACTACGTCAAAATTGTACAGTTTTGACAAAGGGGTCGCACTGAAGTTCTTTGAAAAGAACCAGCATTTACGCAATGCAGCATTAGTCTTTGATTTTGGTCCACATGTAGTTTCCAAGGAGGCCAGAACAGGTCAGGGGAACAAGCATTAGTTTGCATTTATGTAGGGGAGTCGGGGGCAAAGTTTGAACATTGTATGTCATTCTACGTTTGTTGAAAAGGTTGCAAAGACCTCAAATTATGTGGATTTATGTTACAAATAAATATTACATTCCTCATCATAAACTGTTACTATAATTTATATTATAGATTTTGCAAAATATTATTCGTTGAAAATTACTGTTCTGAAAATGTTATAGTTAAAATGAACAGTATATTAACAAATTTCAAAAATTCCTTTTTTGTTATTTATTTAAAGTTTTACCCCAAAAACAACATTTCACACGATTCAATGTTTCTGTACTTTAAGTATTTTGTACGGTAATATAATATCCATTAAGTAAAGTAATTCTGGTAGTTTTGTTGCATAATTTGATATAGTTAGAGGCAAATTCCAAAAAAATCCCATTTTTATTTAAATGTTCAACCATTTTACCCAAAACTAATAGTTTGCACCGTGTGATAGTTTAATAATTTTCGTATATTAAAAGTGGTGCTTTATATGAAACAACTCCATCAAAATTGTGTCCGTGCATATTTTTACTTCTACTTTTCCTCTGGTCTAATATATATTTGACAAATTCCAGAAATTCTCACTTTCATTTATAGTTTTTACCATTTACCCAAATAATCACCTTTCTCACTGTATGATATTCTGAACCTGAGGTGTATTGTAAAGCAGTTTAATATCTGTTAAATACAGTTCTTTGGGTAAATATATATCTAAATTTCGTTCAGAAGCGAAGCAGAGCTGAGAGAATGGACCTTCCGCCAACTAGCGGTCTATCATAACGACGGACCCAGCCAAGAAAAGCAAAATATCGCCAAATAAATGTAATACTATATTACCCAGCAAGAAATGAACGAAATGCAGAGACTATGACATATCCATTATTTACTTTTTGCCGGAAAAATAACATCTGTACTATTTAAGAAAGTATATACTGCCCCAGACATGGTGTTCAACATTAAATCACACCCAAGAACAGACAAGTGAACACCATCCGCCTGAAAGATTCTAATATCGTTTTTAATATCACAATATTTTATCGAACGACCTCCATTCCTTATTAAAAATGTGCTAAGACAGCTGTTGATTCTTTTCCTTGTTTTATCAGCGACAATGTTACAATGAATGTAACGCCAAGCTTGCCTTGGTAAAATTTGAGACCATGCAAGTAAAGTATGCGGAATATCCTTCGCCTCCCATGTTAATTCTACACTTGGTTTGAAACCAACATCGTTTCCACCACAATGTAAAATAATAAGGTCAGGAATTGGATATAATGTGAGCATGTATGTGACCGTGTCTAAAATCTGAAAAAGTCTCATACCGCTTTGGTATTCCCAATACACGTGTACACCGAACCGTGCCAGACCAAGAACAGACCCGTCCGGGCGCTGTAAAGACCTCTGGTAGGCATCTCTCACTATGGATGAACCAATAAGTTTTTTAGTTTTTCCGTTAAATTATACGATTAAGATGACGTGTTACCTTGGGGCTTGCAGTTCGAAGAAAGAAAGATTCCAAGCTGTGCAGCCTCTTATATAGCGTGCTAAATATAGCTCGCTGGATAATAACCAATCGTCGCGTAGTATTGATTTACCTCGTTTCTGGATGGAATAAATAGTTTAACCTTGAGCGATTAAACTCGGTATTCTTTTTTTCGAGCGACACTTTTATTTTTGTTTCGTAAATACGAATTATTATTTCGTTTAAACGTAATATTATTTCGTATTTACGAATTATTATTTCGTTTAGACGTAACATTATTTCGTTAATACGAAATATTATTTCGTTTATACGAATTATTATAACGTTTAAACGCAATATTATTTCGTAAATACGAAATATTATTTCGTTTAAACGTAATATTATTTCGTAAAAACGAAATAATGTTACGTTTAAACGAAATAATGTTGCGTTTAAACGAAATAATGTTACGTTTAAACGAAATAATATTACGTTTATACGAAATAAAAAAAGAATATGGAATGTCATTTTAGGGGCTCCGTAGTATAGCGTACTATCTAAATATGAAACAAATTCACCATTCGCAAATATGAGCGCACTGTATTATGCCAGTGTCACCTTATACATGTATTATCAATACACAAGTAATTACTTGTCAGTTTAAAACATCTATATACATTTGTGTATGCGCGTTTGAGAAATATATCTCGCACAGACATATACTCATCTGACGAGATTATCTCTGCACCAAGAAGTGAGAGATAAAAACATTATTGTGTCATATTAAGCAGTTCTTTAGCAAGGCTGACATTAATTTGGGTGACGTCAGAGAAGAAATCACATCGTTCCTGTTGAATGAACATTCATATCATTGATTACTAGCGTACATTTATTGCATTGTTGTGTATTGTCTTTCAGTATTTTGCACCACAATTTAGATATGAAAAATCTGATATGGTTGTAAGAATTCTCATTTAACACTTGGTATACAATTGCTTTTGAAATAGATGGATGGATCTGTCTAAAATGTGTAAAGTCTTCGTTGGACATGATTCTCTCAGACCATGAGGAAGTTTCACGCGCCAATACTAGTTGTTTTATAGTAGTTTTCAATTGTATCCTAGATGGTAAAGATTCCGGGTGTATCAAATAATCATTGACAAAATAGCTAAGGTCAAGAGAGCACAGTATGTTACAGATATCGGGAATAATCCCATATTAGCGTTTCTGTCTTGAATAAATTGAAAATATCTACGTAGAAATATATTTCTAGTCACACATTTTGTATTAAGACTTAGAATTTGGTGCAAGAACATTAACTTTCTTATAATAACATATGAGTACAACTTATTTAACCCTAGCATAGCTTCACACATATCAGATCTCGTGTGAAAATGTAAACCTTGTATCTTCTTAACAATAAAATGCTGTGTTCTGTTAATAGTGTTGGTATCAGATTTAGTCACATTATTCCACAATTCACAGCCGTATAGAATGATTGGTATAATTATCTTAACATAGAGTTGACATGAGATTAGAGGGTTTAAACCGAATGGGTGAACACCTTGTGCAGTCATTGCAAAAAACGCATTTTCCCCTTTTGGCATATTTCTTCTATTCTACGGTTGCATTTTAGGTTTGAATCTTGTCGGACTCCCAAATGGTTCGCGTTCCTAGTCTGCTTAATGATGTTCCGTCCGTACATAGCTGCTACGTTGGGTAGATCTTTTTTCTTACAGAACACAATGACTTCAGATTTTGTTACATTTATGTCTATTTTCCACAATTTGCAGTATCGATAACGTCCATCATTCTCTGTAGATTTAGTGGTGATAGCGCTACAAGACTGATGTTGTCTGCGTATGCAGGGTTTCCGGCCTTGGTGTTTAATACTGTGCATCCATTGTTACTCGTCTCAAGGTTTCGTAACAATTGATCAACGTAGAGTAGGTAGTAAAACGTGGATAAAACCCCACCCTGGCGGACCGATTTCCGTACGTGTATTGTCTTCGATAGTCCTCCATTATACTTGACTATGCATGTTAATTCCTCGTATGAAGATTTAAGTATTCTCAGTATCTTACCAACTAGACCAAACTGTCCAGCTTTTACGAAGAGGCCGTCGTGCCATACTGAGTCGAATGGGGCTTTTTGGTCTAACATGGCAACGTATACGTTGTTGTTGCGTTCAACTTGCTGGTAGACGGTTTCTTGTAAGTTGAACGCAGTCGTAATGCAGCTAAGTTTTTTGCGGAATCCTTGTTGCTGCTCTGATGGAAAGTCGATACTCTCCGTATCAACTGAGTTGTTTATCCTGTGGAGAATCATTTTTTCAAAGATTTTGCTGACGGTTGGACTAAGGGATATGGGTCTATAACTGTTTGGATCCGCCTTTGGATTCCCCTTCCTTTATATATTGGAATTAATATGCTGGTTGCCCATTGACGTGGTGTATTTTCATGATATATTATAGCATTGAATAATACAGCTAACGCTTCTACAATAATGCTGCTACCATATTTCACGTGTTCGTTGAAAACATTATCTACGCCCGGGCTTTTCTTCGTTTGCAGAGTCGTTACAACAGATTGGATTTCTTTATTCGATATAGTTTTTGATATTTCATTGGTGAGTTCGTTATTGTTTTGGGTAATTAGAGATTTAAGTTCGCTTGTCACTGAATTATCGCTCTGTTCGGGATTGGCATCAAACACATCAGAGAAATAAGAATCAAAGCCATGAATTACATTTTCATTGTTGTATGTCAAGTTCTTAACAGTAAGCTCGTTACAAATGGTAGAGGATTTACCACTATGTCTGCGAAGTAACTTCCAGAACTGGCGGTAGTCTACCTCGGATGCAGCTTTCGCTATATCGTCCATTGTTTTCTCTTCGTATTCACGTTGCTTAGTGCGCTGTATGTATCTAAAACATCGTTTTGCGTCTTTATACGCGCGGTAAGAATTGTTGATAATTCCTCTTGGACAGACCTCGTTTATCCATATCCGGCGTAGTTTGCGCGCTTTTGTGTGTGCTAATTTCACTTCTGGTCACCAATATGGTTTCGCTTTCTTATTAAAACGGCTAACAGGAAGAACACAACTGGCTTTGTGCAAAGCGTTGACAATTGACCTTTCTGCAGATATTGATTGACAGCTCGCGTTAGCCAATCGCGTTGCAGTATTCGCGCACACCTCCGGCATTGTTTTATCGACGCCATTTTGTTAGACAAGCGCTACAGTTGTCAACACATTTGTCTAAGAGTGATAGTTTTCGGGAAAGCAAACTACAGGGTGTTTATTATTGATCTAAGACAATGGTGAAAAGGTGTAGCTTCGGGTATTGTGTGATAGTGACAATAGATGTCCAGACTGATAGGTGGCGTGAAATTCTTACCTTTTCAACAACAACCAAAACCTAAGACATATGCATGCGGTTGTGCGACAGACCGCATCACGAGTTAAATCCGTCTAAAATTAACGCAAACAGATATGCCCCATTGATAAAAAGATAACTTTTTGTTTGGTATTTGGTATTTTTACCTTTAAATATCAGTTTGACTGGGAGGGGACACACATTACAAGTTAATGAACCAATCATTTGGAAGTGGTCCACATTTTTTCTCTCGGAAATATCGCTTTCTCGTATTCTAGTTTTAATCAGTTGCAATTTATAAATGTGAAAATATATCAAATTAACTATATTACATCTGCATTTTGTGGGAACATAATATTATTTTCTAAACTAAAATAATTGACTTATGTCAGCATTCAAGCAAGTATTTGGACTTTTTTTTGCTTAGAACGGACATTACTTTATAAATTTGTAATAAGCCTGAGTTTGTATAACTAAACATGACCAGAATCAATTATAAGATCAATAGTTATTGCGATTAAAAAAATGGAACTGAAACATATATACATGGAGAAAAATATCTTAGTGTTTGTAATAATTGATATTGATGAAAATTCTAAATACAGGTGATATACCGGTATTGGTTACTCACTGTCGAGTATTTCTTTCGGAAGTAACTTATATGTCAGAAAAGTTCTTATTTCTTCATTACATGTATTTCAATTGCATTGGGGGTTTACAATTTATGTAAGTATAGAAATTAGTAATATATCTGGTTTAAAATCCTAAATATCACACCTACGAGTATGTTGATTTTGTTAAATAAGTAAACCTATTTTCTAACGTTCAACACAAGTTTGATCATTTATTTTTTATAAATGGTCATTTAGTTAAAGGCTATAAAGATTTTTTTACATTTCTCAACGTTGCTGTATATATGTGTCGGATGGTGACAGCAAAAACTGATTGGATGCATATTGGACTCCCACTGGGTCAGACTGTGAAATGCTGATTACGGGGCTGGATAAGATTTACATCTAGATAGTGCACACACGCGACATTATTGTTTATTGCATAACATTATATAATCTGTCCAACCTATGTACAGGCCTTGTGTCTGCCTCTGTTGCGATTTTATCATAGTAACTTTAAATTATGATTTCTGGAATTTGTAGAAATATATGTTGCAGGATTTGAAGATTTGAGAAATAATCCTGATATTCTAATGTCCATCCCTTTTTGTAATGTCCATCTCCACACAAAATAAAGGTGGTTTATGTACACAAACATATAGCTATACCTAAACTTGATGACTAAAATGACCTTCATTCACACTAAATAACATAATACATAAGGGGACGGACATTACAGATAACGTTTCATGTTTTTGGGGGTAAATACTTCCCCTGTAAACCCGCAATAAACTGCAAAGTTTTTACATGGACTTACATGGAATAATAATGATCTCGTGTAAATGTATTGCATAATAATTGGTTGGAAATGTATTTGATATAAAGGACATTCTAATATAAAATGAAATTCGTCTTCTAAAACATTACATAGTTGACATTTTCTTTCTGATCGTGGTATAGCATTTAAGGTTTATTCCATCTTCCCGTTTCAATTTCCAGTTTATGGCTTGAAACTCTTAATCTAGTCAAAGCAAATCTATATTAAGTAATATTTTTTTTGTCAAGATATGGTTTAAAGTCGAAATATCATATAATGAGGAAAAATCCGATGGAATACTATCTACATCAGCCCGTTATTGTTCTTTGTTCGACGCCATATTGGACAATGCTTGTCTAACGTGGTTACAGCGAGAACATGTTACTAAGGGGGCGTGGCTACGAAGCGTCTGCAGAAAGGTCAATTAAGCTGTTAATGTCTGGGCAGCATCTGCTAGTATCGGCACATAATATGCAGTTCAATTCTTCGTTCAATACCTGTCTATAAAGAGACAAATGCTCATTAGTACACTTGTTCCAAGCTATGCTGGTACGAATAGGCTGGTCCGATGTTTTTAGGGGCGAAGCGGACACATTGATAATAAGAGGTAGGTGACCTGATGTCAGAATATTTGCACAATCTTCAATTGCAAAGTTGTCAACCATATTGATTAAATTACAAATGAATAACTCACTGATAGCTGTTTTGTGTTGACACCAGTAAAGTGCGTTTTGTCTAATTGACGTTTCAGAGAAATCAGGGGAAATTGGAATTTAAACTTGATATCTCATACGAACCGTGACTGACTTGCAAAAACATGAAGTTATGGACTACGTTGACACAAAAAAAACACCTGAAATGTGATAATATTCGACCTTATTATACCTCGCATGACGTGACAATGATAAATCCCCATAGGCGGACCAGGTGTTATTTCATTTGTTCACAATGAGAGTATCCCTTGCTATCAAAGGAACATCAGTATGTATTGATAATCCGCTGTTCTAGTTGTTTGAGACTGACATATATATAATGAAAGTTTGCGCAATATTTGTTTTGTAAATTGCCATAAATCGGTCAGATATTTGTCTTTCATAAGCAAAATAATATATATTTAGAACTTTTTCATATGACGTGCCCAAAAGATATACATACATTGAATTCAATAATAATTCACAGTGTATCTAGATTTTCAGAACAATCCTTCAAATGATCTTGACTGAAAATAGGAACTGTTATCTAAATCTTTTCAAGAATAAAATGAGAAAAATGTCTTTCTGAAGTTTATCCACAATCAAAATGTTTGTAATTTGTAAGTCTTTGTAATATAGGAACTTTGAGAAGCCACCATCCTTTAAAATGCGATTTGTCATAGCACGTCTATTGTAAATAATTACATTGAAAACACGAGAAGCTAGGTTAACCGGTCGACAGTGTAAGAAATAACAGCTTTTTTGCATACATATTGAATCTTATGAAATTGATACGACAACGTTAGTAAGTAAATTGGTAAAGTTTAATTGTACTTCAATATGATATAATTCTAGTTCTTATACCCTGAAACAAATTTGGATTCGCGACACTTTAAAATGAGAATATTTATGTTCTTCCATAAAATTTATTGTCTCTCGAAACACCGCTGCAGTGCAGTTTTTTATTCAAAGTGTTCCCAATCATTCCCAATTGTGTTATTAGAATAAATAAGAAAGTAATTTGGTACGGTATTCGAAGAACCACAATTAATTTTTCGTTTACTTTACCACTGCTTCATTTTATTGTCCATTACGACACGCACGAGGGAGCTGTTCGCGATCAATTTAATTTTAGTTATTAGATTATACAGTAAACTACGTTACATAGAATCCCATTCAAATTTGTTTCTAGTTTGTGATTAATCTGATTTTATACAAAAACGACATAAAATCAGAGACGAAATTAGATTACTAATATCTTGAGCCGTAATTTCCGACCGAAGAGTACTTTAAAACCAATAAAATGTTTACATTTTGTATTGCATAAAACCTTTTCACGAAGCATAGCTAGCCTATTCATATATATATTTCATCAAAAAAACAAATGTAAACTACGTACTACTTACCGCAAACCTCAGTCCTACGTGTGATGTAGCATGTGTTTTTAAACCTGGAGTTATGTGTGGGTATCCATTTTAAGACTGTTGCAAAAAAACATTCTATATTTGTGTTGTTGATGTTATACAGGCGATCAAGTGCCTAAAACCAGCTACAGTGAGAACGAATATCACAAAGAACTTCACATTTACTAAACAGGGCTTCCCACTCGAATCTCTCTATTAGAAGATAATCAATTAGAAACAACATGAGTGCGCAACATCTCAAACATAACCCCGCCACACCACCACAATGTCTCGTTCAACCATCATAATAATAATGATACAAATGGCTAAGAAAAGCCGGTGTCAGATTACTATAGTTACTCGTAGTCTTATTGCGCCTTCGAATAAAACTTGGTTTGCGTCATAGTTCCAAAATGGATAAAGAATCGAGCAGTAAATGCCATAAAAATTATACAAGTGCACAGCAAAACAACTCTTGTGATACGTATATCTATAATACAATATTACATTACACGATTTAAGAATTACAAAAGACAGGTTATACCAGAAATACATAGCGATTCATCAATGACATGATTACTGTTTTGAGTGACCCTCTGACTCGAAGAATTTTCATGTCATCTTTGTGTGTATCAACAAAATGGATATTTCAAGTTTAATAACCTGCTTTTTCGCACTCCGAAATTGCTGTCCTTCAATTTTACATAAATGACAAAATTACCATAGCTTGCTCTGAAGCTCAAGCTGTGTTCTCTTAATATCGATGTAACGTGGTGACAATGTTTATTGGCATAAATCTTGTCCTGGCTCGATATCTAGTCAGTCTGTCCCAGTTGCTGAGGATTTATGGCCATTTGGTTTTCATATTTCGCTTAAATTCATATTTGCGTCCTCTCCGATACTCTTGTCAGTATTTTTCTACAGTATGTCAGAATGTAAAGGGCTTTCTAACGTCGATCGTCAAGCTTGCCTACCTGCCACATCGACCCAGCTCCTCTGTGAGTATGGCCCATTTATTAAAAGAAGTGTTTTCGTTAACATAGATTCTTATCACAACAGGTTAATGAGCGTATTACATGTTTTTACATTTTTGCACCAAGTTATGAAGTATTTATTATTATGGTAATTATCGCTGTGCGTGCTATGTCCATAGCCTTTTTGAGTATTTAATACAGAAATCGCGTACAAAATCTTCTATTTATACTAACACTTGGCATCTCAAATGAAGAAAAAATAAGACTCTGAACAACAACTTGAAGATAATAAAAAAGAAGATAGTGACATTAAACCGTACGGCAAACACATCTTGTATCCCCAACATTGTTTAATTGGTCTGTCTGGCCAGACATCAAAGTAATTATTTTGGAATATCACTTTCGGATATGTACTGCCTCCTCCTTGCCAACACACATGTCTGTCTCCCAAATGAAATTAATACTAATAATAGAAATAGGTTTTGTCACATCTTGCAGATATCAAAGACAAAAATAGTACAACAATTCGTATACAATTTGATATTGCTTGTAAACAAAAGTGAACTGTCGCCATGCACTTACAATGTTTTCGGCAAAGCCAACAATAGAATCGCTTCACTTGGGCAAGAAAAGACATAGCGTTATTGAAAAAAAAAAAAATGACTGACAGTGAGGTATGTTTCTGAAGATAAAGTAGGACCATGCCAGCAACGTACCAGTGTCCATCTGAACGCAACATCTGAACTGGTGTAGAGTAGTAAGACAGTATCTATCGAAAGAAAAACATAACTAAACGAGACATCAATTGTACAAACGAATGTTTTGAATAAGATGTATGTAGTCATATAAATGAGTATAAATGACTCGAAAACAAAAATGCAAAACAGTAAATTTATGTTAACTATGATTTGCCGATTCATTGTTTGTTTAAATTTGTCTTTAAAGAATCATTATATCTGCTGTTTGCAGTTGGAACAAATTACAAACAAATTTACAGTGTCAAGAAGCGTTTTCAACGTTCTCAGAAGCAATGATTTACTAGACTGTTAACATTAAATGATTAACGCTATTGATAACAGAATAGATTTTACTAGCTCTAACGGCTTGCCATTAAATAGTTTCAAATAGGTGAAACGAGCATAAAACTAAACAGCTACATTTAATTTCCGATCTTTGAGTCATTGTATCAACCATTCATCTAATGAATGTTCACTGAAAAAACCTTATGAGATTAATAAAATATGCTATGTAAGTAAACACATTATTTGTTCAAAGAAATTTGCGAACTCAAATGAGTTGAAGGAAAAAGGCTCGCTGATGTATTACCGTATTTATTATTAATGTTTTCAATATAAAAATCAAGTGGACATATACGCGTATCAAAAAATAGAGTAGATCTCTTGGTACATGTATACAATGATGATTGGACCGCATATCCCCAAATTGTCACAATATAATGCCAACATGTATCCATCGCTGCCTTGTGTATAATCTACTTAATAGTGCAAACTTAGTTATTTTACATCGATATTGAAACCAGTTGTTACAACTTATATACATCATTAGCGACGATTGCTTCCATTGTTACATATGTACTAACCAGTACTAAATTTGGATTGTGAAGTTCCCGGTTCAAACATGGTTGGATTCGATTTCACGACCATTGGATGAGGGTGCTTTACCCTTCGGTATTATGCTTGCCTATGACACATCTTAATACTATCAAGCGTAGTAAATAGTGTAAATAATACACCGGCCTTGTATGTACTAAGTCGTTGAGACATCACACGTAATAAACTTCTAGAAATGTGTAATGTATTTGATACAATGGGTCTGTAAAGTCTAGAATTTATTTCGTATGACGATATACATGAGACAGACGTTTTAAGGTATTTGAACATATAATACAGACTTAAAATGCCCTAAGATGTTTAGTGTAACACAATAATGATATACAGCAATCCTAATATAAACAATTGATTGCTCCAGAGAGTTGCCTGTCGTTCAGGATCTAGATAATCAGGCGATGACAAAATAAATAAGGCTTGTAGACATCCTATTATGTACAACAGCACACACAGGGGTCGAAATTTAAAACGGTACTCGTGGCTATTGGAAGTCAAAATATTCATGAAGCAATTTTGAGACAAATTGTTCATATTGTTCAAAAAAGAGATTGGTTTTATGCTTGACGTGAATGCGGTGTACAAGGTTACTTAGAAAATCTAAAATGTGTAAACAAGAGGGCCAAGATGGCACTGGATAGCTCACCCGACAAGAGGGCCAAGATGGCACTGGATAGCTCACCCGACAAGAGGGCCAAGATGGCACTGGATAGCTCACCCGACAAGAGGACCAATATGGCACTGGATAGCTCACCAGACAAGAGGGCCAAGATGGCACTGGATAGCTCACCCGACAAGAGGGCCAAGATGGCACTGAATAGCTCACCCGACAAGAGGACCAAGATGGCACTGGATAGCTCACCCGACAAGAGGACCAAGATGGCACTGGATAGCTCACCCGACAAGAGGGCCAAGATGGCACTGGATAGCTCACCCGACAAGAGGGCCAAGATGGCACTGGATAGCTCACCCGACAAGAGGGCCAATATGGCACTGGATAGCTCACCCGACAAGAGGGCCAAGATGGCACTGGATAGCTCACCCGACAAGAGGGCCAAGATGGCACTGGATAGCTCATCCGACAAGAGGGCCAAGATGGCACTGGATAGCTCACCCGACAAGAGGGCCAAGATGGCACTGGATAGCTCACCCGACAAGAGGGCCAAGATGCCACTGGATAGCTCACCCGACAAGAGGGCCAAGATGGCACTGGATAGCTCACCCGACAAGAGGGCCAAGATGACACTGGATAGCTCACCTGACAAGAGGGTCAAGATGGCACTGGATAGCTCACCCGAGTACCACTGCTCATACTCTCCTTTAGCATCGGGCGCTTATAACGATACCTTCATAATCACCCTCTGCTTTATAACTCCCGCACAATGTCCCAAATGTAGGACAGTAAACATGTGTAAATAAACTAACGCGAGTGTGCATTGAATAGACAACTTTCACTGTCATAGACATGCCGCTGTGACTATGGAAATTGCTAGAAAAACAAATCGAACAAAAGTGACTATCGTTTCCTCGGCATGCCAAAATTATACCGATGCCTTTAAATGTGTAGTGATGCGGAATCTGCGTATATTTTAAAATGCGTCGTATCGTTACTAGGCATCTTGTTACTCAAATTCGCCACGCTATTTCGTATCAGTACAATAATCCTCGATGAAAGAACGAAATACTGCCTTCTGTAAATGCTAAATTTTTAATGGCATGAAATAAAACCGATAAGCTAGATAGACAAAATTTCATACGACACGAAAGGCTATGCGTTGTGTTCACATTTTGTTGGTTAAACACTGGAAAATACCCATCTTTTATAAACTCATTAGTCACGTGATCGTGCCGACCAATGGCATTTAGTATCAGAAACGAACGGTGATTTCGTAAGGTCAAATATCAAAATATACTGGGTAATACATCACCGTGTGAATGTACCGGTAGAGGAATCAAAGAGCTGTGTGTGAGCGTACACTGCTCAATATAGCGTAATTACTAACAAGCGTAATTGTATCTGGGGTCGTGTTCAATAAACTTTTTGTTTTTTTTTCTTAGAAAATGTCTTAGTTGATTTTCTTAGCTAAGACATTTTCCTAAATCCTTATTCGATATCCAACTTAGACATTTCTTAGCTAAGAAATTTTCTAAGTTGGAAAAAGTTTTAAAATTTCATCTAAGAAAATTTCTTACAATGGTTGTAAGGGATTCTCGGGTGTTTTCCTGTCTATATATAGTAACAGTGCGAGAAATGAGAAATGATAAAACGTGACGTGTTATCGGGAAATACACGGCGTTTTTGTTGTTAATAAAATTCATGTTTAAAATTGTTTTATAGATAATCGTATTGATAAGTAAACAGTGGACACTTCATTGTTTTCTTATGTTTTATTGCAAAATGACAAAATAACTATATCATAAACAGTGGGAGTGTTGTTAAGTATTTTTATCAAAATCAAAACAATGATTTTACTATTCTTGTCAAATTTCAATTGCATTTGAACATTAAGGCATATTTAATACAATGCATTTTTCATGTTATTCCATTTGTTCATGTTGCTAAAAATACCGGAAACACCATGCTTTACAGACATTAACATGTTATTATATAGCATAATTGAACTTAAACATGTACATGTATAACCTTGAACATGTACACATGTATAAAGTATATATGACCATGAGTATAATAGTCCAATCAGTCTAGCCCCAAAAATCACCTAACCTAGACAAAATTGCAAAAGAATTTATTTGTGTATTTTCAAGTTGTATAATGTCTAAACTATAACCAAGAAAAAATCCCGTTTCCTAAATGTTGCGGAAATACCTTATAATGCTATTTGAATAAGGGCACTGTAATTTTAATTTTTTTCCCTCTGTTATATGTGAGTGTCTGATTTTATCGCCATTTTAATTCTAGGTACACTAATACCTCTCCTACTTGTAGCCTATTGAAAGTTGATAATTAAATAAGTCTTTACAAGCTAAATATCACCAAATAATCGCTTAATTCAAGTTTTAAGCAAAATAAAGAGTGAAACAGGGGGTAAAATTACCCCACCCACTTTTTCAGATTTTTCTTCTTAAACAAACATACAACCTAAAATTCTTTCTTTTTGTGAAATATGTTAGGCAAAGGCATTTTTTTCCATTTTGAGTATGACTGAATCATAACTATAAGCCATTGCTGATTAAACTCAATATATTTGACAATATCAAATGTATCATATAAACATGTATATATGTACAAACATTTAGAGAGTTGGTGTTTAATGGAAACCACACCATTGTTATATCCTTAAACTACAGCATTGCTCAATATCAACTAACAAATAGCCAATAAGCATACATACATATATAAGAATCAAATTATAACTCATATAATTGATACAACTTAAGATAAGTTCAGAATAAGCAACAGCAACAACAACATGAACATCAAAATACACATGTATGTTTAAATTATCTAACAATCTTATTAAATGAGACACAAAATGATAAGCCTTGATGAGCATTTTGTTGCTAAATAAGTTTGACATAATAAATTTTAGTACTGCATCACCATAATCAATGGTTATTACAACATCTTTACAATAAAAGCACAGTACTGCATCACCATATATGTGAAAGTTATCATCGTTTGTCAAATATCATCATAATTATTGTCATCTTCTGCAGCCAGTTCTGTTATTGTTGGAGAATTGGAACAACTAATCCCGCGACACATCCCACATCCTACAGAGCATTCTAAACCATGTTTCCTGCAAGTACAGCGTTTACTGTCACATCCCGTTTTACAGTTACACCTTATCACCTTCAGCAAATAGTCTGGTGCTGGTGGCAAAGTCATCTTCACAGGACTCATAATGTTGTCTGATAATTCCCAACCCCATTCCAACGGATCGATGTTTTCTTTTCCCATCCATGTTTGGGTTTGCCAAAAAACTCTCATGCTATGAAACATCGCAGCACAAGTGGTGGGAGGTAGACTATGAACTTCAACAAAGCTTGTACTGCACGAAACCTTTCTAGCAAACTTTTGATAACGAAGGTGATCCAAAGTTTCAGACGTTCCCCCGTCAAACAAAGACATCACCGCTTGTTCGCCTGACTTTTTTACAGCGTCTTTGGTTTCTGCATTGATGAATTTGAATGCGTTATCCCGGAAATCCTCTTTTGTACAAAGAATTTTAAGAGCTGAGGCTTTGCCAACGCCATGTATTTTTGAAGTGGTATCGCACCCTGTCAATGCATGAATGAAAGGAAGAAGTGTACATATATCATGACCTAGTACCTGCTTCGTCTTCTGGATATCCCATATTTTTTTTACTTTTCCTCGTTTAGGTCTTATATCTGATCGAAAATATACATTATGTTTCTTTGCATCCACATGGTAACAAAGTAAGACAAGCAAGTCTGTATCTTCTCCAACTACGACGGTAGGATTTGTTTCAGCAGACGAGACAGCAGATTGAACAATCAGGTAATCAGCATCACTTGGACTTTGTTGCACAGGTATTTCTTGATTTACTAGCGTTTCAATGAGTAGAGCAATGAAGTTCTTCTTGTTGTCAGTATTTCTCAAAAATACATCTTTGTTTGTTTTGCATGGTGTGGCTCTTGTAAATAGAACTTTAGTCCCAACTGCACCTTTCTGTCTCCTTAAATGTGTCACGTCTTTAGTAGATGGAATGTTGCTGTAACCATCAAAGACAACAATTTGTTTTATGTATCGCTGGTTCAGATAGTTTATGTATTCGTCACAGATTGATCCAAATGTCATGCCTTTCTGCCATGGAATTCGTTGTAATAGAGAGCCTCCATCTATGACATAAGTGCACTCGTCCGTATTGGGAAAGTTTGTCACTCCACAGTCTCCTAATTTCCACATACTATCAGCTAGAAGTGATTTCGAAGGCTGTCTTGGCATACCAGTACTGTCAAAAAGTGAACTTGGAACACTGCATAACTCATATTTAAAAAGATCTTGTGTATCATCCACTAATCTTCCTGCAGCAGTGATTAACCTTTGAAACAATAATTGCGTATCGATGTTAAAACTTTCTCCAGATAGTGTAATTGACGTTTTATCAGACATTGTGACGGCTTGCCAAGATCTCTGGAATGAAAAGTCATTTAGGGGTTTCCCTACCATTTTTTGAGTGACACTGGTACCAATATCATTGGCCTGATCGGCAGTTACTTTACATCCTGCAGTTAAACCAGTTTCAATGTTGCGTAAAGATATATCAGAGGTATTAAATGGATTCCTCTCCTCCAGAAATGATATTACGGCAGTGGTATCTTTTGCGTCCCTCTCAATTCTACACTTGCGAATTTCCTGATGGCCATAATTAGGATTGTTCATACCCAACAGATCTAGCATAGCATTATTTATCTCTGCTTTGGCTGGCATGGACATCAACCAGAGTGCTCTTTGATTCTCACTTATTCCTCTACCCCTTGTCAGTCCTCCTGTAGTTTTAAGGGACCTCATCAGTACTTGTTCAATAATTAAGTCCGTTGATAACCCAGCCCAAAGTTTGTCTGTTCTTCGCACAGTATGGTATCCAGAGATAAACGCTTTATGTACCCCAGGGTTGCTTGTCTTCAATTGCAGCATATTTTGAAGATAGATGTATGCCGATTTCAAGTAAAGGTTGTGCCCAGATGCTGCGAAGTATGGAAGCATCCTGTAGACAGACCGTAGATGGTCATGCCAGTTGCTGATCCGTTCAGCTCTGATAAAATCACGCAATATAGAAACCATCTCCATGTACTGGATCCAAAGTCTTGCTGTGCGATATCCTTTCAAGTATTCTGTCTTAAGTGCCAGTATTTCACACACATATTTCAAGTTTACATCTTCGCATATAGCATCTTTGAGAGTTTGTTTAGTCTCCAGCTTATCATACAATTCTACTATCCTCTTCATTAACGGCTCATTGTCAGTCTGCTCCTCTTCAGTGATTGATGACACAGAATCTTCTTGCTCTGTAATGGTTCTTATGTTCAAGGCAGATGATACTAACACCGAGTGAAGTGCTGTATCAACTATAAAATGTCCCCTTACAGCTCTAGCCACTGCTTTACCAGTCAACATGTGCACTGCTGCATTCGAAGAATATACAGTTTCTAAAACCTCTTTCAAACCAGAACCAGTCATTAAATGTCCTATGCATCCCAGAAAACTCATCTCAGTGTGAAAACCTCCTAGACGAAGAACAATATGTTTGATAGGGCTTGATGGTTGTGCAGTATCAAGTATGTATGTTGCTTTCTGAAATAATGGCTGGTCAAATGTAAGCACTGGTGTAACATCATAGGTTCGACTTATTTTTGCAACGAAGTGCAGTGTAGAGTTTATACATGACAAATCACTCGGAGGCATGTCTATCATAGGTAGGAATGTAATAGTTGACTTCGGAGAAAAGTTCTCTTTGCTTTCATAGAGATGCATAAATCCTGACCAACTTGGTCTATTTGGTCGCATTGGATATACAATCTTTGAAAATATGTCAAATACTGTATCTTTACTATTCGGTTCGGTTACATCAAGTTCAGTAAGTTCTTGAAAAAATACTGGTATTATTTCATGTTCAGGGTCTTTAAAATACTTGATTTCAATTCTTCCAAGTTCAACTACTTCATTCACATTGATGTCTCTGCGAGGAATACATACATGAGCTGGTATACCTGGAGTGTTGCAGGCAATTATTCCCATCCCATGGAATGTGTTGTTACCATCTAATGTTCTGACATTATGGTCTACGTTATCAGCAGAAAACTGAACAAATGATCCAGGAAAGAAAGTTGGCATACTTGTATTCAACATAGCAGCTGCATTTGATTCAAACTTCTGCACTTCCCAGTATGAAGAACAAAATCCCATACTGTTCAGATTATCAATCAAAAATCTGGAGCCAAAATGGTGATACAATTGTACTGCTAGACCAATCTGAAGAGGCGCTTGGATACTTCTGGGTCTACAACTTTGTATAATAGCTTGGCCTATAGATCCAGTTTTTACATCTCTATCTTTTTCACTGAGCAGTAAGTTAAGAAGTAACAGCAAGGTCTGTGGCATAAAAGATATATTTTTCTCACTAGACGAAATAGAGTCCGGTGTAGGATACACATCATTATTAACAGGGAGGTCTAGAATGTCAGATTTTATCAATTTGGCAACTGTTTTAATAAGTCTGGTTTTTTCTTCTTCTTCAGTTCGCTGTCGTTTGTTTTCCTTAAAGCTATGTAGTATAGCAGATGCTGTTTGTTTTAAAGTAAATCCGTCAGTTCGACCTTCAGCACTACTAACAACCAAAGCGTCACCGAAATACTCTATTAATCTCCTTTTCATATGTTTCGCTGAATATGCATGTTCGCCACTCTCTTTCTCCATTAAATGAACCAGCTCCGTAACAGTAACAACATCTTCACTATCTTCCATGAACTCAACAACACTCATAAATCCATCATTTGGATCTTTACGTGGTCTTCCAATTGGACTTTTCGCAGGAATATCTTTAAATGCTTTTGGGGTATTTCTACCAGTTCTAAAATTGACATTACATAACTGATGATACAATGCATCTGCAGCAATCAGATCAATGACAGATGTCAATCTAAAAGAAATAATGTCGGCCCATGTATCATCTCTTTGTGTACATATATCTTTAATTGTTGACTGAAAATCAGTGGATCTAACCGGAAATACATCATATCCACGTTTTCTAGATGATATTTTGGCATGTTTTCCACAAAAAAGACATTTATTTTGAAAGTCAAAGTCATTCTCAGACCTAAGTATCCTCGTTTCCTTAGCATTTTTTTCTGTTTCAATCAATACATGTGACTGTCTTTTATCAGTATATTTTTTTCTACAAGTTTGGTGCACTTTTTGGCCAACAATTGTTTTAACTTTGTCTTTTTTCAAATGACTAATCTCATTGATGCTCTGACATCCCTTGTCTCTCAGAACGACGATATCATCGGTGTTGTTACATGACCTCTCACATATAGCGCATACTTCCATCTGGAAATGAAACAAAAGACATTTAAAACTATTTAAAATTGGAAACAACATTTAACAGACTCCAATTGCAATTTGGGTTTAGGCATGTCAGATGGAACATTAAAAGTAATGAATTATTTACTTGAACCTTTGTTTGTTTGTTGGTTTGGTTTTACGGCCAATCAACACAGTATGGTCTTATACTTTAACCTACTTAATGAACATAGCCCTTTATGTAACTTTTTTAATGGTATCAAATTAGTCCTGAAAATGTTATGCACTGTAACACGACAATTCAACTGGCATGACTTACCTTTATATTACACGTTTGTTAATGAATCATATACTTGTCATCTTCAATATTGTTCAAGATTGCACACACCATTAAACCATAAACCCTGATATAAGTATCTGAAAAAGAAACACAACAAGTCACTGAACTATAAATATCAATACATGCTTAAGCAAATTGACCAACATAATCAGAAACGCAGACAAAATACTAACGTACAAAAAATGACAGTGGATTATAAAAAGGAATATATATCATCACAAATCAATTGAAAACTATTGGAATGTGATTATTTAATAGGCCTACCTTGTTGCATAGTAAGTTTTATATACATGACCATATTCAACAACATCTTCAGCAACATGTACGTTTTTTCAATACAGCTATATCAGCAAAATTAAAACCATCACAACTTCTTTGAGGTAACATTAACATCTGAAAATAAACAGTTTAGAAACCTCTAAATATCCATACAAACATTAAATGTCATTTAAAGTAAAAGCAGAAAACTATAACAAGATAAGAATGATCATCTCGGACTTTCAGAATTAATTTTTACTTATTTTGAAACTAAATGAAACTTATTTAATTATTAATAATTACCTATTTTAGACAGTCCATGGTTTATAAAAACATGTTTCCTTCCATTCTTCACACTGGTGGTATCTGTCATTCATCTGTAAACAAAAAATTTAAAAATTAAATTATTACATTCAACTCGCAAAAGTTCTATGACATCATTTATAACGTACGCTAAAATTGAATGTTTTACTCGCTTTTTGTGACGTAAATGGCGTTCCATAGTTGAAAAAAAGTCGAGCGTGACCTTGATACTATACGTCATCTAAACATTTTAAATTCATTTTTATGGGAATAATATGCAACATTTCACTATATAATGTTATATTTTACCCTCTTCGGTGCGGTTCTTGCCTCTAAACCATGATTTTAACAGAAACAAAATATCTGTCATCACGCTTGTCAAATTACTTCTAAGTTGACTAAATGATACTTATATCACACTAAATTGATCAGATTTATATTGAAATCGATTACTTACCTTCCGATCAAACCTCATACAGCATGTGAACGCAAAAGCTTGTCATATTTCGGAAAATAAATTCAAGCAAGAATGTTTTCGCAAAATTCCGCCATTGAAACATAACATTATGACGTCACAAATACAAAGTATGGGCCGCCGTTTGCAACGTTATACTAAGAATGAACATCGCATTTTTTTGGATAATGTTTTATTGAAAATAAAAATAACGGCAAGGTCTATCAATGGGGATTTTTTTCTATAAATATCTGGGACTATACTCTTTACGAAAATGCAAAAAGAAATTCTTTTGCAATTTTGTCTAGGTTCGGATCTAGACTGATTGGACTATAAGTAATATTATTTAGTAATTGTAATTTTGCTAATCAATCCTGTGAAGTTTGGTTGAAGTCAAAACAGCGGTATTGGAGATTAAGCGCAGACAAGCTGAAAGTGGACGGACGGACAGAAGGACGGACATACACCAAAGTCTTAATTGTTAAAATATCATAAACACTATTTATTTATGATTTTGGAAAACATAGATGTGTCGTCATCGGCCCGATGTTGGCCCGATGTTGGCCCAGTTACCGAAACCAAAACGAAATTTCCACATCGGCCCGACGTCGGCCCAATATCGGCTCTTCCATTATTTGTTTGACATTTTTCTTTTGATAGTTTGACAATTTGTTGAAAATAAACCATTTGCCAGATAAAACGCAATGTTATGGAAAAATATCGATACACGTGTTTAACGTCTAAGCGCACATTTTTAAACGCATCCGCACTCGAAACATATGCTACCGCGTATCCGTGAAATAAACGCAGCATGCAAGCGTCTAAAAGACGATCCGTCTCGTCTGCAAGGAACGAACGCGCGAAGGCAAGGAAAGTAGCGCTTTTATCGAGAATTTGAAGGTAATCGTTTAAAATATGTTAAGTTATCACGTTTTATGCTAGTTTCCGTTATTTTCCGTCCTATTCATGTAATGTTTAGTTGTATATATGACTTGGTGTGAATTTCTTTGTAAAATGGGTGGGTGGGGGATTGGTGAATATTTAGAATTTATAAATTGCCTTTAAACATAATTTTTTTCTGCAAAATAACCCATCCAGAATTTATCCAAATTTATTAATACTGACTTCGTTTAGCTGTTTGGACCCATAAACTTAATTGTCACTGTCAGATTCAGAAGATTTTAAGATCCACTGACTAGCTTGTCAATCTGTACTTAGCATACCTGTAAAGCATAATTTTATAAAAATCTTGATGACTTCTATTGTATTTTGATGCCTATTGACAGATGAAGAAGATCCTGATGATTTGAGTCTGGATGACGCCAACCTAATCCTGCTGAATGAAATGAAAAAGCCTGCCAAAGAACAAGATCAGACTCCCATTCTTAAAGGTATCTATCAGAATTTTGAAATAACTCAAGTGGAAAAAGCCCGATTTTGGCTTGAACCCACTACCCCCTTAACACTACTACGGCGCTCTTCCGACTAAGCTAACCAGGCGTCTGATCCCACACCACTACAATTTGATTTCGCAATTGAGTCTGAACAGCTAAAGATAACCCTTGAAATTATTAACTTAACTAAGATGCTATTAAAGTAAATTAAGGGGAAAAAGTGCGCCCGATGTGGGGCTCGAACCCACGACCCCCTAAACACTAGTACGGCGCTCTACCGACTGAGCTAACTAACCGCGCGGCTGTCTAACCCCACATCACTACACTCCTCCCCCTTCCAGCATTTGAGGCTCAACCACATTGGGCCGTCAAACACCGCTGCCACCATTAAAGTAAATTAAGGGGAAAAAGTGCGCCCGATGTGGGGCTCGAACCCACGACCCCCTAAACACTAGTACGGCGCTCTACCGACTGAGCTAACTAACCGGGCGGCTGTCTAACCCCACATCACTACACTCCTCCCCCTTCCAGCATTTGAGGCTCAACCACAGTGGGCCGTCAAACACCGCTGCCACCATTAAAGTAAATTAAGGGGAAAAAGTGCGCCCGATGTGGGGCTTGAACCCACGACCCCCTAAACACTAGTACGGCGCTCTACCGACTGAGCTAACTAACCAGGCGGCTGTCTAACCCCACATCACTACACTATCGTCGACTGTTTAAATATTAGTTATGACACTGCATGATGCAAACGCTTGATGGGTCAGGATTGGCCCTGTATTCCCCTCGACTACTAGGCCTAAGAACTTCTTTCACAGGCCTTTATCTGTCCATTTTGGGAAAAAGACCCGAGATAAATTGAAAAAATTTGCATCGTAAACTTTGCAAATTTGGGAAAACTTTAATCGCCTTCACCTCCAACTTTGGGAATTTTCAAAGTTAAAATTTTGTATAAGCAAACATTTCTTATATCAATTGTCTAAAAGACACAAACTGTCCAAAAACATTTATGACAGACAAGGGATGATGTTCACATACTTAAAATGGCCACAGTTATTCAGTTCTTCAAAGAGCTTCAAGATATACCAGGTCACTCCAGTAGATTATTTTTTTGTGGGTGCTTCAGATTGGGAATGTTTTTTTTCTGATAGGGAAAAAAACATATTTGGTTTTGGGAATGGGTCAGATAGTCTTGACCCATGGGAACTATAGAATAAGGCCTGTTTCATGTGGTTAAATCCTTTACAACATCTTTGTATGTCAACCTTTCATTGCTTACTTGTTGCAGCTCAGAGGATGATATTACTGGAGCGACGAACATACATCAGGTCTGATGCGGATGTGGGTGTTGCCAACATTACTGAAAAATACCCTTTCTTGGGCAACAAGAAGTTTGCAAGAAGTTTGTAAGTATGATTGCCTTTTTAATGGGTTGCAGACATTGATTGTCAAATAGCAAATTGCCAACATATCGTTACAATATTGTACTAGAGAAAAGTTGTTACGGAATGAAAAAAACACTGTTTTTTTGAGATTCTGTTAATAAATTTATGTTCATAATATAAAATATCACTTGTATTTATAATATATTTATTTATAATATACATGTATAGTATCATTGAGAAATAATATTTTGTACAGACCAGGGAAATTTTTAATATTGCTATCAGGCCTAAAAAAAAAATATCTGTGTTTAGGGTAACCCGACCCTACCTGTCGAAAAATCCCGACCCTAGAGTTTTTACGACCCTGGAGATAAATAAAAAAAAAAAAAAAAAAAAAAACTTTGTCCCTACCCTACCTAGCATTTTTGAGA
Organism: Mactromeris polynyma; assembly: GCA_032209605.1. Lineage (NCBI taxonomy): Eukaryota > Metazoa > Mollusca > Bivalvia > Venerida > Mactridae > Mactromeris > Mactromeris polynyma. The sequence continues at coordinate 9,673,976 of JASFXZ010000017.1, forward strand.
CCGTTACCCTAAACACAGATATTATTTTTTTTGGCCTCATTGCTACCTGAGTCCCAAGATTACCAACATACAAGTTTGTTTCCTATCATGATCTATATACATATTTGAAATAAATTCTTAAAATGGTTTTATTTTCCTATTATGATATTGATTTATTTTGGATTTAAGTTGTATATATTGTGGCAGGAAATAACTTGTTGAGACAAGTCATGGCATAGTCTTGAAAAGTTGGTCTTTGTAGATAGGTTGCCCGTAACTGCTACTGTCAAGGCTAACTATTGGCCTTCACTATTTTTCCAGATTGAGGAGTTCTTCATTATGCGGCCTTCGCTGTCTAGTGCCTCTATCTCTGACAACTGGGTCAGTATCCTGAATAAACTTTGTGAACTGTTGGGGTTCTATGTAGATCAGGTACTTTATCTTGAATTTGTTTATTATTTGTTCAGTTATACATTATTAATCAGCTCTCTCACAAGTTAATAAATCACAGCAAAGTTGTGACTGATAACATCCTGTTGAATGTTGGTATGAATAACAATACTCATTATTATTAAGTTGACTTTTAGATGACTATAATCTAATTTTAAAGTATAATACTGGCAGGTCACCACCTCTGGTACTTATAAATTCATGTTTTGAGGAACACGAAAAATCGGTCAATGGCGCTTCCTGGATTCGAACCCGGGTCTACGGATTGCCGGTCCGTTATGCTTACCACTACACCACAGCAGCCTGACGTCATTTTCGTGTAAATTTAACTTAAATAAAGTTGATTAAGGTTAACTACACTTTGGACGAAGTACGGGGTAGTAGAATTATATTGATCAGCCTGCTCAGTGTAAGCTTAATGTCACATCCAGGAGTCTGCAAAGGATTCCACCTGGTAAAAGTTGGGAGTTCTGGACTTTCAATACACTCAGGTGCAACCATTAATTGTAAGAGTCTTACTAGGTTTAAATTTTTGAGTCTTAGCACTCTCTTTAGCAGCATTTCCAGAGTAATTAATATCTGCACACCTGTGCTGAATATAGTTTTCATGGTTGCTATTTGAAAGCTGTTGCTGTACAATGGACAGGCTATGTGTAATTTATTCATGTTTCAGGCTATTTTTGAATATTACCCTATATTAAAAAACATGTCTATTGACAGGTCAGTGAATTGGATACCGCCAAAGTACCCAAAGGGACGCCTCCACGATTAGCCGTCATGATGAATGCGAATGATACCAGGGCCGGATGTGCCACCGTCAGTGAGGCCAGGACTCTGCATATTGGACAATTTAATTGAAGGACTTGCAAGCTTGATGTTTGCGTACTATGTATGGGACTTGTCATAACCCAAACATTATAAGCTTTTGGGATTTATCCAGCAGTTTGTCTTAGAAGATAACACAAATAAGTTCTATACAACCACAGGGTATGTCAAGATTGCTAAGGGGATGGAAAATGCATCTTGAAATAATGACTCAACTGCTCAGCTTCTGTTCAAAACATATTGTATATTGCAGAACTTTTTTTGCTGTTTTGTACTTAAAATGATACCACAGAATGGTATGAAATATTTTATTTTGAAATATGCATTTTTCAAATCAACTATTTGAAATATAATTCAGGCTTCCAATCAATTGAGTACACATTTTCAAAGCAGTATTGCGGTACCTACATTATCTTAGCAAGCCACTTGCTCAATTTTTACTGCACACATATTTTTTATTAGCATTTGTTGGTAAATCATAATTATCAATTGCAAATTCCAATATGTTTTCTATTTGGAATGCTTTAAGAAGTAACACCTGTCTATTAGTTTTTCAATTTTGCTTTCTTTATAGGCTTATGTTCTCATGGTACAATTTAGGTATTATTATCATTGTATATTCATATACCGGTAAGCTTGATATTTAATATATGAAGACCATTTGACTTTTAACAAGTATTGAGTATAGTATGTACTAAATACAGTCAAACCTGTGTTAAAGACCACCTGTGAACAAAGACCACTATTGCAAAACCTGTCTGCAAAGACCACCAATTTTATCTCCCATCAGACCATTTTCAATGATATTTAATCTGTTAATAGAGACCACCTGTAAACAAAGACCACATTTTGCTGTTCCCATGGGTGGTCTTTACAGACAGGTTTGACTGTATAGACATATAATGTAGCAATTTTTTTTATTTTTTGCTTTAAAGAAAGAAATTGTAAAGATGTCAATGCTTGTAACCAATTATGCAATCTTGTTAAAAAAAAAAGTTCACCACTTACGTACATTTGTTTATTTGTTTGTTTGGCAATATTTATGCAAATATTTTATGTCTATTAATAAACTGTATGTTATGTTATGTTTACCTATTTTGTCATTTATCAGTACATAATATGCATTGAGGGCAAGTATACTTGTTGGTCTTCTTCGGCATTGTCATTTTTCTCTTCAAAGACCACTTGGAAGCTGTTATCAGACCAATATTACAGAGTTAACTAAACAACCTTTGCTCCATGGCAAATTTCTTGAAATAATTTGCAATTGATTAAGCATGACAAGTTACCGGTGGGAGAAAAAGGATGAAAATTGGATATCGGCATTATGCTGGCTAGATGTCGGCTGTATACCATTATGCCGACATTGGCCCAATGTTGAGCCGCTTTGCAAAGCCGATGTCGGGCAATTGATTAAGCATGATAAGCCACCAGTGGGAGAAAAAGGAAGAAAATTGGATATCGGCATTATGCTGGCTGGATGTCGGCTGTATACCATTTGGCCGACATCGGCCCGATGTTGAGCCGCGTTGCACAACCGATGTCGGGCCGATGTAGATGCCGATGTCGGGCCGACGAAATAATCCATATCGGCCCGACATCGGGCCGATATGAAATGTTTGTTGGGATGTAGATATCAAAGACAGTGTACAACTATTATTTACATTCATAACGATGTATATTAATTAGTCGAAAGTTTAATAATATTGTTTCTGATGTCAGATGTACAAAAATTCTTCTGATGTATAAGACACTACACTAAAACTGTTATGACTCATGTCATGTATGCGGCTAATATTCAAAACATTATCTACCTCAATCGTTATTAATGTACGTTCTACTATCCTGAAGTTGACGTTTTGTGGGTGTGATCATTTTGAATGACGTCATAAAATAGTCCTCGCATTCTTATCACTTAAATTATCGATTTACAGCATCTAATAACTAAATTCTTTCGTATATCTTCAAAAAATTATCATTCACATCAAATACGAGTAACCTTTTTAATAATTAACACCGAACACAAACACGATGAATAACATATAACAAATTACTACATAGTTTGGATTGATTGTACCAAAACTCCGTTAGGCACTACTTTCGGAAATACCATTCGGGTATTCTAAAAATATAGGAAAATACTTTATGGAAGACGGTAATCGGTCATGGGCGTGCCTAATGAATATTCATTTTTACGAGCAAGCGCTTTATGCGTTGCAAGCGTCTAGTGAAATAGAACTGGTTAAGTCATGTTTAACGTGTTATTAACGGTTGTTTCAACAAGTTGTTGCAACAAGTTAGCACAATTTCGAAATAAATAAAACTCAAATAACAATTTGAAGTCAAATTTTAATCACAATACATGTATACTAGGCTCCTACACAATTCGACCCACTACACTTCGACCCCTAAGACATTTCGCCCCCCAACATTTCGACCCCTGATTTGTATTAGATGTTTCGATCCCTGATTTACGTTTATAACACAGTTATATAACATCCGGTATTCGGCTATCATACATAGGTGCTTGAATGCATCACTGCTTGCACTATACCTAGTCCGTACACGAGTGTAACAGGTTACAGATCGGACATCCGGTATTCGGCTATCATACCTGTGTTTGAATTCATCGATCACTGCTAGCACTATACCTAGTCCGTACGTGATTATACTAGGACATCCGGTATTGGGCAATCTCATATATGTGTTCGAACTCACCACTGCCAGCACTAAACCCACCCTATACATGGTTATAACAGGTTACAATTCGGACATCATTGCTAGCACTATACCTACCTCGTTCATGATTTTAACAGATTACAAATCGGACATCCGGTAATCGGCGGTCATATATAGGTGTTCTAACTCATCACTACTAGCACTATACCTGCCTCGTATAAGAATTGCACAAATATGTCATCAATTCCCGGGAGGGTTAATGATGTAATCAGCTATCGGGGGTCGAATTCGGAGGGACATTTGGACCACTAAAACCTAACCCTCCTCGACGCAGACATATATATTAGCTCGTACAGACGGACAAACTGTCTGATTTTTCTAAAATTGCCATGAATGTGTAAAACGAAGTTGTGACAACAATTGCATGCACAATTCCTGACCCTTATCCGGGAATAAGGTCCTAGCGACACCCGAATACACTGAAAATGTCTATTTTCGGTCCACGAGGCGGTACCAAAGTTCGAGCTCGGACCACCGTAGAGTTCGAACCCAGTACTTGTGTACTATATGGAATCGAAAGATATTGAATCAAACTTTATAAGCATGTTAATTATATTTGTGAAATACGGTAATTTGTTGAGATATTGACTGTGAAAGTATTCAAGAATTTCCGTATAAACTCGATTTTGAACCGGTTTTCCGGCCCCTGTGGCACGACCCAGGGAGCCTCCGGTACAAACTTGGTATCAATCAAAAGGTCTTGAGAAACCCTACATACATGTTTTTTAATTGGGTAAAAAATATGTAGTAATCAGATTTTTTTGAAATTTATTAAATTTTATAAAATTTGAACCGAAAACTATATAAACATATGTGGCCTGGAAAATTGACATAACTTCCTTATATGGAAGTTGGTGACCATGAGTAAATCCATGTGTCTACCTCCCGTTTGTGGGCATCTTTTGAGACCAAGATATCCGAAATTGACCTAGATTTAGAATTGCTATGAATGTCACTGAGATTAGCTTCATTTATGTATGGGCAAATATGTACCCTAGGTGGGTACCCAATATGTGAGCTTGGAGCTTTTTTTCACCAGATTTAGGGGGTGGTTGGGTTATATCTTTCTAATTACTTATGTCTAAGAACTCATATTCACATATATGTTAGAGGTAAGTATGGGCCTCAATTACATATGGGCAATAACTCTATATAATATTCCGTTTTTGAGTTAAGTCCCTTGAAAAAAAATCAAGATTTTCACCAAAGTTTGTTTTATCATATCTCCTTTAATTATTAATTTATCTTTATGAAATAAACTGGTAAATAAAGTATGTTATCATGGAATCAAGAAAATAGAAAATCTATTGAGTGACTACATGTTTTAATTAAATCCAGGGGGTCAAACTTGATACATGTGATTTCACAAAATATGGACATTCAGCCGGTCATAAAACATTTAGATATAGAATTAAGTATACATATATAGAAAAATTTCTATTGTATTCATCTAGACGAACAAAATGATGTATCACTTGCCATGTTTACGTGAAAAAAATATTTTTCGGAATAAAATAATTTCTCTCCGATTTTTCTATTTTCTTCTGGAATAATAGTTCAATCTAATACAACGTGCGGAATGTCTTCAGACATACCAATATAAACTTGTAAATATTTTTTACGGAGGTAGGGGTACGTGTTTTTATGAAAATGGTGAAATATCACGGAAAATTATCCTCCTGTGTTTATGACCTTAATGTTTGTTTTTATTTGCGTTTATTTATCGTCGCCACCGGTTTCCCATATGGGCGACGCCCCCAGAAGAATGTTAGTCATATTAGATTTTTGGAGGATAGTGCATGATACAGAAGATGCCCCAGTTCCAGAAGCACCACTGGTTCTTTTACATGCTCGATGTAAAGCATCATACACGGGACCTCGGTTTTTAAAGTCTCGTCCGAAAGACTGTTAGTACGGCCAGTGATGGAGCGGGGAATCGAACCTGCGATCCCTGGATTACAAGTCCAGCGGACCTAAATGTAGCCTTGTATACTATTATATAGCAATATTAAGCATATAATCTAACAGAAGACATGTTTAACTTTAGAGAAACGGCTAAAATAATATGTATTTTCCGCTTAAATGTTGTTTTATTGTATATTATAAAGATTATGAAAATTTACTAAAATGTGTCAAAAAGTATGTGTTATTACCCGCTATTTAGTTTACATAGCTCTAAAACGTACGTTTAATGTCATTATATTTCTTATACTTTCACATATATGTATTACCTATAGAAATAGACCTAATCGGAGATCATATGTCATCTGTAGTGCTCAGGTGTGGTGAAAGACGGAGTTTCGGTAGCTGGAAATGAAGCGATTCGGCTATACATCACACTGTTAGTCAATAATAAGTCCGATCCCTTACCTCCAGGGACTTCCGAGGATAATGTGTCATACATGTTTGGGTAGATATATATGTACTAGGTATACACTAGGACAATTATATTGTTTATATATGGTGATTTGGAGTCATGGTAACAGTTACACGGGATAATGTAAATAAAAAAATGAAGAAAATTGCAATTTTCGGTTATTTTAGACTAATACCGACCCCATAGCAATCCCGTGGATCATATAATATATATGTATAATACGTGGTTGTATAGATATTATATATAGCTACCCATACATACCACATTTAAGACTATGATATGTGTAGGAGTCATGGTGCACATTATAAGACAGTTTGTCAGGGTAATTTTGGACCCCCTACAACAAATCCGGACCCCGCAGTGATCCTTAAATCATTATTAATTTCCAATCTTGATCAAACATGCATATTATTCAAGGATTTTCATAGAACAATGCACATAGATACCTAACTTAGTTGTTCTGAGTCTGTCAGAATGAGTATGTGCATTCATACGTACTACTCTTCACTTTAACAAAATGCGTCTACAATTATACAACAATTAGTCTCGAGTTGTGAAGTGTTGTCCAGTTCATTTTTGTAAAACTAGCATCGATCGACAGAGCAGCATTGAAAAGAGCCAATATGGTCGGTCAACTTCGAATATAGTATCGTTTGTAATTCACTTTCAAATTAACTTTTCAAGATATTTAATGCCCATGTTATTAACATTGCGACACATTCTCTCCCTCGTGCATAATGTTCAGCACTCTCCAATGTACATAATAAACATGCTTTCCTAGAATGTTTTTACCACATTCGACCAGATATTCGTTACAATGGCCAAGCAGGTTCAGGTATTTCGTGTATGCATTCGCTAGAATCCTTATGTTCAAACGCAAGTTTTTGTATTTGTAATTATAAAACACAAACAAACTGTAAGTGAACAACTTTTATTTCCCAAACATAGTCAATACGCTAACAGGAGGCATTCAATTCACATTCAAAGACATCTGTCTGTCACCACAACTTTTCATGCAAACTACTGCACTTTGCATATATTACATCAAACATATGTAGTTTTTTTCAATACCATAACATGTATACTGTTCATTCATAACATAAATTGATTTATCAAGCTTTTGGTCAGTTTAAGACAATTACAACAAATTAACATTGCCATAATTATATATAAAACAATAATGCACCCTGATAGCCTGTCTGGCGTTATTGTGAAGTTTGTATCTTTCATCAAACAAGCAAGCCTCACACCTACTGGTTTTTTTTGGCCCACAATTTAAGCCATACATATTTGGTAAACATATAAATAGAATTAATGAAGAAATTAAGATATAACAGTGTAAATACTGTTAAATATATAATTTTTTAATAAGTAAAAGGCAATATAAACATAAACAACAAGTAATTCATTAATACAATGTTTAGACAATACCACAGGTACTTGAAGCAAACTTTTTTTTAGTTTGTATAATACTATTTACTATAATAAAAATATTCTTATTATAGTAATTACAGAAAACTAAAAAAAATTTGCTTCAAGTACCTGTGGACAATACACAACATGCATACAACTCCAATTAAAAGATGAAGGCTCGATCTCAATAAGCCTATAAGGCTTATCTCACTTGAGGTCATCTTTCAAACAACATAAACATAAACAACAAGTAATTCATTAATACAATGTTTAGACAATACCACAGGTACTTGAAGCAAACTTTTTTTTAGTTTGTATAATACTATTTACTATAATAAAAATATTCTTATTATAGTAAATAGTCTGTACAGAAAACTAAAAAAAATTTGCTTCAAGTACCTGTGGACAATACACAACATGCATACAACTCCAATTAAAAGATGAAGGCTCGATCTCAATAAGCCTATAAGGCTTATCTCACTTGAGGCCATCTTTCAAACAACATAAACATAAACAACAAGTAATTCATTAATACAATGTTTAGACAATACCACAGGTACTTGAAGCAAACTTTTTTTTAGTTTGTATAATACTATTTACTATAATAAAAATATTCTTATTATAGTAAATAGTCTGTACAGAAAACTAAAAAAAATTTGCTTCAAGTACCTGTGGACAATACACAACATGCATACAACTCCAATTAAAAGATGAAGGCTCGATCTCAATAAGCCTATAAGGCTTATCTCACTTGAGGCCATCTATCAAACAACATAAACATAAACAACAAGTAATTCATTAATACAATGTTTAGACAATACCACAGGTACTTGTAGCAAACTTTTTTTTAGTTTGTATAATACTATTTACTATAATAAAAATATTCTTATTATAGTAAATAGTCTGTACAGAAAACTAAAAAAAATTTGCTTCAAGTACATGTAGACAATACACATCATAAAACAATTTCATACTATAAATTAATGCTACTTTATAAGTTACACATAGCTATAAAAACACTTATTGTTTATGTATGACATGGTTACTCAGTACTTTGCATAGATAGTCACTATAGCATTCACAAGATCCATTTTAATTGGCAGTGTTCATTTTCTCCACTTCCTTGAAATTCAGCTTCCTTCTCCTATTTGGCATTCCATTCTGATCCAACCAGTCTCTATATATTCAACATGCTGCTGTCCATGGTTCAACGTTTTCCCCTTGTTCATCTTGTTTAAAAATACCAATGGCTCCAATTTGTATCTGAAAGTATAATAAAAACTGGGAAGTATCTTGTTCATAACATAGCTGTTTACATGTGTATCAGCTAACAGGTGTCTATTAAAAATTACCTACCTAATAGTTTGCCTGTTGCCACAGAACATCTAACAGTTGGACGGAAGCATTCTTGTGGAATGAGTCAGCAAGTAGTAGAGTATATACATGGATATATGTGTGTATAACATCAAACTGCCTAATCTTACAAAACAATACAGCATGCCTTATCCAATATTTGTGAGTATCTTAAATAGTTATTAACATTATGGTGAGCTACATGACATGGAAGTATATGTATCACAAACAGATGACAGCACCTGTTAGGCCAATTTATGGTTTTAAGAATTATTTTAATCTTGTGCATCACTTAAATAGTAATTTGTTTAACATTCATGGTACCTATATATGCATGCCAGGACTTAAGCAAATAAATGCAATTGATTTTACCAGGAAATAATTGGTCTAATTTCTGTTGAAGGATAGTCTCCAGAACTAATCTCTTTTCATTCTCTTCGAAGGCCTATCTGGTGGGTCGTTGAGAGAGGACATCCTCTGAAAGTAGATATTATACTTTTGTTCAATAATGTGTGGTATGAAACAATATCTTTTAGCATAACCAGAAGAACAAAATCTTGAATATAGACAAACATCAAGTAATCATTACCCTAACATAACTCCAATTAATTTATTCTATAAAACATAGAAGGAAGTAACCAATTTTAATAAATGTAAAAACAATATCTACTTTATTGAATCACTTACAGATCTGTAGGCAGCTAGTACACTTCCTATGTACTTTCTCTTCTCCTCCACATCCCTTTTTGTCCATGTAAACTTTAGAGACTTCCCAGCTAAGTAATTCTCCACAAACTGAAAGTCAAGACTATTCCATGTTAATTCTTGAAATTCTTTTCCCAGCTTGATGGCAATATACACTTTCTATTACTTTTTTAAGTTCAAAATTGTAATATTTTTGTAACTTCAAATAGTCATTATAATTACAGTCAAACCTCAATAATACGACCACCATTGGTCTTCTTATAGAGGTGGTCTTATTATTGAGGTTGAATAAAGGATAAAACAGTGAAAACAGACTTGCGAATTGTGTTCTTAATTTCGAGGTGGTCTTATTATTGAGGTGGTCGTTAAGTGAGGTTTTACTGTACCTGTATAGCATATACGCCACAAGAAGTTCCATCCATCTGGTTTGCATGAGGAAGGAAATCGATATTCCAATGTTGGGTTGGAGATGTCTCTATCCCGTGCTTGTACCTCTCATTCATAAAGGCACTAGAAATTGAAAGTAAAATAAATCTAAGTATGGGATTTTTGTTGGTAGTTCATTAATGGAGCAAATAAAGCCATAGGTGGTCACTGGAAAAGATACAATTTTCTGGAACAAACTGCAGGAGCGAGTTCAGTCTCAGTTGGCAACTACTGCTACATGAACTTACATGATTAGAATGAAATTTAAATAATGGAAATAAGGAAAATGTGAGTTGATTACTAAATAAGTATATTTTACAAATTTTTTTAACAACTTAACACAGTAAAATCTCCTTGGCGAGCAATGTTAAAATGTATTATGATATGGAATGCCAGTTCAGAACTGCCAATTGCGAATTAATACTTATAATGTGGGCTATGTCCTTTTTACATGCAAAAAGTGTCATATTTGACATTATCACATAACTTGCACTCCAGGAGTGGCATAAAGCAGTGACATAAATATCATATGTAACTACATTGTAGTTACATAAATAGCCGAATCACAGCACTATTTAAAGTCTATTTAAAGATTGAAAACAATCTATTTATGGTGTTATGTGATAAATAGAATCTTACATTCGTGCTTATTTGATATTGTTTTTATGAAACTCGTCGACTGAAACAAATATGACACTCGGCAGAGCCTCGCGTCATATTCAATCGACTCGTTTCATAAAAACAATATCAAATAAGCACTCATGTAAGATCCTCTATTTATACATGGGAATAATTTAATCCAAAGATTTTGCAGAAATAAAGTATTTGTTGACTGAAAATTGCATTAATCTTTTTATCTCATGAATTATATACTTGGGATATGCTTAATTGCTCGAAATGGATCCTGTCCCATGTTTATAAACATGTTAATGAGGTTTCAAGGTGTATCCCATTAATAACTGAATTTTACACACAAATTAGAAGAAAGCGATAACAAAACTTCATTATTAAAGATTCAATATTTGTATGACAGAAACAAAATTTAATGACAATTCACAAGTGCCATGTCCCAATCAGCTTTCACTAAGTATGCAAAATAAATGAAAATAACAATCAAAAACAAAGGCCAAGACAAATATTGTATGGTTCAGGAAACCCAACACTAACATTTACCAGCAGACCCTAAACTTTTATAATTTCTGGTAAAATTAAGGCATATCAAGGCCTTTCTGCTTTTGGTTGTCTAATATTTAAGTGCTACCTAGAAGATGTGTTTATAGAAGCAATAGCTACATTTAGTAGATGATAAATGGTTATACAGCAAAGAAACAATCACCAAATATCACCTCCTGAAGTTATAAAAGGATATGGATTCTTTCAACATTGTCACAACTGAATCATAGTTCAAGGGCTTTATAATGCATTTTATGACATTGAAGTTCTTAAACCAGCACTGATGATCATGTGGATTGAACCTACAACCTTTAGTAGTAAACCTAACATTAAACATTGGATGTTTAAAACAAAAGTCCAAACCTAAATAACCTACTGTTTTCATCTATGTTAACTGAACCATACATATATTTTGGCAAATATTCAAACACAACTTTCAAACAGCGGAACAGTATCACTTACTACCATCTCTGAAGGTAGATATGTTTTGACTTTTCTTGGTCTCCCAATGGGTTAATGTATATAATATGTCTCTCTCTTGGTTTTATTATCTTGTGAGTAATTTCAAACAAGAAATTAATTTTGATCACATACATGTACAAGCTAGAAATGGGTACAATCTTGAAGTGTTTGATTACTTGTATTATTGGAGCTACAAGTAGATTATAACTTAAAAGCAGATCTCTTGGCATTTCACTGACTCATAGTATATAGAGAAAACAGCCATCAAATTCAAGCAATGAGAATAACTAAAATATCATAAAACAAATACAGCAAGCAAAATGTATTAATATATAATTTAAATATTTTTAATGTGCGACAAGTAATATGAATAGTCAACAATATATACTCACCACCAGAATCCAGTGACAGTTGTTCTCATTTACTACAGCAAACACTGTATCATACAGGTTAAAGTCTACCTGCAAAGTAAGTATTAATTTGAAAAAGTGAACCTTGTAACATGAGAATTAAACAGATTTACAAACTCTCTATATATATAGTTAAATATATATAACTGACTTTTGATTGCAGCAATAATGATGTTAATCATACATTTATTTTATATGATCTCAATATTGTTGAAATCCTAAATATATTTTTACCAGCATAATAATATAACAAGAGCTAACACTAAACATGAATAATTCTACTCTTTCCACTTTGTCATTGACAAATGTTGCCACTTGTGCTAATTTGTTACAGAATGTTTTGTTTTCCCTTACACCGCTTAGTGTCAGAATTACATATAACGTGTTGTAGAAAAATAAAGTTAATTGTTCTAATGACTTACTGTCCTCAAGTAGCCAGTCCTTTCAAGACAACCACTAAAAATAGCAGTCGCCATAACACAATCAAGGTGGAAAACATTCCTTCCTGCTGTCGTGATATGCAAGTAGGCGTCAATCAACTGGAGAAAAACATTGTATATAGATTAGACCTTATTCTAAAATTATGATTTTGTTCATTTGTTTTAACACACTTATATATATACATGTATTCAATAAGAACCTGTGTTGTAGAAAAAGTTGGTGTCATGATGATGACTAACATTTAAGGAAGCACATAATTAAATGTACACAAAACACACGACTATTGTATCATTGTCCAATGAACTTTCACAGGTTTCCATAAAATCATTACTTATTGTATTAATTAAAACAATTTATACAATGTATGATACTTACCCATTTGTATCAGGTCTATATTAAAGATAAGCTACAATGCATATTAATGATTGGACCTTAATCCTATTGTCAACGTACATCCTGTTGAATCTGTATGACTCACAATTATAGAAAAGTATTCATAGCTGTTGACCTTGTCTGATTAACATAACATTTATAAAGCAATGCATAAGCATATCAAATCTAAAATAATAATATTCAAAACAAATTTTGGACAATCGCAAATAAAGTGAAACATAGTAAATGATGGACATAATTAATGCAGTTTTTACATGTTTGTATTTTATTACCACATGTCATAATAAAGCTTACTTCATCAGACAATGTGCTTTTGAGGAATTCAAAGCTCCTTCTTGTAAGAACGTACGGTCCAATGTTCATCATCTGTGTGTCTGCAACCATGGAAACAAAAAATGTGTTATGTGTTTCAGGATCTATTCGTGTAACGACAACAGATTTCAATTCAATCGTAAAACATGAAAAACAGAGGAAGTTATTCGAAAAACCATAAAAAACAACAGATTTACAACACAGCTTAGTAGCTGTCCCCCATCTATTGCTTGTAGTTGTTTTGAATGTTTTGAATGTAACAAAGTGATGAGCTATATTTTGAAAATGCTATTACTTCTTACCTAAATGATCATGTCTCAACTCAACAGGAGCATGGTCATATTCTTGCTCTCCTCCAGTACCTGATAAAATGAAATATAATATAAAAGATATATTTCGATCTCCCAAATTGTGTGACGTACACTGTATTCATGGTAACAATGGTTAACAAAGTCTCAATCTATGAATGCCATGGTTCTATTATTAACCCCTTTAACCCCATCTATTGCTTGTAGTTGTTTTGAATGTTTTGAATGTAACAAAGTGATGAGCTATATTTTGAAAATGTTATTACTTCTTACCTAAATGATCATGTCTCAACTCAACAGGAGCATGGTCATATTCTTGCTCTCCTCCAGTACCTGATAAAATGAAATATAATATAAAAGATATATTTCGATCTCCCAAATTGTGTGACGCACACTGTATTCATGATAACAATGGTTAACAAAGTCTCAATCTATGAATGCCATGGTTCTATTATGCTTAAATAACAAGGTCCATTCATGTGATTAGATTCCTAAGTATAGCTGACCAATATTCGAGACAATGTGACTTATCTCAATATGATCAATTGAAATGTAACCTCTGATCATTCACCTAGCAATGTTCGGTTGCATATTGCGCTACTGTGATATATTGGTACATTGTAACATCTCTAATCACAAGTGCTGGAAGTTACTACATATGCAGTATATAATTTATAGATATTGTACTGTAAGCAAACTTGTTCATACAGGATTGGCAAATAAGTCAAAAGAGATACTAGAATATTAATAATGTAACAGGACTGTTATAAAATACCTTTATCCTCCTGGGTCTGCTCAGGCATCTCTTTTTTCTCTTCAGACTTGGTGGATCTTGAAATTTAAAATTGAATATATATGAAAGATTAACTGGTCAGATTTATACCTATGAAATTAAATACAAAAATCTGCCAACAAACATTCAATGCCTAGAGCTTACTGATAAGAAGGCATCCATGGTAAAAAAAACAATTTTCATTCTCATCCTAAACTTTTTCCCAATCCAACCGTGTCCAGTGAGTATCAATATTTGAGCATTTCAGGTCAATTTATTCTCCAAATATTAAGCATAAGATATGGTTGAAACAAGGTCAGACAAATGGATAATAAATTAGAATTACACCTAGGTATCCCACATTTCATATGTTTAATGAATTACCTCTCTTCTTCACTGACTATAATGATGCTGTCTTGAGGAATAATTCTCTTCTTTGTGGTGGTCTTACTTTGTTTCAAAGGGGCTGTATTCCCTGTAGTAAAACAATAGTTCCACATTGTCACAAAATATAACTGTCAAATGGGTGTATGAAGCACTATGGAAATGCTGCCCTCAAAATTCAATGTTTATTTGGGATTGGACAAAGACTTTCAAAGACACAAAAATACATAACATGTTCTGATAATTATCTGTACTTTAAAGGGTATAACTTGTGAGCTTGTAGAGCAATATAACTGGTTAACAAGCTCATCCAGGATAAACATTGTCACCAAGCCCAGCGTTTTTTTTGGGGCCTTTTTGGGGCCGAAATTCGGACCCATTCCCCTCACTCAAAAGTATGTTTTTTTCCCCTATCCTCCGTTAAAATTCCCCTCCTACAGCTTTTTTTTTTAAATTGGAGATGTTGCCAGTATTGTTGATATTTTTAGTCAGAAAGATAGAAACATTGACCTGTTATGAAACTAACTGATCTGTTAGCATATTTACATGTTTACATCAGTGCAACAAAGAAGTGTAGTGAATACAGACATAGAAATGTATCCTTTTTTATGCACATTATTTTCCCCTCACAACGCTATTTTCCCCTATCTAAGGGCTCCGCCACCATTCCCCTAGAAGTGAAAAGAAACACTGAAGCCTGGTAAAGATCGGATGAGAATTGCTGAATACAGAGGAAAATGTTTATACATTTAAATTTGTACAAATCATTTTGTCCTATGAAATGATCATACATAAAAACGTAAAATGACGCTTTAGCATGTACATATCAGATTAAACTGAACATTTAAAACACACATCAAGATAACTGGATTACTGCTTACTACATGTATAACTTCCTTGTGATACTATGAACATTGGCTAATACTATTTTAATCTAGATAAATTCTAACATACCTGCTGTCTTAGTTTTTTTGTTCCTCTTCTTCCTTAGCTTTAGGACACTGGTGTTTTTCTGTCCAAGTTTACGTCCACGTTTTCTTGGTCTTAAGAAGATACCAGCCTCAGCAGGAACCATGCCTCTTACTTTCTTATACAAGACTGTCAAGTCTTGGAATAGTTCTTCATATTGTGCATCTTCTGGCACTAAATACATCATGCTATTTATAGCAACTGAGAGTGCTCTACATTTGGACTTGACAGCCACTGTTTGTTTTGGTGTACGTGTTGGTTGGACCTTGGCATTGCTCTGTGTCTGTTTTGGTCCATCAGTGCCTTGATTGTCTTGTTGCACATGATGATGAGGAATGACATCCTCATCAACCAAGAGATGAGGAGCATTTCTAAACTCTTCACTAAGGGACTCCCATCCGTGTTCTGGTACATGCATGATGATGTGAAGCATGTGCTTACATGGTAAATGGTATTTACCCCAGTCCAAGCAGGTGCAGGAAGGGAGGATTCCAGCCAGATCAATATTGTACTGGCGACCACTAGTAGCACTTGTTGTAGTGAACGTATGTTCCTCAGTCTGGTTAACTTCAATAACTGCAGGATCAACTGTTATACGATCCATACAGTGTTTTATAAATGCACGAGACTTACAGTTGAGGAATTCTGGTATGTCTGCGGAGTAATTCTTTGACAACCATTCCAGGTTTTGTTTAACGTACCTGAAAAGCATATATTAAAATTATTACATAGTTGACAGCAGGAAACAACCCCACATCAATGATATTTCAGTAGCCTGATTGACAAGCTTCTTATCATTGAATCACATTAATGCAACAGTCAAACAACAAGAAGTTTGGTGAAAGATTAAATATCTTTGAGTCAATAGAAGAAAAAATTTGATTGCCTGTTAAAGAAAGTCTAGTTATTCTATATTTAAATGTCTAATAATAATATAGAACAACGATACTTCTATAACAGGCATTAATTTTTTTATTATAACCCAAAGGCTTTATAGTTAAGTTTTAAAATTTCGCACATATTTCTGTGTAACAGTCCAAATTGTTCATCCTCAATGCAAGAAAAAGTCCAATCATTGAAGGCGATGAGACATTAGCGAAGGTTTCTTCATCAAAACAGGACATTAAGAAATGAACTTTGTAATGCAATAATACAACTTCTATAAATTTCTTTCAGTAAAAAACAGCATAAGTATTCAGTAACATTCGTTGTTCATCACCAAATTAGAATTTGTAACCATTAACAACAGACTTTCTAATCATAAATAGAATTAAACATCAAAATTTTATATAACTTTTCAACTCTTTCTTCAATGAAGCCGTTGAAATCCAGTACCCAAATTTACAAGTACTTCTTAGTCTAAAGTTTGCTCCTTGTACAAATTATTTTTTTAATATAGGTTGCCAACCTTTGAAGTATATATATTCTTCAATTTTTGAAATGTATGTCTTCCTTACCTGCGACATGCATCCTGAATGTATCGAGTAACCAGTGTCGTGATCATTAATGTTAGGGAACCTTCAGTGTAGTAACCCAAATAATTCTGTTTAAAATCACGATTTTGTCTCTCAACACCATTTGTTGTATTGACTCTTTTGTTGAGTAGGGATTGTCTATGATACTGGACCCATCTCTGAAAACATTTACAGAATAATACAGATTTTACATGGCTCATATTAACATTAACTAACACTTTAAGTTATATTGCTGTTTAAAATTGTGTAAATAACTGTCAAAAACGTATATCTTCAGAAAATTTACGAAACTAGAAATGCATCCATTAGGACATGGTCACCCCTTACCGCCACCTTCATCACAAAACAAACTCTGATATGCGTAACTTTACTCTGTGTGAGTGATATTACTAACAAAACTATGGGCCATTAGACACCTTAGTATATTGTCAATGCTAGTCTGATTTTAACACAATACACTAATATAAATACTGACAACAAACTTTACCTTACTCTCTTTCAACCAGTAGGTCTGAAACCAGTCTCTTAACAGTTTGTTGTCAGTCCAATAAGATGATGTCCTCAAAGCATCAACAGCATCAGTATAACTCTGATGGTTGGAAGCATTGGCAATGCTACGTAATCTGCAAACAAATCAACATAAATAATGCAAACAATCTTTCTCATAACATAATAAATCACACAAGCATGCATGTAAGTCTCAATTTATAAAATGAGACATATAAAAAACCAGGGGGCCATGATGGCCCTATATTGCTCACCTGATTACATTGTCATGATGGCCTTAAGAGAGTCAATTGTTGAGCTAAATAGAGAGGCCATATTTACAATGCTCACTTGATTACCAATGCTTAACATGGCATAAATGGCCATAATGCTAAGAACCTTAAATGAAAATATAATGTTTTCCCATTATAAAAATATATGGATTCCATCAACATGTGTTCAAGTCGAAATGGGCCAACTATGAAACCAAAAAATGCATGATTCAACCAAACTTGATCTTGTATCAATCAGGGCGGGTCCATTCCCCCCCCCCTCCAATAGCATAATTTTAAAAATCGTGGTAGTTAGGCTTAATATAAAGGATGTCTTACAATGCCAAAACCTCCTTTACATTTGTCACTCCATTCGAAGGTCCTACCCAGCGTTTCCAGGACTGCTCTCGATGAAAGTCACAGAGAAATGTAAAGCAACCTATAAATAAAATTAAAGTAGTTAAGAATTTAGGATTATTTGTTACTTGTGAACAAATTAGACAGGAGTGTGTAAGACAACAACTTTAACCATTAACACTGCATTTAACTTAATCAAATAGATGCATTTCAACCAAAATTACAAATCAAATGCATTTAAGTATTTATGTGATTCCATAATTTTAAACTTATTCCTTTGCAAGTTTACCTGGGAATATCTCATCAATTGCATTAATTTCCTTCCTGTCATAGTCTGTGATGAAGTATGAAGGGTCCCATGTTGGATTCCACCTCTTTAAAACCTCAAGAACTCTTTTGATGTGGTAAGTGGTCTCAGTTGGGAGGACAAATGAACCTACAACTATGTATCCACTGTTGGTGCTCACACACAAAAAGAACAGGGGCACCTCAAACTTGCAGGTCTTGTAGGTGACATCTAACAGACATATCTCCTTTCCATATCTCTCCAGAAGACGCTTCTGCTCATAAGACTGATGAACAAATAGAAACTCTTCTACATCAATTCTTTCTTCCTTGTCATCATTTGTGAAAGCTTGGGGACTAGAATATAAATAAAAGTTTCATTCATATATATTTGTTTGTATGAAAGAAAAGCAATTAGTTATAAACATATGCCCCCAATTATTTTATATACACAATGGATGAAAATTAATTCCCCAATAAGATACAGATTTTTGTAAGTACTACACAAATCTGCATTGTCAACTTTTAACAGTGGAAGATTCTTTAACTTGTAACTACAAGAAACAGCAACAACGAATTACAAAGTTACAAATTTTAGAGGGTTCCATAATTTTTATAATATAAATTCTTACTAATTTAAACCAAAATATGTTGAAGTAATGTATTGTTATCATATAAAAATAAATTGAATATAGCTGATATACCCTATGTATAATAGAAGTTATCCTTGGGGTGCTCACTTTTCCACTGTTCTACATGCTTTTTGAGGTTTTCAAAATCATCAGATGAAAATCTGAAATAATTATTATTCCATACACAATAAATTATTCACATCAAAGTCACCTTTATGCTGTTCAACATTGAAAGCTTGCAACAAAACATCCCAATAGTTTATGGGAAGTTGGACACACACAATTTGTTTGCTGAACCCATTACAGTAACTTTATCAAAGCGGCAAATTTCTGGTAAAAATGTTTGCAACAAAATTACTTCTTTTAATCACAGTTCCAATAATAACAATGTTAAAAAATACATCCGAATGCAGTAGAGTTACCCTTCAACTTTACATGATTATTGTTTACTGTGGTAGCAGTTGTTCTGTGTGGATCTGTAGGAGGAGGACTACCGACTAAGGATACGGGGGACGGTAGTCATAGGATTTAATGACTTCAATTGCGATGTATCTGGTGTCGCAGGCGGCGATGTTGAACTTGTTTTCTTCCCTTGAATGCATTCTTCACCGGGATCCAATGAGGGATTCATTGACTGATTCGTCGGTCCGGGTGTGGGCTGTGGGGGGTCTTGTCGACATAGCGCTAGATCTCTATCAAACGTCAGTTTAGACGGTGTAGGATAAACTGGGACAAAACGTCGTAATTTTTTTCTGTTACGGAGTGTGACCCGAACAATAAGTAAATGTAGTCAATATAGTAACATAATAGCTGAGTATCAATGATTACTTACAATAATAATATGCAATAAACAGGCTAGTGTTAGTGTTTCCTCAAATGACTCCTTTTAGATTACAAATGGCAACTTTGCATAAAAGGGGAGTGACTCTGAAATGTCTAAGTATCATTCTCGACTATAAAGGGAAGTTAATATGCAAATACCAGTGTCAATAATCATGTAAACTTGATGTGTTCCTTTGTTTTTTGGCATTTCTGTAATATTTTTCTAAGTCCACCTGTGCACAAAACCCATTTTGGCTAGACTACAAAGAAATGATCTTGACAACACACTACAGTGGAAATACCAAGATATAATAGCATCTGCATTCTAAAACATATGAGGTTTTATTGCAGAATGCAACTTTTAACTTGTTTTTAGTGGAAATCTTTTTTCGCTCATTTAGGTAACAGTGACCGTGACCTATGCACAATACTAACCAAATTTGTCTACAGTTAGGGGGCTGCATCAATCAAATTTTAGAAGTGTAATTTTTGTCTAGTTAACTTACTGTTGCACACACATGGCCGAGTACATGTGGTTTCTGATAATTTTCCTGCTTGGATAAAATCGGCTATTCAAAGGAGTAGCAGTTGGAAATTGACGTTTTGAATAACCGAAAATTGCCCGTTCCATCTCATCAATCCTCCAAGAGTGAATCCTGTCAATGATTGTCTGGTCCAATCTCTGATACACTGAGCTGAACTACAAGCAATTTAACAAGAAATATCTTCAACAAAGATGATCAACACAAATTTAAATAAGCAAAGATGTTGTAGTTTTATTGATTAAGATCTTAAGTTATAGCAGGAACACATGTTCATAGAATCAATAAATAAAGACAATGAAACATTAAAAACCTGCTTTTGTTCATTTGTAATAACATACAAAAATATTCAATAACAACATGAGTGATAGAAGTAGTTTGTATCATGCCCAATAAACAATCAAAAGTATTAAAGAATTCAAAGACATCAAACCTGATAATTATTAATTAACTAATTCTACCAAAATTCGAAACAAATAATATCAGAATATTTTTATGATGTTCCTACCTCACCAGTGATGTGGTTGTGACATGATTCATTGGGTACAGACACATATACCCTCACACCCCAATTTACATCCGATGAAGGTATAGATTTATTCAGTAAAGCCCTCTTGACTTTCTTCTGATAATCAGAGTTGGAATCAATCTAAAAAAGAATAGATTTTGTTATATATTTATATATTAAGTTCACTGACAATCCACTCATTTGTAACACAATTATTACTTGGACAAAAAAACTTTCACTACCTGAATAAATGTTTGTTATCTTTATACAATCCTGTAAAAAAATAACTCAACTGTTAATATTTGTCACCTTGAAATATATTTTTGCTCATTTAATTGTTGTCATATAAATAACTTGCAACAATAAATGAGGGCCAGTTTGTTTTTGTCATGTCTCGTTACAACACAACAAAGGATAGAATTTTATTTGATACCTTGTAGTCAGGGAAGCAGATGACGGACCTAAGGATGATGGAAGCCCTGCAACCGTCTTTCTTGGTGCTGTGCACAAGCTTCCGGCTCTTCTCTTCATACCCATGTTCAGACTGAAATATAACAAATTGCATTCTTGAAACAAGTTTTAGAAGAGTTAACAATTGAAATTGTCAGTTTAGCAAACAAATGATTTTAATAGACGTTAAGGTGCCCAGTTCTGAAATTAATAAAATGTAAAAAAGATTCATTTGGTGCAAAAGATTGGACAAGTATATATGACATGCTTTATGGCAAGAAGCTTGATTGTGGTGAGTTTTTATTTTATGAAAAGAGTAAGTGTCCATGTCTACATATAATGTACAATGATAAATATTACACAGTCTTCTGGCTGCAGGTCCTGGTTCATTTCACAGGTGAAAGGACCTTATATGACCTATATAGTGTGTTCCAGACATGTGTCGTATAAAACTTCCTAGTCAAATAAAAAGTATAAAATATACCAACCTTAGGTTTATTTCTGGTAGATTTCAATTTGTCCGATTGGTGTCTGTCTGGACCTTTCCAACACTCACGGATCTGACGTCCAACAAACTGGAAAGGCACACCATCAAATTGGATGGGAAGCAAAGAACTTGAATGCTCCTCCCAATATACACGTCCTCCAACTTTTGGACCTCCTGCAACGAATAAGTAAAGCATTACAACAAAATGTCCAAGGTCATAAGTGTTTAAACCTTTCAGTAGTATTTCTATTTTATTGATTTGAAGACGATTTAAACGGACAGTCATATTTACCAGTTGAATGCAACAACAATGTACGTTTACGTTTCTCAATCAGAGTTCGTCTGCTTGTCAGTTATACACCCGGTAAAGTACACATACGCGTTCGATATCAGATACAGGAAGAAGAAGAATTTTAAATCTTCTAAAAAACGCTAAATATGTTGTTGTTGTTGTAATTCTTTCACGCTATACAGAGTAGCTATGGTCTCGATGTGCAATAAATATGGAAGTGTCCGCGTACTGGTAGCATCCGCGTACTGTTCCGGTCTGTCTATTTCTATAAGACATGATGACCTACTTAATATAGCGGTCCCCAACTCATTGATTCGTGCCCCAAAACAGTAAAGTCATAAAATTATTGTAAATCATACGAGGTATGAAAGAACATTTGTTACATATTAAGGAAAGAATCGTAGATTCTAGTATAAAAATGAGCAGAAAATTCCTAAAAACCAAATGTGAAAGACACCATGTGCAATTACATGTTCTGACTTATTTAACGTTATTGATGGAATAATACATAGAGATTATTTTTACCAGGATATTTGAAATTATCCGACTTCACAGTCACAAATCTTTCCGCTGTCGACAACTCGCGTTCATCAATGAAACGATTGGCCTTCTCAAATGCATCCTCGCCGACGAAAATCTTTACTAGCGCCATTTTTTTGAAAATATGAATGATTACGCATGCGCAAAATGGCGACAATTGACCCTTCCTCAGATATTTGATTGACAGGCCGTTTGGCCAATCAGATAACGGGATTTCGACACACCCCCAGCAGCTCGCTTACCTTAGACAAACCTTAGACAAACAGGAAGAGATTATCGCGCGATAAAACATAAGGTTTAATAGATTTCTGATGATGATAGCATTGTGATTATATTGTATTATGTTAATATGTGACAATGGTGAAAAGATGCAGCTACTGATTGTGTTATTCGGACAGCAGCTATCTGGAGAGACTAGAAAAATTGAAATATTCATTTATATCGGCTTTACTGGGAGTGGGCAGACATTAGACATTAATGAAAAGCATAACCCTAGAAGATAAAGAAACAAAATGTAACAACTTAAAATATGTTTGTTTTACATACATATGCAAGCAACAACAAACTGTTAAATAATTTTACACTGATTTACACAGCTAAATTCTTGATTAATTATGTCAATCGAATCAATAATTAGAAAGCAGTGAAGGTTCATTTCACCAAACTGTCCTTCTCATCTTCTGGTTTTAATAAGTTGCAATTTATATAATGTCTGATATGGTCAATATATCTGCGTTATATCTTCGTGTTGAATGAACATTATTATTATTTTGATAAACTACAATATATTTGACTTTTACCAGCATTTAGGTGGGCCTAAGTATTGATTAGGGTGGACATTACTTTATAAATTAGTTATAGAGGCCTAGTTTGTAAAACTAAAACTGCCCAGAATCAATTATAACATCAATAATTATTGAGATTAGAAGATAGTATAGCCATAAACATATATGCAGAGAAATTATTTTTATTTTTGTTAATACTAGTTAAAAATGAAAATACAGGTGATTTACTGGTATTGGTTACTCACTGTTGAGTATTTTTTTCAAACGTAATTTATAAGAGTTAGAAAAGTTCTGATTTCTTCATTATTTCATTTACACTGGTGTTTACAGTTAATGATAGGGCAGAAATTAGTAATATATCGTGTTTAAACCCTAAAAATCACACCTATGTTGAATGAAGTTCTAAAATAATATACACATTTTATAACATTCAACACAGACCTGATCAATGGTATTTTAGTAAAAGTCTATAGAAATATTGACACTTCATAACTGTACTGTATATGTGTCAGATGATGACAGGAAGCACTGATTGGATGTATATTGGATTCCAACTGGGGCAGACAAAGAGAAATTCTGATTATGGGTCTGGACAAGATTGATATCTAGATAGTGCACACAGCGGACAATATTGTTTAGGCCTATTGCGTAATATTATATAATTTGTCCGAGCCAAAACTGGCCTTGTTTCTTTAAGGCATAATTTCTGGAATGTTTAGAAATATATGTTGAATGATTTATTGATGATTTGAGAAATAATCCTAATATATATTGTAATGTCTGTCCACTCTCTAAATTATTTATTAAACAGACTATTTTGTCAATTTCAAAACTAAATATTTACAACATGGACTTTTAACAAATATTTTTGATGTCAGATTATAATAGACATTACAAATTATCCTTATATTATCCAAAAGATGTCAATTTTGTGCATTTATTTGTGGCTGTAGTATAAAATATGCCCATTCCAATAAGACGCTTAGCTAGTATGATGTTGATTTTTCTTTGATCATTTTTGGTCTGTCACAGACGGTTTTGAGTATTTCTTTCTTATCAGTAAACCCGACAGGCGTAACATGCAGAGTCAAAGTTTGATCACAAAGATAATTCAACGCAAAATTGTTTGGAAGACACTCCAAAATTACATTACGTTTATTATCGTCGGTCGCCATTTTGTAAAGCGCTTGTCTAACGTAGTTACAACGAGCACCTGTTGCTAAGGTGGGCGTGGCTACAGTGCGAATGAGGAAGGGTCAATTATGGCGGCTGTAACTCCGCCCATGACCGATTACCGTCTTCCCTTTAGAACTAATGTACATACAC
This sequence comes from Mactromeris polynyma, assembly GCA_032209605.1. Classification (NCBI taxonomy): domain Eukaryota; kingdom Metazoa; phylum Mollusca; class Bivalvia; order Venerida; family Mactridae; genus Mactromeris; species Mactromeris polynyma. The sequence continues at coordinate 9,699,126 of JASFXZ010000017.1, forward strand.
TAGAGGCAATCTCCTACGCAGTGATCTCCCCTTATAGTTGTCGGAGACCACTAAACTGAGTGTGATTACTGAATGTAAGGATCGACAGTTTTATTAATCTAAGTACTGTTCAAAGTGCGGTACGGTTTCTGCACTTTCCTAGGATAAAAGTGGATTGTGAGGGAATGTTTATGTAGTATATATATAATTTTTACTTATACACAAACATGTTTAAAGTTGACTTACTCATTAGTTCACAAAATTAAGGCCAACTATACTGAAATACTCTTAATCTGCTCCAACATTTAAATAGATACTCCATGGAGTTGGATTTACATTAAATTTATATGTAAAGTGTATAATTTGAACGTTACTATTGTGTTTAATCAAAACGTTGGTTTTGATAGGGATTTTTCATGTAAAACCAAAAAAAAAGCAAAATGACTTAAAATACATAGGCCTATGCCAAAAATTAATGTATAAAGATATCCTGTTAGTTTAAACATGATTGATATGATATTTGTACAGTATGTTTCATTTTCCATTGAAAATGGGTGCATGGTTGATTTGAATGTAGATCCCAATCCACGTCTATCATCATGAACAATATTTGAAAGTTTCAACGTATTTTTACAGTCAATACAGTCCGTGAGTGGGGTAACGTCTGTGTACAAGATACAAGGTATGTAATTGGTATCAGACAGTACAATTATAATTATTAAGACAGCAACTCTCTAATATAACTAACTCAAATCAAATCACCTAAGACAGTACAGAATAATGGTAAATATATGCATCAAATGAACGCTCTAACCTAATGAGTTTGTCAATGCAATATGCATTGGAGGGAAGAAACAAGTTCTTCCATCAATTGTCAAAATACTAGATTTTGAAGTATACTGACCGTGGTCAGTATCCAAGAGAGAGAATAAAGAGTAAAACTTTGTATTTATACAGAAAATATGACATTCGATTCGAGACGTGGCTTGATTTGATTGGTTAAACTTGGCGTGGCTTGATTTGATTGGTTAAACTACTGTGTAACTATTGAACTTTTCGACATTCCGGAAGTTGTAAAACCAAACGAAGGTCAGGGGGGTTGCGCGCGCACAGAGCACAGCGGAAATTCCGGAACAGCCGATAAACAATAATATTTACGTAAGATTGTAGCAAATTAGTTATCAATCGAAGCTAATATACTTCACTTCCGCTACAATATCGATTTAAAGAAACACAATAGATCAGCTGCTCAACGTACACAAACAATAATGGCTGAACGATGATCTCCGACCCCCCCGACCTCTAATTCTCGCTCTCGTTCAGAACGTCATTTCGTAATGCCGAAATGGAGAATATATTTACGGATGACTGAGTTTATGTACACATAACGTGTAGGAGGTTTTATCAGTATATAATGAGGAAATATGACTTGTACCTAACAGTAGCGGATCAGTGGTCCAGTGGTAAAACGCTGGACTTGTAATCCAGGGATCGCTGGTTCGATTCCCCGCTCCATCACTGACCGTACTAACAGTCTTTCGGACGAGACTTTAAAAACCGAGGTCCCGTGTATGATGCTTTACATCGAGCACGTAAAAGAACCAGGGGTGCTTCTGGAACTGGGGCATCTTCTGTATCATGCACTATCCTCCAAATCTAATATGACTAACATTCTACCGGAGGCGTCGCCCATGTGGGAAACCGGTGGCGACGATAAATAAAAGCATATACAACATGTACCTAACAGCACACTGTTACAGTATATTGCGCCTGTCAACGAGGCAGACGTGTTCCGGTTACTAGACAACTTATTACTGCTTTACTCAAAACTCAGGGCCAGACCTCGGACAGAATTGGTGTAGATAGGTTACATTTATCCTACTCCCCATCAGATAAATTGCTATTTTTGCCAAAATCGTCACCTTGGGACAACGGACATAATCTCTTTGTAATGAAAACCAGTCAACCATGGAACATAAAGTAAACACTGCTCCTTCCGGTGAAGAGTAGTCGGACTGTAAAATTCGGTTTCCAGCATCGACCGGGAACTACTATGTCAACTTGTTTTACCGTGTGTCTACGACCTTACACCAACCAGATCCAGGCTCCAGTTTCACCAACATTCTTAAGTAATTCCTTAAACTAAGAATAAACAGTAGTCTTAGACTGTTAACTTTCTTCACTAAGAATTTGACGATATTTGCGTTTCACTAACGTTCTTAAGTAATCGCTAAGCTAAGTTTCCGTTTGTTTCTTAGCTACTCTTCATTTGGAGGCGATTTTCAGTTATTTAGCGCGTGACGTCATAGCAATTTGTGTAAACAATGCATATTACGTCACTAGCTGTCAGTGCTTGTCAAAATTGTCGTTTGGCAATATGGATTCGAGAAAGCGCAATCCAAATTGGACATCTTGTGAAAAGGAATTTGCCATCGAAGAAATAATAAGCCGAAGTGATGAACTTTTCGGAAAATTTCGCGGGGCCACTTCAGGAGCCAAATCCAAAGAAATATGCTGGCATGAAATAGCCGATTCTTTAAACTCGTAAGTTGTGACACTTTCCACCCCATTATCAATCAAGCATTCCCATTGCTCGATTTGTATTGTTACTTGTAACGGCACACGAGTGGCTGTGTGAGTGTACGCTGCTAATTTGAATTCACATTTAACTTCAATGTACATGGCAATATTTTAATCTGTTTACATCGTTACAAGTCAATCGTTACCCGTACCAAAACGTTTAAAAACAATGAGAATTTATATCCTTTCCCAGATTGGCAATATATGTAGCAGATGAAAAATTGTAAGAAGGAGAAGAAGAACAATATGCTCAGCTATGTTATAATTATTGTCTAAATATTTTTCCCCATGAAGATGACTAATTAACATGATACATTGAGGAGATTGTCATTCAATGTATAATCATACTACATGTATATGGATAGCTCAGCCTCTATCTTCATTTAGGTAGTGGCTTTTGGGAAACAAACAATCATATGGTATTGTAGTGATTGTGGGTTCATGGAGCTCTTAGCAGCCCGGTTAGCTCAGACGGTAGATCATTCGCCCTGTAAGCGAGTGGTCTTGGATTCGAGCCCCTGTATCCTTTATTCTCATATTTTCGTGGGTTCTCATATTTTCGTGGCGTCATTTCCGGTCGAGAATGCGATCTCGTGCAACCGAATTTTGTATCCGAAGAAGACGCAAGTTCAAGCCGAAGCTCATATTTTCTATTTGCAAGCTTAAAAATGCGATCGAAGCAGGTAAATTGTTATAAAAAGGTCAATCTTTAAAATAAATTGTCATAAATAATGATGAAAACGTTCAATTTATCCCATAAAACACCAAAATTACCAATGTTATGTTCTAGTCTGTCATTCCCAGTTCACGGCGGTTGTCTACCCTTACCAAATCTGTAGCGGTAAAAGCTTGAAAGTGTATACTGCGGTCTAAAAGTTGGGCAACCAACAATAACAATACATTGGGTCGATCAAACGTCAATTAACGTTCAATTAATAACGTCCTGCGTCTGTTTAAACAACTTAACCTTTATTGACTAGGGGATCTGCTTCTTTATACAGTATTGACTATTTAGTATGCTCCTGACAAATATTTTATTTGCAGCTATATGCTGCTATTTAAGTAATCATTGATAAATATCGATTTCGTAATGAAACTGGCATATTGGAAACATTTTTTTTTCAGAGAAAACCAAATAAATTCTTAAACAACTACAGGAAGTATTCACCTGAAAGCTTAATGAAAGCTTATAACACAGTGAAAAGTAAGTCGATTCCAGTAGAAAAGGCCGCCCGTATGTTTGGCGTTCCAGCCCAAACCCTCCGTGACCGAATCAATGGCAATGCGATCCCAGAAACTGTAGAGTTGGCCCTGAAACTATGCTGACGAGCTCACAAGAGGAGGTTTTGGTTAGCCATGTAGAGACAATGGCAGAACTGGGGTACGGTTACACTAACACGAAGCTGAAGCATTTAATTGGTGAAATGGCGTACGACCTACACGCAAAATCACGTAACAAACTGATGAGAAACAACTGGTTGTATGGGTTTTTGGGGAGGTGGAATAGTCGTCTGTCAAGTGTTAAGCCCCGTAAGCTTGACAGTGCCCGTGCTCGTTCATCAACACCAGAGAAGGTAGCCGAGTACTACGAGAGACTTGAAGCAGTTCTATCTCTAAATAACTTGCACAACAAACCACAACACATTTACAACTTGGACGAGACCGGTCTTCAACCTGAACACCGCCCACCGAACGTGGTTGCCCACCCCAAAACCAAATGCCATGCTATAACATCCCCAAGAAGTACAACGACAACGCTAATCGGTTGTGTTAATGCTTTGGGCCACGCACTTCCGCCGTATTTCATTTTCAAGGGGAAGCGTTTCAATCCCGACCTGTTGAAAGGTTGCTCTGTAGGCACCAAGGGGGTCATGTCAGACTCTGGGTGGTCGAACAGCCAAATTTTTCAGCAATACCTTTCAGAACATTTCATACCATATGCCAGGCCTTGTACCAACGACAAACAGCCGATCCTGCTTATATACGATGGTCATACCTCACACAAATCGCCGCAACTCATAAAATGGGCAAGAGAAATGGGCATCATCCTATTCGTACTACCAGCGCACACGTCTCACATCTTACAACCACTTGATGTTGCAGTGTTCGGCCCATTCAAGAACTACTACTATTCAGCCTGCTCAACATTCATGGTCGAGCACATCGGACAAACCATTACACGCTACGATATTTGCCATATTGCATGCAAGGCATACACGTGAGCAATGTCTCCTGGAAATATTCAGTCTTCTTTTCGAAAGACAGGGATATTTCCACACAATCCAAGTGTCATCTCTATGGCAACTGGTTCCGTGCGAAAGCTTCCGTGCAGAAAACCCGGTGCAGAGGGTTAAAGCACTAAAGACTGGAAGACCAGAAGCGGAAGCGTATATTCTTAAGAAAGAGGTGACTATCACAAACCACGCCTTCACCACAAAAGTACCGCCCAAGCCTGAAACCAAGCCCAATGCCGGGGGGGAGAGCTATAACAGACGACGACTACGTCAACGAAATGGACGACTATATACAAAACAGTCAAACGCAACAGCTTCAGTCTACACCGGCAAGACCCAAAGTGTCAAAGAAACCGCGCAAACTTGCCATACAAGCGGACTGCCCTAAACCTTCAACCAGCGGCCTCAATGTGATTCATGTGACCTATACCTCCAGTGAAGAAACGGACGAAGACGAGGAATTTGAGGAAGGAAAGGCATGTTGCATGTGCAAAAAACATTCACCTCCGATGCTATCGAAATCGCCCATGCTGAAGATAGTTAACTGGGCCCAATGTGATAAGTGCAACCATTGGACACACTTGGCATTCTGCACAAAAATCAGGGTTGTAAGACGCCATTCAAGTTTCTTCTGTCCCTACTGTGAACCAAACATATAAACAGTTGCATCACTCCTTGTTTCGATTAATTGGTTATTTTTTGTTACTTCCATGATTTTCCTATGAAATTTTGTGTTTATCAACAGTACTATAAATTCACATTTTATTATCATTTAATAATTAATTGCTTTCCTTTTTACTTTTTCTTTATTAACGTTTTCACGCTGTTGCCTAGTCACCTACGTTTTTTAAAACACCACAAAATCTTATCCACGAATATCATGTATACAAAACTTATCTTAAATAAACCTTGATTTGGGCCTAATTAATTCTGTGCAGTATAAATTCATCTTGTCATGTGACGTATTCATAACGAGGCTGACGAATAAGAAGCCACAAAAATATGAGACAGCTTCTGTGTGATACAGACTTCAGACAGTGGACATTAAAATGTAAGCAAACACTGTGTTAACGAACTTGTTCGATGTTTTAAAGTATTTAAAGTTATTTATAATGATTTTTACTGTCAGTTTATGAACGTTCAGTTTTATTGTTTACTGTTTTTACGGCGCATGCGCGCAATTTATCTGTTAGCCCCACGAAAATATGGGTCAACAGCATACCGGCTGCACTTTTTCTCCGTTTAATTTTGTAATATTAATGAATGCCAGAAAATTTCACTTTCCATTGATATTGACAAAAAGAAAGATTTGTGTTTAAATGTAAAGCATGATAACGGTTGATGAATAGAAAGGTTTTGTGACATTGTTAAAAAGTATCAAATAGTGACATGATCATAATCTTCATGGTTATTCATGTGCTTAAACTGGTAACAACTTTTACTTTATTCATTTTATCATGCATAGACAATAATAGCCGCTTCCAACATGAAAAAATCATACGCTCAGGAGATGTACATCCAAACCCTGGACCCATCAAATTCCCATGCGGCATCTGTGAAAAGCCATGTAAGTCGAACCAAAATTGTGTTGCTTGCGACACATGTGATCAGTGGTTTCATTCCAAATGTATGGTCATGCCAAAAGAAGTCTTCCGAGGCCTACACAATGTAAGCTGGACCTGCTTCAGCTGCGGAGTGCCAAACTTCTCTACGACTCTGTTCGAAACCCAGCTTGCTGACTCTGTATGCACTGCAAACTCCTTCAGCACACTGAGCGACATGGAAACACCTAGCCACCTAGACCAAGACAGCATATCACCAACAAGTTGTTTGTCACACAGCTTCAGCTCCCTTGACAGCTCACACATCGGCTCCCCACAGCATGCATCATCACCGCAAAAGCCAGCACATACGCAAGGCCAACAACGCAGCAACAACTTCAGGATACTGACGGTTAACTGCCAAAGTATTCGTGCAAAGAAAACGCCATTCTGGCTCCTCCTTAGCGAAGCCAACCCAGACATTGTCATATGCAGTGAAACATGGCTTCACAAGGATGTCTACGAAAGAGAGGTAATCCCGGATGGATACCGATTCATTGCTAGGCGAGACCGACCAGGTGACCATCAAGGTGGAGTCGCAATCATCGCCAAGGACTGACTCCAAGTAGTCACCACCACCGAGCTGACAGTAGCACAGTTCCCCACAAAGGGAAACGGACCCCCCCCTCATTATTGGGGCTGCCTACCGCCCTCCCAAGTGCGACCTACCATACATGCAAGAACTCTGCAACAAAATCACAGACCTGCAAAAGGAATTCAAGAACTCCACCATCTGGATAGCGGGTGATATGAATCTACCTGACATTGACTGGAACAACAACACTGTCACTTCCACCCAGTACCCACTTTCCATTAACAGATCCATACTTGACACCATGTATGATACTGGCCTGGAACAAGTTGTCAAATTTTGGAAGGACACCAACTTACACCATCTCAGAAACATCGTCCACACCTTTAGCTCTAAATTTGTCTCCAGTAACACCTTCCAAACAGACATAAACACTCTCTGATCAACCTTTAGTAACTCCTGCTCCAAGATAATACAAGAAAACATACCTTCGAAGACAACCTCCAAGATTTAGCCAACCATGGATCACTAGGAAGGTGAAACGCTTATCTCGCCAGAAGAAAAGAGCCTTCAAGAAGGCGTATCAGACAGGGGAAGCCTGTGACATGGAAAGGTACAAGAACCTGCAAAAAACCACCAAACAAGAATGCCGCCATGCCTACAACGAATACATCCAGGACATTGTCACCAGTGATGGGAACAAGAGACTGTACACAGTCATCAAACAGAAGCGCTGTGACAGCAGTGGTATAGCCCCCTTACGTGAAAACGGTGTGGCACACAGCGACCCCATCAAGAAGGCCTCCATTCTGAACAGGCAGTTCACCAGCGTCTTCACCCCTGACAATGATACTGTGCTCCCCGACCTGGGAAACAGAACACACCCTACAATACACGACTTTACCATAACACAGCCCGGTGTCGAAAAACTACTGACAGATCTCAACCCTCACAAGGCCACCGGCCCAGACAACATACCAACACGTTTCCTCATGGAGTGTGCCAAAGACATCAGTCCAGCCTTGACACTGATCTTCCAGTCGTCTGGCACGGTGCCTTGATGTAAATGCCTCTACATCAAGGCACCGTGCCAGACGACTGGAAGAAAGCGATTGTTACACCAATCTTCAAGAAAGACGACCGAGTTCAGCCAGCAACTAACGCCCTATCTCCCTCACATCTGTCTGCAGCAAGGTCATGGAACATATCCTACACACACAGATAATGCACCACTTAGACAAGTTTGACATCCTTCACGACTCCCAGCATGGATTCAGGAAGAAGAGGTCTTGCGAGACACAGCTCATCCTAACGCTACAGGATCTTGCCGCAAGCCTCGATGAGGGAGGGCAGATAGACGCCATTCTGCTGGACTTCAGCAAGGCCTTCGACAAGGTCTCACACAAGCTACTTTCCCACAAACTGCGACACTATGGCATTAGTGGAAATATCCTGCAATGGATATCCAGCTTCCTCAGCAACAGGAGCCAGCAAGTCCTTGTCGAGGGCCAACACTCTACATCTGCCCCAGTCACTTCAGGCGTACCACAGGGTAGTGTTCTGGGACCTCTGCTATTCCTTATCTTCATCAACGAAATGCCAGAGAAGACCAGCTCTACATGCCGTCTGTTTGCGGACAACAGCTTTCTATACAAGAGGATAAGGAACCAGCAGGATGCCCAGGCACTACAACAAGACCTGACCAACCTACAGGAATGGGAGAAGACCTGGAAAATGTCCTTCAACCCAACCAAGTGTGAAGTCATCCGCATTACAGGGAAAAGAGCTCCAATCAACACCACTTACCTCATTCATGACCACCCACTACAATTAGTGAAGCAGGGGAAGTACCTTGGAATCATTCTATCCGACAAACTATCCTGGACCCCACACATTGAGATGGTCACCAAAAAGGCGAACAACACACTGGCTTTTCTCCGTCGAAACATTTCCAGATGTCCAAGAGATGTCAAGGCCAGATGCTACGAGAGCTTGGTTCGCCCCAACCTCGAATATGCAAGCTCTGCATGGGACCCCTACACCATGGGCAACATACAGCAACTGGAAGCAGTACAAAGGCGTGCTGCCCGTTTTGTCAGTGGAGACTACCACACTACAAGCAGTGTTTCACACATGATGAGCACCATCGGTTGGAAGTCCCTTCAACACCGCCGCCAACTATCCAAGCTTGTTATGCTGTATCACATTACCAACCAATTAGTTGCCATACCCATACAGCCATACCTTCAACCTTCTTGTGTAACTACAAGAGGCCATCAACTCGGATACATGATCCCATTCTGCCGAACAGACATTTACAGCCGATCCTACTTCCCGTCTACCATAAGACTCTGGAACCAGATCCCACACGAAGTAGTCACCAGCCCTACCTTGGACACTTTCAAGGCAAGGGTTGCCACCCTAGAGTTTTGAGTACACCACAGGTGGCAGCGGTGTTAACGAATCTACATCAGTTCCACTTCATGTACAACGGCCACAGATAATCATATAGTAGATAGTTACCATTCCAAAAGAGGAAAGGCAAGGCAAGCAAAAAGCTGCATGACGTGAAGTTTTAACAATCATGGCACAAAACATTCGTGCTCCCAAACAATGGCAACTCACAAAACATGAGACATTCACCTCATTTGAGGCATGGCGTCAAAATTTACAATATACACTGACACTGGACCCAAATTTTGCCAGTTTTTTAGTGGATGTCACAACATGGGGAAAAAAAGACCGCCGCAGATCCGATATGTGGCTTCACTAATGATGACCATGAGGGGGGACGGACAGCTGCACAAAAAGTTACACACCTGGAGTAGATGTTGGGCCAAATTGCCAATTATTGCCCAGTCATAGCACGCGACACAATAGTGAAGAACTTGACTAGTGTTAACTGTATTTGGCATATTATTATCATGTTGTTTTATGGCGCATCGACAGCTTTGGTCATTTAGCGCGCAAGAAATGTTAAAAATATGTGAAACTAAAAAAGGTACGTGATATACTTGTATATGTTAAATTGGGGTAAATATAGAATAATATGAGATTTTAGATTATAAATATCATAGCTTGTTGTAAAAGCCAATCTCTATGATGTAGCTTATGAATTTTCCAACTTGTATAGTCTCAAAGAGATTTTTAATTATTATCATGTGGTTTTATGGCGCATTGACAACTTTGGTCATTTAGCGCGCAAGAAATGTGAAATTATGTGAAACTAAAAAAGGTAACGTGATATACTTGTAAATGTTAACTAGTTAGCGGACTGGTTGAAGGTCAACACAGTCTACGAGAAAAAATGTACTGTGAAAGGCGTATTTCATGGAATACAGTCCAGATTTATTAAAAATAAGTTAAAAATAAAATAAAAGACTAAGTTTCTTCATCAGAGAGCATGCTCTCATCCCCTGAGACAGAGATTCCATCACTGTCATCCTCCATGTCACTAAGACATTCAAACTTGTTGTTGAGGGGGGTTTCATAACATTTTGTTTAACATGGTTTTTTACATGGTTTTGGTGTGGGTGATGGTGGTGAAGGTTTGTGACCTGCAGGTTTTTCTTTAGGAGGTTGGGAAGTGGGTTTGCTGTTATTTTTGTTTGCTGGTGCAGATTTCACCTTAGGTTTGGTAGTAGTAGGGGCAGACGATGTGGCCTTAGATGGAGTGGGTATTGGTTTCTTGGTAGTAGGAGGGGCTGGTGATTTGGTTTTTGGAGGAATGGATTTTGGTTTTTCGGGCATAACAGGTTTTTTTGGCTGATTGGATGTTTTTGGTGCAGGGGGAGGAACCTTTGGGGCAGGCTGTCTCTGTGTCTGTACAGATGAGGGGGCCAGACCTTTAAGGTCCTCTGCAATCTGAGGATACTTTTCTATCAAAATTTTGATCAGTTCATTACAAGAGTGACAAGGTGGGATGTTCGCCAAAGGGGCAGCTTTGTTGGCATAGCTAGCACTACTGCTAGCCTGTGCCTGGTCCCTATGGCGGTTCTGCACCACCCTCCTTGCCTCTATAAATGAAAGATTTTGGTTGTATTTAATTTCCAGGATTTCCTTCTCACCTTTCCAAGATGAGCAATTTTTAGAAAAAGAGGGATGTGAATTTTTGCAGTTTATACAATGCGGTTTCTCTTGGCAGTCTAGATTCATGGTCTGGACCCTCATGTGCACAGACCGCACAAACCGGAATATTTGTGCATCTGGTCTCGTGATGGCCAAACCTCTGACACCTGTAACAGCGCAGAGGGTTTGGCACATACACGGAGACCGGAACATGTTCATATCCAATTTTTAAACTGGATGGAAGTACAGATGTTGAGAATGTTAGTATGTAAGTGTTTGTTTGGATAATCTTACCGTCTCTCTTAATTGAGATTCTTTTTACTGCAGAGACAGCCTGCGATTGAAGATTAGTAGTTATTTCGTCGAGGGACTCGCAACATGCGAGATCCCTACAACGAATAACTCCTTTAGATGAATTAAGTGATGGGTGGGGTTTAATGACGACCCCCAACCCAAAGAATTGTTTGTGACCTAAAAGGTTTTTTGCTTGTTGCATGGTGGAGCATTCCACCAGCAACGTTTCATCTTTCAATTTCTTCACGGACCTTGGCGTTCCGAGAATGGATTGCAAAGTCTTCTGTATGACAAAGGGGGAAAGTTTGGTAATTGGTTTCTCTGAATCTGAGGATTTTATAACAATGAAACGAGAGAAATTTTGGGGGGTCATGTGTGATATGTCTGTCTCAGAGTCAGACTCTGAGAGTGTTCGCTTGGCTTTTTTTGGGGTTGCCATGCTGATTGAATTAGTTCATCATTGATGCTCCCCACCCGCCACGGAGTCCAACAAGGGGTCATGACCAGGGGATATCCAACACTGGCCATGACATGACATACAATGATATACTCGTGATAAAAGGGTTAAACTGGACAAATGAGTTCCCTCAGAACATTTTTCAAGCTTAAACATACATTGGGAGATTTCGAATGTCAGTTAAAGGCCAAACAAGTATCCGATTGGCCCATGGGCCACCACCTTCCAAGATACAAATAAGTAAAAGGTAAATCGTGAAAGTCGTCAACGAGATAATGTATGTATTTATAAAATAAACGAATATAAATAGACATGGGGGTACAATATATCGTGGGGCTTGGCATGACTAGCCGATTGATCTGGACGGGCCTTCCAGACCTCCCGTTTAGCCCAACTAAAGGCCAAAGCAGTGTATTGAGAGAACCAAGTATAAATTGCCAACTCAGAACCCGCTCAACTACCAGGATCCTCTCATCAGGCGACACGGGTAGCAGCCCACGGCAAACGGGCAGGCACAGTGGGGGGGTCTTACCCCTCTGTAGTGCGACAGCTGGTGAATTCTAGCCCCCCTCCAGCTGGGGATACTGTATTTGGCAGGCCATTAGAATTTAGATTACATTACGGATTTCTTGATTTCAATGCTATTAAGTTAGAGACTGGAGAAAGACCCGAGGATTTGAACCAGTGATTAGCTAGTTTCATAGACGACAATCTTTTGAAAGCTGGGGGTCCATATCCCACCACGGAGAAGTTCCAGAACTGATAGTGAAGAGGAAACTACTCCTACTGTGGAAAATTTTATGTTGTAACTTGGCCAAGACTTATTCATTCTCAGCTTCCATCTCTTGTCAAACAAAAGTACGCTACTGAGTTACGCTCCAGAACATTACCTTCGTTAAAGCCTGACATATCATTGGCCATTAACAGTCTTCTAGATGAAGTCCAGACATTAGCTGATGCAAAAGTACTTCGGTCAACTTTTCGCACACCATCAGGTCCTAGGCGCAGTCAACAAACTCCCGTATGTCCCATATGTAAACAGGCAGGTCGGTCTAAATTTCAACACTTCTTGAGTAAATGCAAGTTCTTACCTGAGGAAGACAGGAAGTACATCACCACACCTGGCAAGATTCGCCAAGCTTCTAACCTTGAGAGTCTGATGAGGAAGTTGAAGATGACCAGAGTGAAGAATCGGACTCTCAATATACTGCGCATAGTCAAAGGGTTGTGCATCCTATATCTAGACGTGTTTATACAAAGCAATCTCCCTCTATCAAAGTTTTCTTTAAACATTCCCCATTGAAATTAACATTAGATAGTGGTGCGGAGATCAGCATGATTACTTAGGTGCTCCTATAAGGCGCACTAACCAAAGTGCCTTACAGGCGGATGGGGTTACACCTCTCAAAATTGTTGGAGAAACTCACATAACCCTGACAAGGGGTAAATGCGATATGCTGCTAGAAGCTTAGGTGGTCAATGATTTAGATGTTGAGGTGCTAGCTGGAATTCCATTTATGACCACTAATGACATTGCCATTCGACCTGCAAAACATGAAATCTCCATTGGTAATGAGGATAAGGTATTCTATGGAGTCGGCGATGCCATGAAACAAACTAATGTTGTCAGAAGAACCCAGGCTTTTGTTTTAAGATCTGATTCACTGTCTTCTGTTGTTTGGCCTGGATCATTTATTGAAATTAACCTACCTCAGGTCTTAGACTCTGATGTGTGTTTAGCAAACCTGAAGACGTGAACGTCACAGCTGAATATCTTAACCCTTTCTTTCTTGTCAAGAAACCACAGGGAGGATACCGCCTTGTGACAGCATTCTCCAAGCCTCCCATTTTTATCATGGAAGGTAACTCATAGAATATTTGCACCACTGATCGCAATAACCATTATGTGGCCACCGAGTACTGTCTTGTTAGTATGAATTGAACCATGTTTAGTTTGAATAGGCCATATTCCAACCTAGCATGTTAATCCTATAAATGCTAGCAGACATGGCGAACTAAGATGTGCCACTTCTGATCATAATAAACATTTGTGTGAAGTTTGATGACAACGGGACGTACATACGGAAGGACGAACAACAGAAAATCACATCGGGTCATGATACAGTAGACATTGCTCGAGCGACCACCTGTAATAAGCGACTTTTGTATTAAACGACCACTTAAATTCCCGCCCGAGCGTTTTTACTATATAAATTGTATCTATTAAACGACTTTTCTCTTACGCGACCAGCGACCGCATTAAACCAGTCCCGACAGGTAAAAAAGATAGTTAAATAATCCATTAAACGACCGCAAGCACTTAATCCCATTGTGCATTTCACACCTTATCCACAACTGCATTCGCGCATTGTCCTTTAAACAATTGAATAAACAATTAGGCGTGATAAATGCGACCAGGTAATTACTCAGCGACACAGTTATAAAACGTCATTTAAAAATCGTTGCATATATGTGTCCGTTTGAGCGAGAGTCTCAAATGTAAATGGATTATACAGCATAACGATAATAATTTCTAAAAGAACCAAGTTCATGTAACGTCGTCGCTAAGCAACTTACGTTGCTTGATGTCACCGAGGTTTTACATTACGATGTCCCGAGAACAAATATGCGAGATGTTATTTGTGTGCCGACTCGCCCGCTTTTATCTTTACTTGAAAGATCATTGTGCCGACACACTTCTTTATACTCACTGAGAGAATGAAAATGTCAGACAAACAAACACATCGCATAATTTAACTATGGGTTCAAATGTATAAACCCTCACTTTGTTTAGTATGTAATCCATTTTAAAGACCACATACAATCATGGCCTTATGGGAAAAAACGTTTATTACTATCAGCCTGTTTTAATACGCACGTGGAATAAAGTTTTAGAATAATTTCAGTTAATAGCTGTCAAAACTTCGTCACTGAATTCATGACGTCATGTGCACCATGTGCAGATTCGTGTTACTGTGATGTGTACACTGTACAGTAATTTATTTATGGACTGCAAATTATTATGTACCCGTGGAATTGTGTGTGTCTGTGTTTCGCCTTTACTTTCGCATTAGTTAGAAAATTTCGCGCATGTGATAAGAAAATTCTTGAATTTTAAGCACGAGGCAACTACACTATTCAAAGTACATGAACTTTGTCACATTGGATAACTTACGTGGAATTTAATAATTAGGCACTTGTATAGTGTTCTATTGCCTAGTGAGCTGATAGAGTGGTTTAAATTTACGAGCTTTGATTCACACTATAGATACATATGAATGGAAAGAGGATGGTATTTATATGTTTTGATTGTTCAGTACGACATTCATTTGTACTTAACTTTCGTTAAATTTGTTGATATCTATTAAGAGACCACTTTATTAAGCGACCACTTTTTGGCCGTCCCTTGGGTGGTCTCTTAATACAATGTCTACTGTATTTTTTAACCAACATCAGATTAATAAACGAGACCAAACACCTACATTACATAGCCTCATGCTTGTTTATAATTTACCCGAATGTGTTTACATTTTTCAATTGTCATCTGATTTCGCTAATGCATGATGTTAGAGCACTATGACATTGTGTTCCTACCTTGACATTAATATTACAAGTTGTATAAGTAGTCTGAAAGGTTTCAAATGCTGCTTAACAAACCATAAAACATTTTCTAAGGTCTTGCTCGTATATACTTTTGCATAAATTCTTGCACATCGTCTGATTTCTATGAGTTACCTTTCCATGATAAAAATTGCATTATGAGAGGCTTGTTTAAAATACAGGTAATGCCGTAATAGTCCGGGAAATGTACTAGAATGCAGACTATGATTTGATTGAGCATTTTGCTATGTTGTGTGTCACTATTTTCTATGATTTAAGCCAGTAATGCACATAGTGACGGCCTTATATATGAATATTTATTTATTACAGAAGTATATGGCATTGAAAATACCAATTTGGTGACACAATTATCATTGGCATGCATTGTTCTAAACAATTTGTGCTTTACCGGCTATAAAAACGATTAGAAAAGCAAACACTCGTCATTTTATCATATGTTTTCCTCCGCAGAAAACTTCATCCATAATTTTCATTCCTCAGCCGAAAACGTCCTCATTGCAAAATACCCTCTGCGGTAAACGGCATCATATTTGTGCATACCAGGGTCCCTTTGGAAGCACCAAACGTTGGTTTATGAGCACCGACAGACTTGCAACTCGCTATACTTGTTCGTAGATGATATATGTTTTATTCTATGGGGTAAAAATATTCAATTATATCGCAAAACGCTTAATATCGAGCAGTTGAAGGCGATTTTTTACATCTTTTTCTATATGTCAATATTAAACGGACGATTCCAGCTTTATTCCGCACATACATCGCTTCGTATTAGTTTTAAAGTAGATTTAGACATTCATGGTCATTCAGACGTTAAAAGATTTTAGAGAAACACCGAAATTACGAATTATGGACAAGAAAATGAATACCACTACTCACCTGCCGGGAACGTGTCCCTCTGTCGAAGTCACATCACTCCGCGGAAGTCACATCGGGTTATACACTGTGTGTCAAATAGAAGAAAATAATCGTCGGTAATATTATTGTTGACGAAAGGTGTAAAAAGTAGGCAGTGAAAACCATGCACCGACAGGGACTTGAGTTAATGACTCGCTTTTTAATTAAGGAAGATCAAAGCTGGTATTGAGAAAAGAAACGTGCTGGAAAAATGGGGTGACGGGAACATTATTTGCATACTAATTGTTCACATTCATCTATCGTATCATCCAATCAAAATGACTGTTTAAAAACATTTTACTCAAAGTACACTGAGTACATGCATTTTGTTTGGTTCGTTTAGTAATTAAGTACTCAATATTCAAAAATAGCGTGGCGATGCGTATACTTAGAAGACAACTTTAGACAAATGAGTTTTGTCTCGACACTTCACAAATATATTCATAAACACAAATATTGACATTCAGATGATGATCTATTTACTGCAATAACTTTATTCGTTAGATTCTAACTCCAGTGAAAATGAAAGAAGAATACACGCAGCACGTAAGGAAATGTGATTTTTTTTAATTTGTCTAAGTTGTGACATTCGAATATTGGTTTGGAAGGCAGATCGAATATTCGAATACCTGATTTGCTATTCGTTGACATCCCTACTTTTTTTGCATAATCAATTTATATTTTTATGGAGATATTCTATTGTTTTTTATCTCGCCTGAGCACGAAGTGATCATGATGAGCTTTTAGGATGGTTGACTCAGAGCTGTCCATCATTCACAGTTGATTTGTTAACACTCTAGCATCTACATTTCTCAAGCAATCTTAACCAAACTTGGTATTCATGTATATGGCCATGAGATCTCGGCCAAATTTGCTTAACGGCAAAATTGAACATCTGTCCAATCTAGCCCAAGCCTCTATATCTGTGCTGAGAGGCTGGCAGTTGTCAACATGTAATTCTATCTATTATATCCTATTTTAGATATAGCTAAGCAAATACATTTTGTTGAGCGAATTATTACTTTTTATTTAAAAATCACTACGTATATACGAATATATATTGAAAATGCATTCCAACGCATGTAAGTTTTAAATTTAGGAATAATACTGTCTTTATATGTTTTACTCTCTTTAATAATGTAATATAATTATTTCTTTTTTAACAACTGTTTCTCTGACGACGCTGCCCAGTTATGTTGATCAGAAATTGATTGTTGGGTTGACACAATGTAGATGTTATTTGTGTTTATAGCCCTACTCTAGTTTATGATTGGTTATCAAAAGCCGTAAGCAACTGTAATATGAGTTTACCATCGAAGTTCTCATGACCTGTGACTGGCGCATGTTGTGAAAGGCTTGTTGCTAGATTTGACAAATAAGTAATTAATTTGCTGTGTAGTTACCATTTTGTTGAAATCTAGTCACAGGTACATGTACTAGGCACATTCTGTCATTTCACTCATGATATACCCAATAAAAGAAAGGAAAGGTAAACAACAAAGTCAAAACAGTCGAGCTAAACAAACTTGGTACTGTGGTAGGTAACAAAGGACTCTTCAATGCTGATTAAAATCCTGATAGCACTCTGGAATTAGACCATGTCGTTTTCGACGTCCACATGTTGCATATATACAGAAGTGACATGTGGTCGATTCCAACAAAAATCATGATGACAGTAAAAACTTCAAAAATGTTTCTGAAAAAGTATTGGAAAAGAATTGATACCTAGTATACTTTGTACTTTCAGATCTTGAACTATTAGAATATGGCATGTGCAAGAGAACCCACAGGTAGGCTTCAGCAGTAGTAGCTTGACTGTTTAGGAGTTGTTATAAAAAAAACTAACTTAAAATAGATTCGTAATCGCCAGTCATTTATAAAAACACTATACATTGGAATACTCCAACCAGTATTGGTTCCGTTACTCTTATGTTCAATGCTTTTCATCACCATTTATAAGTGTTTGCCCAGTGGCTATATTTTTGAGATTTTATAAATAAATAAATTGTCTGCTTTCATATGTATAAGTTTTAGACAATTTTGACCAACTGCAGTCCTGTGATTTAGTTTATATGTAAGCGAACGTAACAAATTTAGTAATTGCTATTAGAACAATATTAAAGTAAAAATGGTATATGTATATATCATAATCAGTGCTAGTATGTTTTGATTATATCATTATTATTACTTTTATTATTATACGTATATATTAAATATTAGCCATAATAGCATTAAAACATTAATCAATTAAATTAAATTAAAATGTATGCAAAAAGTAACTTCACTACAGCAAAAGAGGATCAAACAGATACAATAATATATAACTGGTAAGTACTTCAATATAAACAAACTATAAGACTTGTACAAGTTGGGCCAAGATCTGATGGCACAATAATATTTACTTTTGCTAATTAGCCGACGGTTTCACTTTGCGTAAAAAGGGTTGATCATTTAAAGTCTTGCACTGTAATTGTGAGTCGTACAAAACTTTCGAAACATGAACACATATTCAAGTTTGTACTTGCGTGTGCCTCTGTAGCTCAATAAGTAGTCACTTAGCGATCTAGAGGTTACATGTTCGAGTCTCGCGTATATGTTTTATTTTTTATTCATAGTGATAACATATTTTGTACACTTGGAAACTATTTATTTCTTAATTTATCCTTCTATGGGTAAATTATTAAGTTATTTTTTATTTTCATTCATATTCTGTTCTTTGCTATCATCATATATTCGTTTTATTTTGAACAATTAAAACAATAACATAAGCATAGCAATGTTGAACAAACTCGTATGCATATATTGCTTTAGCATGTATATACAGTTAAGCATGGCTCATCAGCAGTGTATGTGCTGGATTTATTAAAAAGGCTGGTGAATCGTGTTTAAAATCATTTACTGTCTTGCGAACCACAGTTTTTCTTGAAACGTTTTTCACTGCCGTCCTTTTAATTCGCGACACCGTCGTTTCTGATCCCCAATCATTGTAGTTCTTTTTCTTGGACAATACAACGGAATCACAGGCTGCCTCTTGTACACAGAAGTTGTGAACTTTTGAAACAAGTCTCTATCTTGCTGCGACAACACGAAACGCTTTTCAATCTTTTCTGCCAAAATATTTTTATTTTTACACATATTTATCTAGTTTGCTGGGATACACCCACACATATTTCGTGAAAAGTTTGATACTTTTGCGCTAAAAAAACATAAAAAAAACATGAATATTTCGAACACGGATAGTCTGCGTTGAGATTCCGATGCGTATCCATTACGCTAGGTAATACATACGCTGAATTGATATCTATGCATTTATATGTTCTTTTTCAAAATCAGAAGATGCGCCTACATGATCATGATCATTGAACTAACCTGCACTTTGATATGGACTGATCCAACCAATGACGGTTGTCAATGTTATTGTGCCTTCAGATCTTGGCCGTACGATATCTATGATGTAAATGTACAATAAATTAACAGGTGGAATACAACATTTTATTTTCACCATACTTCAGTTTTATTAGGTAATGTTGTCCAGACATGCCTTAGTTTCGAACCCTGGTTTATCCTCATCTTGTGTCATTCTGAATTCACCAACATCTCTCTGGAACTGATGAGTTCCAATCTTTAAGGAACTACAGCTGTCATGGTTCAGAAACGAGTTTGCAAAATAATTGTTATCTTCCTGAAACCATGAACATAGAAAATCATCTATAATCAAAGTTGGCGGAATAATTTTAAAATAAACTGATAGAAATGGTAATCGTATCACGCCCTACAAAGATTGCAGAAATAATCTATTTTTCTATTCTTGGCAAACTTGAGAAAGCCTACCTGATGCTGTAGTT
This sequence comes from Mactromeris polynyma, assembly GCA_032209605.1. NCBI lineage: Eukaryota > Metazoa > Mollusca > Bivalvia > Venerida > Mactridae > Mactromeris > Mactromeris polynyma. Next base: position 9,719,231 of record JASFXZ010000017.1, read on the forward strand.
GAAGTTGTCTTTGTAGGAAATCAAGCACTAAACCATGAATGTTCATTATAAGGTCCAGGGAACATGTTTTTAGGTGACATAGGTGAAGAAGTCACAAATTTATAAAAAGTGGGCAAAAATAGTTGCCATAAATGTCTGGGGCATGTCGTTAAACAATATTGGCATTCTTGTAATCAAGTGAGACGTAGGAAAAACATTTGTTGTATGAACATACCTATTATCGGCTTTCCTCCATGCTTTTAAACAATATCAATAAAAAGCCCCCAAAACTAAGCTATGAAAAGTTGAGCTCCGCCGACTTCAGTATTTTTGTGAAGCGATATCTAATTGCGTAAGAGACTACTGCTGACCAATGAGCAATTAGCTTTGTAATGAAATTTCAACATGAGTGTGTTTACACGAAAGCTTATTGAGTCCGAAATAGATGACAGATTAAGTCTGAGTCAAATTGATCAAAAGGTCAGTATTGCAATGGATGAGACATTTGAATAGTGTGAATATGGCAAATTCATTGAGATTGTTCACCATAAACAATGATAAGATTTTTATGCCCCCCACTCTGAAAAGGGGGGGGGGGGCATATAGATTTGCCCTTGTCCGTCGGTCCGTCCGTCACAAAATCTTGTGTCACTCATATGAGCCAGAGTCATTAAACTTTACAGGAATGTTCACCAGCATGTGAAGTTGTGCACCTGGGGTTTCATGTTTGGCTGTGCCCAGTAAGTGCAAAGTTATGGCCCTTGACTAAGTTGAAATATAGCCTACAGAGTATGCCGAGGGGTGAAAGCGAAACTAGTCTAAGTGCATTTCAGTAAATTGTTCAGGAGAGGGAAAAAACTGGTTTATTTTTTATGGACACAATTTGTAATGTTGATTTACTGGATGTATAATCAAAATTACTCATGTTTTACATTGCAATCTTGTGTCGCGCATATCTCGAAAAGAATTAGAGTCAGAGTCATAAGACTGTACAGGAATGTTCACCAACCTGTATGTTGTGCACCTGGGGTTTCATGTATGGTTACGCCCAGTAAGTGCAAAGTTATGGTCCTTGACTTATCACCATAATCAGTACAGCTGTTCACTTGGTAATTTGGATACCCATTCACAAACTATGATCAGAATAATAGCATTTGCTTTTGTGACAAAGGCTGCAAGTGGGGGCATCTGTGTCCTATGGACACATTTCTCGTTATTGTATGTTCCTTCTTTCATTTTCAATATTGACCAGCGTATATTTTCTTTAACGTCAGTCACTTCATTTATTGTATATTCATACTTTTAGTTCAAAATTTTAGTTACGGATTTAATTTGCATTAAATTTAATGAGTTAATATTTTTCAACATTGCATAAAGAGTATTTTTTAGTATAACATTAACGTGTCTGGCCAGTTTCATATAAGGTTACTGTAAGTAAACAGGTTATAGATGAACATCGTATGTAAGATGACAAATTGATTAGTGTTAATATTTTACTTTGAGACTTTTTCAAAACACATAATCACACAGCTAAAAACCAAGGCTTATTGTATGCACACTACAGTTTTCTTTAGTTTCAGACTGGAAACTTTCTTAATATGTGGAGATATGTAAAACATCAACCGATCAGAAGCTATGCACTTTTTGTTAAATTGTATGATTCACAACTATCAAGCAATGGTAATCCACAGTAATAAGCAAGAAAATTAATGATACGAGGGGCATTTAATCAATTATGTCACTGGTTTCGTATGTTCAAAATTTTCACTGCATCGGAAATTTGTTAACGTCAACCCTTCAAAGTATTCCCCCTACACACTTTTGAAGTCTTGCTGTCCACAACCTCAATGCTGCAAAGTAGTCTCCCCTTGGTATACTGTTGAGACACTGAAAATTGCAATTGTAGAACCAAGGGCACTTCTAGTAGCATTGCGCTTATCTGAGAGCATTTTTTAGCAAGGGAAATAGGAAAAGATCACAGGGGCTTAGGTCAGGGGATTAAGGTGGGTGTTGAACCTGAATAACCTTTTCTTGTTCTAAGAAAGATTGTACAATTTTACTTTTGTGGGCTGAAGCATTGTCATGAATAAGCTGTATGCCTTTCAAACCTTTAGTTTGGCATTTATTTTCATAGAATGTTTTGACAGATGTAAGTACTTTGTTTTTGTTAAACTGACTGTGATGGTTCTACCCTCTTCGCAAGGAAGTTGTACAAAAGGGCCACTAGAATTGAAGAAAATGGCATATAAAACTTTCTTGGAGCTTCTTGTCCTCTTTGCAATGACCGGCCTTGTCTGACTTTTACTACGCCATTGTTTGTTATTTATGAGTCCCTGTGGCTCAAAATAGTTCACCCAAGTTTCATCCCCAGTGAGCAAAACTTTTTTGGCACAATCAAACGCTTGTCCTTCTGGTCTGGTGTCAACAAGTGGGGGGATCCATCTAGCACAAAGCTTCTTTAATTTCAAACAGTCAGTCAGAATATGATGGACGATCCCTTCAGAAATGCCTAGACTATTAGCTATCTGGGAAATAGTATATCGGCCATCTTTATCTACCATAGCTCTAACAGCAGCAATGTTTCCCTATGTTGCTGCAACAACAGGCCTACCAGGACGGTTACTGTCTTGCAGGCTATATGACCCCCTTTACTTTTCTTTTAAAAATTGTTCTTAATGTCACTGTAGAACTACCATGTATGCGACACAAATCAGAGATTTTTTGGAGACATCCGCAAAGAAACTCGGGCTTTAATGTAAGCGCTGATTTCTAATTTTTCTTTAGGTTTCATTATAGCATTGAAGTATAGCCACTATATATGAGTGTATATAATTCAACAATAGATATCTTGGTCAATTTTAAGCGGATTAAATCAAAATTTCGCAGGTGTATTAAATACACATCCGCAATCAACTGCATGACATTCCCATGCTCTTATGCAAAGTGGTTTCTATGGAAGGCCATTAGTGACATAATTTATTGAATGCCTGTCGTACAGACACTCAGTGTCCACTTCTCCCTTATTACTTCCCACTTCTGTCTACCTCAACTGAAGGGAGAAGTGACTTCACCCTTAAATCTTATCCTAGCTTGTTCCCTGAAGTTCATCATAGCTCTGTTGTTTCATTGCCACTTTTTTCAGAACAATAAATTCATTGACTATTAGTAGAGGTTATGAATATGAACTATAACCCTTCAAAGGTTTCTACAGATTTTTGTTATGGTTATAACAGATAATTGGAAGAAAAAAGTACAAGAAAGAGAAGAAAAGTTTAAGGCTAAACCGAAATTACAATATTCAACGTATGCCGAGGCAGTAAAAGGAAATGGTAGTGCCCCTGGCATGATGAATGGTGCCTTAGGCTCTGATGCACAGGAAATGGAAGAAAACGGAAGCAGTACTATTTCACCTGTAGTATCAAATATTGAGACACAAGCAACAGGTATAGTCTTTTTTTTAGCCAAATAGAGTTCCCACCAAGTTTCTAATTTGGGGGGTACATATATCCCCATGTATAGTGCTGTTAGATTGACCGCAAACAGGTGTATGAACTTTCAGGACCAATCCATGTCAGTTTAGGTAAGGAAATGCTCTCATGCGTAAAAGTAGAACTGCTGTTTGGATTACTTGTCTATCAAAACAGAATCACGACTTTTTCTCCATCAAGCTTTAAGGACAAACAAGAACATTCCAATACAGTGGAACACGCCGATAACGAATTTCTGGTGACCTGGAGATTTACTTTGTTGTATCTAAACTTTGTTATATTAAAACTGCGAAACGTTTGAAATGTTACAATACAATATATTCAAAAAACATCGCTGCTAATATCTTTCATTTTCGATGAATTGTTGCCAAGAACCCGTAATTTTCCTTAAATGACTGTAGAAAAAACAACAACAAAAACTATATTACAGCTGATTGAAAGTTGATATTATGTCACACATATTACTTCTTGGTTGTCAATATAAAGTTTACAGAAAAGTTACATTTGCTTTCAGCTGTAAGAGAAGAACATCCAGTTCAGCCCACCATCATCCATCATTATCATGAGCACACGACTGTCCACAATCATCACTACACTGTGTTTGTGTGTGGTCCCCAATACATGTATAACCAGTGTGATTTCAGGTCAAATGACCAAAATGTCTTCCGTGCGGGAGACAATGCTAGCTTTCAGATTGGTAATCAAAATGGAATGAACTTTCAAGAGAGTCCCTAAAGGTAATGCATTGTAATATGTGTAGCTTATCTGAGCACAAGGTGTTCCAATCGTGATCAAATTTTGAAATTTCTCTTGAGGCAAAGCACATTAGTTTGATATTGTTATTGGCCTATCTGTGTTGAAGGCTGGTATGATCCCCTTATTAGTCCTACATCGGTCCCTGTTTAAAGTAGTCTTCTCTGGACCAAGAGGACACTTGTTCTATTATCAAATTGCTAATAATAAATACCAAATCAATTGAATTGAAAATGAGGTTGTTGCAACCGAATCAATGTTTCTTAGATTAATTAATGAATTTAAACTGATAAATAGAAATGTTGATTTTGCGTCCCTGTATTACATTTGTTTAGTCGGTAAACTAGTATGATTATTAGAAATCTATGAACATAAATCAATGACCAGAAATAATATTGATTCAATAAAAATGATTGGGTCACCCCCAACAAGAGAAATTGAATTATCCAGTTTCCAGTTGTAGCATATTTCACTATTGCTCATGTGAGGAATAAATAACCACCATTGTCTATTTGTGTAGATCATACTTTTTCTGACATTGAATTTTTGTCAAATCAATTTTTCAGACAACAACAAAAGAAGGGCAAACAAAGAAAATGGAGAATTGTTTTAGTCCGAAGGCAAGCAGTAGGTCTGTCATTGATTCAGATGTTTACATATCGACAATATTGATATATCGAAAGACAAATATCGACGATATTTAGTTATATTAATTGTATATTTAAATTCCTATAATAGAATATTTACTCCTTTTTTAGCTCACCTGAGCATGACGTGCTCAATGTGGGCTTTTTCTGATCAGTCTTCGTTCGTCGTTTGTCAACAATTGTTTAAAAAACATATCCTCTGAAATTACAAGGCAGAATTTCATGAAACTTTTCTGGGAGCTTCATCTGGTGACACTACAAAAATACAAACTTCCTGTTTTGCTTCTATACACATTATCCACAAATATTTTACTTGGGACTAATTCTTGCAAAGATCACACTTTTAAATGTTTCTGCTGTAAATTTAGAAACTATGGAAACGGCAGCTACTTATAGCCTTATTTTTGTGTTGCCCCCACCAGTACTATTGTGCCATAATTTGTTTTAGTGTCTCGTTTTATTTATACATTTTTTTTATAAAATGGTTTTCTTATATTTCCAGTCGATCCTGTAAGTTTTCTAATTTCTTCCAGAGCGGTAATTAATTGTAGTCTTTGTTTTTTGTCTCACTGACACCATTAAAATTGATTTTTTTGTAACAAGTGTTAAGTATTTACTATTACTTGAGTTTAACATTACTGATAAGAAATTAGGAAAATATGGAAGAAATTATTTATTGACATTGTGACATATGATTTTTAAACCATTCACAGATAAATAAACATCGCTGTCCCCTAAACACATGTAAATGTTCAGCTAACTATTTCTGTTTTGTTTTTACATTGCTTACTTATAACTGAATTGTTTGATTACCCATAAATGTTATCTGTATGTCATAACATTGTCTGTTGTTACAAATGTAACCATGACCAAAATAAAGTATTTTGTATTGTATTGTATTGATAAAGAAATATTTCTTCAAAATCTCAATTTACTGATTTTTACAATTTTTACTCGCAATTTTTATGGTTTTTATATATGTATATGATTGTATACATATGAAATTTGTACCTCGATATGCATTATGCATTTTCAACTCTATTATACTGATTAATTTGTAGTATTCAGTGCAAGTAATTTCAGGTTATCAAAACTGTATTGCTTGCTTTGCCTGAAAATTAGCTTTTTTTCAGTATTTAATATATTTTTAGTATTATATTTATTAATCCCCGCCGCATAGCGGGAGGGGTCTTTAGGAATGGCCTTCGTCTGTCAGTCCGTTTGTAACATTTCGATCCAAATTGATTTTGTGTTTGCTCTGTATCTACTAAACTGCTTGAAGGATTTTCATGACACTCAATTCAAATCTCAATCTTGTCAAGTTGACTTGCAGAACTCGTATCCGAACTGCAACAGCTTAAGGTCAATGTCACACTGCAAGGTCAAAGGTTCGACCCTTGGATTTTGTGTCCATTATGTATCTACAGAACTGCTTGAACAATTTTCAATAAACACTGGTCAAATGTTCCTCTTATCGCATAGGCATGCCTACCCCCCCGTCCATGTTTCATCAGCCCACTAATATCCAGGTAGGAAAGATAAATCACATATATTCAAAAAAATAAGTGTCATTCAGGAGTGTTTCCACTCCTTAATACGAACCATTTCCTGGCCTAGATTGTGCTGCCAGAGTACTATGATCACACTAGGAATACACCGTATTTCCAATGTATTCCTTGTTACGCTAAAATGAATTTCATTACCAGAACCATTTTACTTTCCTTACTCGGCGAGGGATTTAGCTGTCTTTCAGACTGCCTTGATTTTAAATTGTTTTAGTGTTTGTAAATGAGTGTACGTCAATAACATTATGTAATAAAGTACCTGTGATAAAGTTGTATATATAATTGGTTCATTATTCAGTGTGTACACATACGACAAGTGAGCAATCCTCTTCATGACATATGATGCGGTGGTCGATTCTTTGAACTACTAGTAGATGTGATTGTACCAAATACACAATAGTTGTTGCTGTTTCACACATGTAGACTTGAAGGGGACATGTACATTTTCTATACAATTTAGCAGTTAGTTTTGTTAGTAAATTAGATCAAAGGTCTGTATTAGAATGATAATGTGTATAAGTGATTGTTATTACGGTTGTTACTAATATCTTTTATGGTTTGATCTCGTATTTGATAGCCACATTGTGATAGCGATTTCATTATTAATTGTTGTTTGATGTAATAAAATTCTATACTTTGACTATCTGTCAGTCCGTCCATTTTCTGATCTTTATTTTTCTTTTACAAGTTTACTAGGTCTGTATATCATGTACATAGGTATGTTATTGGTGATTTTCATGTTTTTCATTATGAGGCTTATGAAATATGCCTAACATTTAATTATTCTTATACTCTGACATTGTATGACATATCTAGACTTTTTATATATTTTATTGTTTTATATCAAGTTATGTTTTTTGTGAAGTGTTTTATATTGTTTCTGTATAATTGCTGTATGATAATGGCGAAAAGTGTGTAATAGATATTATTGAAAAATGACTTTAGGGCAATAGACCTTGGCACACAACATGACAAGTACTCATAACAAATGGTGCTGGACTCACTCACATCAGTGCCTTTTGTAGATGATGTTTTTTTACAATCTATTTGAAACTTTGCCAAAATTTAGAAATTAATTTTATTGTTTGTTTACGATTTGTGCCCCTTCCTTGGGGGTCACTTAGATTTACCCATGTTCTTTTGTATGCATGTCCGTCCGTCTGTCCGCTTTTAAGTTTGTGTTGCTCTTATCTCAATATGTATTTGACCTAGAGGAATGAAACATCATATGAATAATAGTCATCATATGATAGTGTGCACCTGAGTTTTCTCAATTGGATATATTTAGTAAGAGTTATGTACCTTGATTGAGTATTGTTGGGGCACCTGTGTCCTATGGTTGTCCTATGGACTCGTTTCTAGTTGTCATTTTTGGTAAACCATGTATTCATGCGAAGCACAATCTTTGAATTTATCTCTGATTCTTCTCAATAGCTTTTAGTCAACGGGTTACATTTGGATTAGACATTTTTATTTTTACTGTGCAGGGTTTTTGGACCAGTACATCCATATATATAAGTCGAATTGACTGTGCAATGAATTACAAATTCTATGCACAGTATAATAAATGTATATGCAATATAATATAAATTATGATGTATGTATAGTTAGATTTGTTATGGTAGTGTTATAATTGTTAAATATATGCCCTTGGTGCAACAATATGTTATGATAAAAGAAGCTGAGAGCAGATCATGAATAAATTGCATAAATCATTTGATTGGGTTGTTATAAAATACCATATGATGTTGATAAAATAATTGACTTGATTATCACCCATCACTGTAAGCATCAAGGTTTAGTATTGAAGTAATTCAATGGGAAATGTGTTTTATGTTGGGCTAAAACCCATGACACATGACAACAGCCCTTTACCGACTGAGCTAACTGGGCAGCCGCCTGACCCCTCATTAGTACAGTATGTAATGTAATACCTCAATTATAAGACCACTATGGGTTCTGAAGAAAGTAAGTTTTGATTGTTTAAGGCTACTAAGTTCAGATCGGTTTTGTATTTGTATATAAACCGAAGTAAGATCGACAATCACAGGTCACAAATCAGCTCTGAAATGAAACTAGCTGGTTTATAAAACATCGTAAGTTTATGCAACATCACAGATATATATGTCCGTTACAACATTCAATTTCGCTTAGATTTGTATGAGGATATTCGACTCTGATCTGTTGTTGCTGGTTTAAAGATACTACAGAAAACTGTCACACCCGGGTGAATTTTACTATTTGGTGATTGTGAATTTCTGTTCTAAAAAACTAGAGGTTACAACATTTCCAATGATAATATTGAAGAAAAGTATACACGGCCACTGTAATGTTAAACATATTCACTGCAAGCAAATTACTGCTGTCCTAGATGAAATTGAGAACAATATGTGTATATGAATGCGTAAATGCCTCGCAACGGGATCTAATTCCTAATTTCTGTGTTAGCAGATTAGTCTCCCTTTGACCGAATAGCCGACATGATGTTCTGGCGTCGCTACAATTTTACTACGAGCAGAAGTGGAGCGCTCTGTATCTTTGATGACGTCGTCATGTAAATATTAACATGACGTAAAACGAGCTGCAAGAGGTACATTCGTCCACTAGACATTTTAAATACATTATACGTTTTAATCCTTGAGAAAATATCGCCCTGATCAGGGACCGTATATGAACTATAGTGTATTACAGCCCTGATCTACATATAAGTTCACTGTAGTAAACACTGAATCATTTTGCCTATCAGTCATCGTACTCTCTTCAATTTACAAACTTGGTTTGATAGAATAAAGCTTATACAGATATTATGACTTAAAAGTCTTTCGACAAGGTATCGTCAGTAGAAAAGGAGTAAGTATACTAAGGGACTCGTGACCGAAGGTCGTGAGTTCGAGCACCGCCAATATGATGAGCCAATAAGCTCGTTTGTTTATAAAAAGGTAGAGGTATTGTCGTAGCGTTATAGTCGTAGTCGGTGTCTGCGACCATAAACATGTTAAATAGTGCGTTATAGGCTCAGTTTCTGATAAACTATAAGTCCCAATGATAATAATATCGTCTGCATCCACTTGCAGTGCTCTTGTTAAAGACATCGCTAAACCATTCTATGGATATACATGTTTGTTTCTATTCAAGTATAATCTAAAAGAAATAGTCCGAACATATTAACCTGATCCTGACCTTTATGCATGAATATATTATACATTGATTACGCTGACTTCATACTTTTCCGTGAGAGAATCGTGCATCTTCGGTACTTTTCGTTGCAGTTACGGAAATCATTGCATTTTTGGATTTATTTCAGTATATTTGATTAAATGACCAAACGTGTACATCAATATGACGAGAGCCGAAGTTAATCGGATTTAGAGACGAAGATAAATTTAGATAGTCAGTCTACTGTGAAATTATGCTGATACAGGTCAAATGGATCAGGTTAATTTGTCCGAGTAATACTAGTGGGTAATAAATTACATTGTTTAAGTCAAACATCGGAGAATTATATCGATGATGTCAGCAATTTCAAATATTTTTGACTGATGCTTTCACTTGGATAAAATGGTTGCTAATGCTATCGATAAGTAAACGTAGATTCATTTTTAATTCCACATACTGTTAGGATATACTTAAAAGCGTGAAGATTTTTTATCGCAAAGTACTTTATATGGAAAGGGGACAGCGTATTATATGCGTGCCCCCTGAACTTCTAGTGATACAAAGAATATCAAATAAATAATAAAAAATAGTAAAGATAAATTACATCTTAAGATTACAAACAGCCATGAATGTCGGGGTCCTCTATCATTTAAGCACACAAAGTCGCTTGAACCTAGTGATACAAGCATGTGACTAAGCTGTTGGTCCGAAATTCCTATGACGTTGTAAGTAACAAGAGATTACCACTTGTATTTCGATGGCTTTGTTATCCTTGTTGACCTATATAAACACGACTGATAGGTCGTTTGCACGGAAACAACACTCGAGCAAATAACATTTTTTAACAACCTGAATGATTGAGATTGTTTTGTGTGTTTTTTCTCTCATGTTTATGATTTAGAGATAATGACAACTATTGTATAATCTTATACGGACACATTTGCAGCGTTTACAATGGAACACTATAAAGCGTTTTTGCTTGTGTTTGTTTTTGTCGTACTTGGTGAAGTGGTATTTGCAGCTTTCGATTCAGACGTAAGTACCTACTGCATTTGTTACATTTTTTGCAGCATTTGAATACTTTATACTAACTGTCCTTCAGGTCCGAATTTTTATCATGTATATTTCTATACCCCACCCAAACAGTTAATGTAATTCGACTTTCCCATACTAGTATACAATGTCTCAGCAAAACACATATTTGTTGACTAAATATCGAATATTTAACGATCTGCATTTTCTTTCAAATCAGTTGAGTTTGAACATGGTTATTCCAAGATTCAAAACTTTTCAAATATTAGATGTATAACAAATAGTTTGAACATAACGCAAATGAATGATTTGAATTGAAGACATGTCTTATATAATTCTTCTCGTTCGGGGACAGATAATTTGCAGAAATATATTTTAATTAGAAATGGGATTAGAAACAAGCGAATATGTTACAACTTATCACTGCTAAATGACAAATATAGTCATGAAAAAAGTTAAACATACGACGAAGGTATGCATACATATGTTTAAAGGATCGTAAAAAAATAGAACTCGATCATTATGCAACACAAACGTACATTACTCCAAACAGACCCTTTTATTTTTCAATACAAGACCCTAAGCATCGAATATAAAATACATTTTGTAACCATTAGAATGAATACATATTTCTCTGCCCATTCTTACTGCAATACATCATGACGTGATATAGAAGCGAACTAGTCTTAATTAAAGTTCAAATTATGTATTCTGCGTAATGATCAACTTCTAATGGGACTGAAAATTAAATGTGTAATGGTATATATCGTATTTCATTTGTTTTGTGATTTTATCATTTTCATTATACGGAGGTCAGTTAACCTGTATTTTGTACCAGAATTTTTTTTCGCTGGTTTTGGTGGTACTGGTCATTCTTAGGTAACTGACCACAGCCCATATCAATCAGAGTTGAAACGTAAATTGCTGTAGAATCTTCGATTCATTCATCACATAGAACTTGAGGTATTGACCGCCCTTCCTTCTCACGACCGCCTCAATGGCTCGTTTGGTAGAGTGTGTGAGGTTTTGAGTTGGAACCCTGGCTGCGTCATATGACAGATGGAGCTATAGTAACTTCGTGACTAGACACGCAGTATACAAAGAAAAGTACCAAACATACATACGCCCAGGGTAGTGGGTGCACTAAACAACTTGTTGTTTGCACCAGAACGTTGTTGATAATATTACATGTTGATCATATGTGGTGTTAAATGAACTTCTTTATCGTTATCACCAACCGTATTATTGCTATCTTAATATTGGAGATATACGGATTGGAGATAATGTATAATTCTAAACAATGCCGACTTTCGTGATGAGTAGAATTATTTGTTCTGGTCACGTGATGATCTAGGCGATACAGTAACCGATGTGTTATATTTCGACCTTTCAGGTTTATCTAGAAAGTTTTGGCTACCTAAATGACAAAAAAGCTGGCAAGCAACACGATGAACTTTCTAGATCACAGGCTATCAAGTAACTATATACGACAATATTATAAATGCCCCGTGACTGATAAATTATTCATTGCGTATGTGTACATGAAGAAACTACGGAATCCTGTCGAGGCCTTTGCATGTCGACCTGTCAATAGACGACATACCACACATCATCGTAACAACGAGACCCGACGCTGCAAGCCCGACTCTGCAATATGGCATCGATATATTGCGATACAATGCACAACAATAAGACATTACCTCGATAATGCTCCCATCATATGGGCCACTGAGTCGCATGGTCTCGATGCAGTGTCACTTTGTCGCATCGTATTGTCACGCATCGCCTTACCTTAAGAAGAACGACACAAGTCTGTGTACGTAAATGATTGCATAAATAAATAAGCGATGACGCGTCTTTTATTGCGGAATATTTAACTTTTTAACTTGTAAATGTATAAACTAGAACATTATTATGTTTTTTTCATAATGTAAAATTGTTATTGAAGTTTAAAAATAACAATTTATTTGCGTTGAAGCAAATTATAGCATGAATCTAATCGGTCATTTTCAGGGAATTTCAGGAATTCGCTGGACTTCCTGTTACTGGGATCATGAATGCGAAGACCCAAAGTAAGATGTTGGCCCCTAGATGTGGGCTTCCCGATGTCATTAAGCCCTCAGATCGTATACCACCATCTACAGACGACAAGAAAGCTGGGCGGAATCAACCACTAGCATACCAAGCGCCAGGTACGCGCTGTTGTATTTAAAGCATAGGTCCTTACTTGCATCCGGTTAAGATATCAGAATTGTTAGATACGTTAAGGTGTAAGGGCTTATTAGATAAATTAAGGTTTCGGATTTGTTAGATAAGTTAAGGTTACGGGTTTGCAAGATAAGTTAAGGTATCCGATTTGTTAGATAAGTATCTTGCCTTTTTCCTTTGTATGTTGGTTTCATCGGGGTTCGTCATTGAGTATATATCCTGCATAATTCAATTCAATAGTTTCTTTTTTATAGGTCACCAGCCCAAGACAACATATTATTTATAATACATATAATGTACATGTTATGATAATGTCAACACAGGAAAAAATACATTGTGAACAAAAAGTAATGCAAATCACAATAGAATAATGTATGATAATACAATCCGGTATATGATATGGATATCAAAAGAAATATAGCATTGTAAAATAATACTACATTTTAGTTATCAATCGATAATTTTAACAAAGCATACAATAGATTGTAAAATACATATACATATCTATAATTTCTTATAAAACGTCATGTGTAATAATTTATAATTTCTATCAATAATTACATCATAATACACCTGTTAAGTTTAATTCGAACACACCCAGTTAGATATATTAAGAAAGACAATTTTAATATCCACTGTGGCAATTTGAAGGTGTCATTTACATCCAAAAATCTAGCATTCGCATCAATTGAAAGCATATCAAACCCAAAAGTCCTACCTTATCGAATACCTTGTCCCAATTTATTACAAAAGATTTGAACTAACATCTGCGATCAAACTCTTGGACTTATATTTCGTGTTATAGAACGCACAGCAAACCAAACTGTTCGCATGTCAATTAGGTTTACACAAATCAGCACTATTATCGATGGCTAAACGGGACTGGTTACACGATTTTCATAATATCAAACACATTAACATAAGACTATTTGAGAAAATCTCACTTTGAGATTTGCTTAACTGCTCCGTGGGCTAACACTGTTTGCTATACGTAAGAAATAAAAACGAGATTTACTTGATACAATCCTTAACTTGATGTAGCTTGTTTGTTTCTTGGCTTTAAGTGAATGTCAACGTCATTGATGTAATATTTCAGGATACAAATGGGACAAGTCTCAACTGACGTACAAGTTCGTTGGTCACACAAGACAAATTCCTGTATCTAGTCAAAGGTAGAAATTGTTCTATACTATAGATGCATATTTGTATTCACTTATATACTAGAAGACTGCACTGTTGAAGATTATACCTGAGAGAAATAAGTAAATATGGACAAACATAATTCTGTGGTCACACTATCCTTGAACCGATCATCGAGATGTCTTGACGGTACATGTATTAGCATCGTGCCTAGCATTTACTAGTACATGCATTATTGATTAACAGATATGATACTATACGTATTGTATTGAGTAATTTCGTAAATCAGACATTGCTGTCGTGTAGTTGTGACGCATGTTTGCATTAAAATCGAAAGTAAATCTGAAAGAAACTAAAGTACCGAGCAAATGTGTAGCCTCTTAGTACAGCAAGTTTGCTATGTAATACAGTAAAACATCGATAATAAGACCACCCTTGGGAATCTTGAAAACTGGTCTTAATGTTGAGGTGGTCTTAGTATTGACGTTGAATAAAGAACAAAGCAGTGAAAATGGACTTGAAAATTGTGTTCTTAAATTTGAGGTGGTGTTATTATTGAGGTGGTCGTTAAGTGAGGGTTTACTGTATATTTAATCTGGTTGCTTTGCCATGTGAAGCAGGTATGACTGTCTTACCGCACCAGACTGCCTGTGAAATATGTTACATGGTACTTTTTGTTCTGTTTCTAGACGAGCTATACGGAATGCGTTGGGCAAGTGGGAGGCCGTCATTCCATTAACTTTCCGAGAAACTACGGCTAGTGATGCAGACATATTAATCAACTGGGTAGTCCGGAACCATGGTGATGGTAGCTCGTTCGATGGCCCAGGTCAGTATTTAATCCATATACTTTATTAGCCAAAATTGGTGGCAAGTTTCTTCTTCTGTAGTTCATTAAATACTAAAAGTACCTCGGGCTTTCCCTAATGTGCAATGGAAAAGGAGTTACCCTAAGCACTGAACGTTTCATTCCATGCAAAAGCACATGTACCACCGATGCAGCATTTGGAACACCAAACATCATAGGAATCGCATAATACGTATACATCTTCCATCGGTTCTTTTCAGGTGGCACTTTAGCGCATGCGTTTTTCCCAGGCTCCGCACCGATCAGTGGCGACACACATTTTGATGACGAAGAACAATGGACTGAAAATTCGGAAGAAGGAACAAATTTGGAAATCGTCGCCGCTCACGAGTTTGGTCACGCTATTGGGCTGAGCCACAGTAGCACTTCCGGGGCTCTCATGCAGCCATTTTATAGTGGTTATGACCCTAGATATAAACTGCACTATGATGACATACGTGGAATACAATCTCTATATGGTAAGATACTTTATGTAGTTACCATCTTGTGTCATGGTACCGTATCGATATTGTATACAGTGAAACGGCGATGATAAAACCATCGTGGTTTTGAATAAAGTCATTATTTGCTGTAATTGGCTTTGATTTTCTAGTAAAACATATGACAGAAAAATTTGATCTTCGTGTATGAAAATATTGTCTTAATAAAGAGGTGGCCTGAATTTCGAGGCTGTATTTAAATGGGAATCACTGCATACTCATTAGAGGGAATCATAGCTAACTTATGCAACTTGTTGCTAGATTGTATGGTTATTATATGACTAGTAAATCGCCCATCTAACGCAAAGGATGAACATGTTCAGTAAGGGCAGGCAACGAACATCTGTATTGTGTGTGTCAGTACATTGTATTACATTCATTCGAACATCTCAATTGTGTGTGTCAGTACATTGTATAACATTAATTCGAACATCTGTATTGTGTGTGTCAGTACATTGTATTACATTCATTCGAACATCTGTATTGTGTGTGTCAGTACATTGTATTACATTCATTCGAACATCTGTATTGTGTGTGTCAGTACATTGTATTACATTCATTCGAACATCTGTATTGTGTGTGTCAGTACATTGTATTACATTCATTCGAACATCTGTATTGTGTGTGTCAGTACATTGTATTACATTCATTCGAACATCTGTATTGTGTGTGTCAGTACATTGTATTACATTCATTCGAACATCTGTATTGTGTGTGTCAGTACATTGTATTACATTCATTCGAACATCTGTATTGAGTGTGTCAGTACATTGTATTACATTCATTCGAACATCTGTATTGTGTGTGTCAGTACATTGTATTACATTCATTCGAACATCTGTATTGTGTGTGTCAGTACATTGTATTACATTCATTCGAACATCTGTATTGAGTGTGTCAGTACATTGTATTACATTCATTCGAACATCTGTATTGTGTGTGTCAGTACATTGTATTACATTCATTCGAACATCTGTATTGTGTGTGTCAGTACATTGTATTACATTCATTCGAACATCTGTATTTTGTGTGTCAGCACATTGTATTACATTCATTCTTTATTTTGGCTGTTTGTGCGAGTTTCACTAAAGATTTAAGTGAGTTTTGAATTCTGAGTATGCTCACGATTATGTTTTGCAAAGAGGACTTTGTATGTTTTATTAATTATATTGTTGGATCAATCGAAGTAAGTGAGTTGTATTTATCGCGCGTCTGTGTGCTTTTGTCTATAACAAACAAATAAAAATGTGCCCTTTCATTTCAAGGTATGGCTATGAAAAAAGCTAATGCAACTTTGATATTTAGGCATATCCATACACACTTGACTTTGTAATGAACAGACTATCTTACCTATAGGTGGAAAGCCAAGAGAAGTTACCCCAGCAAGAAGGGATCCTAGACCGACAACACGACGCCCAAATCCACGCCCACGACCACCGCAAAAGCCTGATGAAGAAACATGTGCAATGAAGTTTGATGACATTGCAAATGGTTTGTAATTAAATGTTTCTTTATTTCATCACCACAACAAGAGATGGATAGGACTCTTTTTGCTACTGAAACTAGTTAAGCGAGTTTTTGACGTCCGTCAGAGCTCGCCATGTTAAAATATTGCATATGGTTAAAAAACAGTATAATTGTTCAGGAAAACACATTGTTTGCAAGCAGTAAGGCAATACGCATACAAGGGAAGCAATCGCATTATTCATTCCCATTTTGTAAGTGAGTTACCTACCTTTGATGCTTTCATGGAAATTAGTATTGTGTATTATTAAACAGCTACATTGCAGGTCCAGATGGTCGTCTCTACGCGTTCAGGTACAGTAAAGTGTACAAATTCAACAGTAATGGTGTAGGTATTGAGAGGAAATTCCCTAGAAATGTCCGGAAGGTGTTTCCAAAGGCGCCCAACAATATTGGAGCAGCAGTGTATGACAGATTTAGAAGGAAATTCTACATTTTCAAAGGTATATTAAGAAAGGAGCACTAAATGGGAGGACAGACTTGCGTGTATTGAACAATAGGCATTAATAGTTTCGTTTAAGTCCTCCCTTTCAATGTTAATTAACGTGAACTATTAAAAGCTGCTGAATGCTGGTCAGTTACCAACCGGGCTGTGCCATTTGTATTGACAAGGAATCCAATAGGTTGATATGGGTCGGATTTAAAGTGTTTGATGGCGAAAGAAAGAAGGTACGCAAAGACTAATAAATGATGCATCTGCTTACTTTGTAAGCTCTCAAAGACATAAAAGCAACAACAGTTTAAATTATTGCGGATAAGGGTCTAGATACGTTTGAAATGTTGTTGGTCTATATTTTATTCGTAAAAATTAGAGGTTTGGTAATAATGGTGGACAAAGCCATCTTCTGAAGAGTGTATTTGCTTTACAAGCTTGTTATTTGAACAACATAATTACGTTTTAGTAATGAGTGGTAATTTGACTAATGATATTGTATGCAAGACTCAGATTTTCTCCTCTATGTTATAACTACAATATCTACAATCTCATATTTCCATCAATTGCTTTTTAGGAAATCGTTACTGGCGATATTCTGGGTTCAACCTTGATTCTGGATATCCCAAACGCTTGAGTGGTTGGTACCGCAATATCCAATTAGCACTCCAAGAAGATGGTGGCGAAATACGAGTACTCAAGGTTAGAGGGAAAGTTATTTGAAAGATGTTACAAGCTTAGAAATCAGTAGAACTCAGTCAATAAATGTATTGTCATGTATTTGTTGCGCTGTAATGTAATACATAACTTGAAACAAGCTGTATTGTTAGCTAACAAAATTTCCATGGTGACAAATAATAATGAAACCAAAACTTGGATTAAGTAATAATAATGAACTACTAGATTTCAACCCAAAACACACCAAAACAAACAGTTATCGAAGTACACTGTTACTCACTCACGTGTGAAGAAGTTTGGTATACTTGCTAGTATTATCTCCCTTGATCATCGGTTCTATTCAATGGGTGTTTAGTACATTAATTGTCACTCTTGCATTATATGAGCCGGGCAGCTAAGTCATTACGTAAAACTATCAATATTCATGTAAAATGTTACTAGTTTTTCTTCAAATTCACTTGTATAATATTGTCTTGCTTGCATTTACAGGGCAGTGAGATGTGCCCATGGAGGGAGGACTTTAGGGAGCCACCAAGGGGTTACCCACTCCCTATTACGTCAAGATGGCCAGGTTTGAGGTCTGACCTTGAGGCGGCTGTAAGATATAACCGTGCGTCGTACTTCTTCAAAGGTGGAAAGTGAGTACCAGATTTCTATTTGGTGACTTTCGTCGCATTATTTCCAGAACCCTATAACTTGTTTTCCGTATTTTTTGAGAGTTTTACCCTCTCGAGATAAGTGTTACATACGGGGTTATGATAGTGCATTTTATTTCAGTTATGTGCATTAGGCAGTATAGCTAGTACAAATAGAAAGAGCTTGTAAAGACGGTTTCAACGATACCAAATACTCAAAACCGCCAAAGATTGAGTTACAGGTTTCTCACAATGATGATCGTTCCATGTTTTAGCTGAAATGAGTCTGGAATGACGTCCAAGCCAATCAGTGCTTACAATATTATTGTCCAAATATGGTTCCCATTTCACGTCATCATGTTAGTCACGTGACTTATGCATGCATGGTACTAGAGCTTGTAAAATGTTGTGATGTGTGTTCTTTTTCAGTTACTTCAAGTGGAACGATTATTACAGAAAAGTGGATTATAGGAAAGCGAAAGCTGGTCCATGGCTGGGATGTGGCAGAGTTGAACCAAAATGAATCACGTGACGTCACAACTTGATGACGTCATTTTAAAAATAAGGTTGCATAATTTGATACACATAATATTTATGTGACATCATATGATATATTACATAAATTCATTAAAAATGTGAAATACTTCGTTAAAAGAATAGCTGTGTTACATTTTAGAGAGGAGAAATTCGATATGCAATGCTGAATACAACGAGAAAAGCATGACGAAACATTTACTGCGTCGACTGACAATTTAAACATGCATTTTCAATTTCATTTTGTACATATTGTTTAGTCTTTTGCGTCCGTTACGCTTAGAAATTTCTTTCAATGAAATTAATAATAAAAACTTGCAAGTAAAAATAGTCATGCATGACTGTACTGTAAATAAAACTTTTTTCGACAAGCACTTACTTTTAAATATGAACTAAAATATGATTTAATTTAAGTAATTTTAAATTATTTATTGATTTTTCTGACAAAAAGTTCAATTATCTATATTTTTAGTGTCGCAGTCAAGAACAAATTAAATTTTTGTATTTATAAATATTCAAATTTAGAATCTATAGTTTAATGCTAGTCTGCTATTGCATAATTAACGAATTATTTTACCAGTCAACCATTGATTTTCAAGTGGTACATATCTGTATTTTGTATTCTATTGTAATCTGTGTAATAAAACCAAAAAATAAAGCATATACCGTGTTTTTCAAGACTGTGTCAGTATTTGAATTTATTCACTGGTTGTGACCTCAAGCATATTCTCAATCAAGGACATGCTTCAAATAAAGAGGATGCATAGTTGCCCAAGCGTAGAGAGCATCACGCCGGGTCCAGAGGTCGTTAGTTCAAATCTTGTCATAGACGAGATGTATCCACAGTCGCCACAATCATTGAATCAGACTCGAATGTGGGTTAGAAAAGCCAGGAACCAGCCATATAGAGTGCTGTGTGTGGCTTACAATACTAAGTTTAAACGAAACTTTCAAAGTGAAGGTACTTACAATTTCAATTATACCTTCCGTCAAAAAATACGGTGAGAGTAATAAATACTATGTCATACAGCCATTGGTAAATCTCATGACTTGTCTGTGCTAGCACCAGCCTGTACATCCACCCGTATAATAACTGGATGGTAACATTTAATATACATTGTACATGTACCATATTAATATTTTTCTGTAAGGTCAATATCATGATTTATCGGCATAGAACAAGTGATCTCGACCGTCATATATCCCCCCGTAAAATATGTAATGGATGGTAAAATATAGTATACAATTATTGTCTTTCAACAAGGTCAATATCATGATTTATCGGCTTGGAACAAGTGATATCGACCGACATATATCCCCCAGTAAAATAAATGGATGGTAAAAATGATATACAATTATTGTCTTTCAACAAGGTCAATATCATGATTTATCGACCTGGAACAAGTGAAATACATGGATGGTGAAGTATAATACAAATTATAACAGACTAATATATAGTATTTTATAGTTTTATTCACCAATAGAGTTGTATGCGTATATAATGATGAAGGTGAGGTAACAACAGCAACAACAAAGGCCAAGGACGACGAACGCTTTGTAAATGCTATTTTTTTTCATATTTTTTCTCTGTAGTAAGCATTTATTTTAATTGGCACAATCACAAACTATTGAATTTACCGTAAAAAGCGAGCATCTTTGTAACATGTACTACTTAACAAAAGTTTTCGAAATATTTTTTTTATATGTACTGTTAAAGCCTACTAATCGTTGCTATGGTTACAAACTTTGTTATCAAGGAAATATGCAAATTTTCTGAGTAAATAGAGGTAGAATATATATTTATAAAGATTCTGTACACAGTATTTCACCAGGTTGAAATGTTATGTGTTTGCTCAATTTACGAAAAGTTTCAATATGATTTGACGTAATTGCATACAAAGTTCCTGTAATACAAAATAATGAGAAATATGTGTATTGCACAAAAAAGTTAAAATAATGTTAACACCGGCCTGACACAGACTGGTTACGTATGAATGATACATTTGTAGGGTACACATTGCTACATAAAATTGGGTTAGAATAGCTCGTTGAAGATGATCAGGCAACAGCAGGGATATAGTACATCAATCAAATAATGTTATAGTTTAAAACGATGCTTTGTGACGCTGAAATACAGTTTCATATACAAAATGAACAGGGTCGCGAAAACGGATGACATTAGTCAGAAAATGCGTATGTGTAAGACTATTTGAAGAGTCTATCGTGTATTTATATAAGAGTAAACATTACATTACAGTATTTTTGCTGTTATTTAAGTAATCAAAAATGTCATTGTAAATATTACAAAACATGTAGCGTGTTGCTTTATTGAATATCGGACAATAGTTTGCGGGAAGCTGGGCGCGTGTGAAGGATGATAATATATACCAGTGAAAATGCAAAAACATAACAAAAAACATGGAATTTATGCAATAACAATTTTGAAATGGAAAAAATCTAGTTTCAAAATTGTTTAAGATTTTAGGGTGTCATTTTATTTTTTATTTCGGTACTGAAATCCATTATCTTCAACTAAAGCTATTATTTTCAATTTATGAATATATATACATGTATACATCATTTTTTCTTCAAACAGTGAGCAAAAAGTCACAAAGTATAACCTAACCGTGACTTACGATTTATGCCGGAAAATGACGGAAATTGCCGACCACTCTATACAGATCTATCGTTGCGAATGACTCTCAAATGAGAAACTGAGACAATCTGAATGGTCCCTAAATTGTAAATATATCATAACATCTTATGAATGCTTATGGTGAATAATAGTCAATCATTCTTTATCAATCATTCGCGAAAGTATTAACCTTTGACCTATGATAAAAAACAAAATTCCACATTTGACCTAGGTTTAACAATATCAAGCAAGGGTTATCAATGAATTGGATACACATTTAAGCGCAAGGATTGCATTCAAAGCTATAGAAATAGGTAATAAATACGAAACTAAGCTTCTCATTTTCATTTTGAATTTACTGGTTCAAATGTTGCATTAAGATAAATTTGCTTTCTGTAACACCTTTATACCTCAGTTAAATCTACATAAATCAGTGAGACACCTTGAAACACAAATATAGTAGTATAATAAAATAATGCACAATACTTAATTTAAGTTAAGGAAACAATCAAATTGAATAAAACAAAGTAACATTAATAGCGAATAAACTATAAAGAAAACAATACGAGTTTTAACATAAAACGCTATATACATAAGAACGCTATTTACATAAATAAATATTGCATACAATAATAATGAAACAATAAAAAAAACATCGGCACATTTTTTTATTCGGATTTCTAGACAAAATGGGTAAAATACACGTGGAAAATATAACAGAAGTGAATTAGACACACATACAGATAAGTATCGGATAACTGGCCATAGTTCCCAATGGATACGGATTGTCATACCAGGAATGAAATGAATACGAAAAACAAATGAATAACAAATAAAAATGGTGAATGAACAATACTGAAATTATATCAAAAAAGGGTATGAAAAAAGAATACACATAAGTATCGTGTAAAATTAATGTCGGGAAAACGGTGAATCTCATGTATACAAAATCTGGCAAGAATATACGGGAATTATACGTAGGTATGTGTTTAACATAAAATGATAGGCAGACATACATTAATAGCACTTTGAATTTTCATTTGTACATTATCATACAACATTCGTCAGTTTACGTTTGATTTTTCTTTGAAAATTGTCGTGCTTACTTGCTCCATGTATTGTGCTTTTTAATTAATCAGCTCAATTAGCCCACATTATCATCATAATTTGAAGTATTTAAAAAAGTTTTTTTATCATTATCAATACCGTGACTTTAAAAAGAAATAAAGAACATTTCGAATGTTCAACCATTGTTTTTTCAAAGTCATTTCTGTCTGCTCACATATATACGAGACACTGATACTATTGAAACGAGCGAATAAATAGATAAACCCAATAACTTAATAGAGAATTAAATATGTAATCTATTGAAAGTATAGACACAAATGTATTATGAGCTACTTTATAGGCATAACAATAGGGAACCCAATGCCAATTCGAGTCAGACATCATAAGTTTTCTCAGATAGGCTACGATCAAATCCGACGCGTATTTAAGTATCTATCCCACAGCAGCACTCGGACAATTTTCATAGAAAGTGACCAATAATATTACAAGCATTTAGAAATATATACAACTATTGACAATCAGTCAGTTACATCTAAAATATACGTTGTTAACAAAACTAATTTCACACCAAAAGCTACTCTTTAAAATATTGTAAATGGAGGTAAATAAATTGTCTAAATAGGACCAGGATCTATTACCAAGTACCCTCATATCCCTACTGATGTGTTACGGATTGCTGTTGTTGCTGTCACATATATTTGCTCGTGTAAAAAAACATTATGAAATGAGCTTAAATGAGGTACATTTATAGCAACGTATTGCGTGATGTTTTCATGGAAGTTCTTTCCACGATCTCCTACAATCCATTAAATATATATATACATCGAAAAACTGTTCTAAATGGTCAACGAATGTTTATTTTGTAAATGAATTTCCGTTTTGTTTTTCATCAACCCTTTTACCAGATGATGATTTCATGCAGTGCTAAAAAATCGTGCAGCACTTTTGATTGAGTTTTCTGTTTTATTTTGACAAAAGTTACCATATTTACCGATTTTAATATATTTGAGTACAATTTTTATTTCGAATTTCAGTTCAATAAAAAAAAAAAGTTTTTTACGAATTTGGTAGTTTTTTTTGTATAATTGAAAAAATATCTCAAGTCAACATAAACACTTTTATCAAATTCAAATAGACTATACATGTATCATTTAGCAAAATCTCAGCTGAATAGAGTAAAAAAGTTTGATACAAAAATATAATACAAACATGTACACTAATCAAGAAAAGCATATATACCTTGCATTCATAATCAAGCACCAAAACAAAAAATAAATATTCCTTATTTAAAATCTCATATTGCTATGGCAACAGAACAGCCGAGTATTTTCGTATTAATAATTTGTTTTCTCATAATCACGAACAGTACATGTATATCAATTATGAAGTTATTAAGAAAAAAAACGTTGTTTTTTCAACAGATTTTCTTTAAAACCAAACCTACTTTATTAAAAATATAATAACACGTTTTTTTAAATTTTCGTAAGCGTTAAGACATGAAATGCACCGTACCCGGAAATTCACGGAAGCATACTTATTATAATGCAACTACACCCAGTTAACTATGGCACATTTTATAGTCAACAGACTTCATTACGTTTGCAAGTAAGAATGAATATTACAGCCACTTCAAGCGACAACATATTGGAGATATTAAATTCCATTTCTGGAAATGAATTTACAAAACGACACACTTGTTTAAATAGAACATATAAGACACAAATCGTTAAAGCTTGAAAGTTCGGACTTAATAGCAGTACAAAATGAAACGAATATGAGGATGTTACAGTTGCCTCCCTTCATTTACGCATTGTTTTTGGAGTAGTCTCCCTTTGCTCGAAAAACTGATCATGAAATGATTGAGTTTTCTCCCTTTAACCATAAAAATGAGAGAGCACGAAATTTATCACAAATTATATCACTTTGGATAATATGTATCCTGATGATAGAAGTCTAAGATGCACATATGTGATACTATCTATATTACATTCATTCGAAACAAAGTCCATATAATATCTTCAATGAAACAAAATCGAAAAAACGACCAAAACTCCAGAAAACTGAAAAACAATCGGTTTTTCAAATGTTCGGTACATCGTTGAGTAATTTTGATTGTAAGCTGTCCTATTAACATTCAATTTCTTCGCTTCTATCGAAAAAATTACCACCAACGTCAACGAAAATGAAGAAATTGGTTAGGAACAAAATTCGTGTCAATAGCAAACAATTTATCAACAAAGAATATCAATATGTACATGCGTTAAGTTATAATGACTATCTAGTAAAAAAAGACAAAAAAGTGAAAAGCTTTTGTCACATAACTTAATGTTTACTGGTTACCATAAGATTAAGCACTGATTGATGTAATAATAACTATTGGTATTATAAAGTACATGAAACCACTCCAGAGTAACACATTGTCCTCTGATGTTCTGAAGCTGGTGCTATAGTGAAGTTAAATTGGGTGGGAAACGTTTACTATAAGAACATAATTGCTAAAGAGAGGTTTATGCTCAAAGGAGATTGTCACGAGTTATACCCTTTATCAAATCTAGAGTTCTCTCCCTTTGCCTCAACTATAGAATATGTATATATATATATATATATAGGGTTCATACATATTCTACAGAATTGGCAAAGGGAGATAATTCTAGATATGATGAAGGGAAAGAACTCGTGACAATCTCCTGTATGTATGCACAAGAGAGGGACGCTGTGGAGAGCTCGCGCTTTGTACACGTACACAGACATGGTAACAGATCGAAATGATGCTTTCAGAAAATCACACAAATAGCACACTACATCAGTTAAGAACAAAACTACAGTAACTGCATATCAAGTAAGATCACAATTACAACAGTTTTGCCCCAAACAGTTCTTTTTTTTAAAATTGTTATATTTCTACCATAAAAATACCATCATCAATGTAACAATCGGATGAAGCACACAAATATGATTAAATTTGACAAAATAATTTGCACAGTGCTACCAGACGAGTGATCATCGCTTGCTTCATATTTTTGAGATTCTGTTAAATCACGTGATTTAATGTCTTCTAGTAATTTTCCATTTCTACACCCTAATAACTTGGAAGTTGGTCTTCCTTCCTTTCTGCGAGTTCTCATTTTGTTGTCGTAAAATTCCCATTGCTGGTCACCTTTTAGAAAATATGTTTTACCTGAAAATAAACAAAAGCATACTAAAATAATTAGCAAGAATAGCACACATTCAAATGGTAACCTAAGAGTTGAATGCATACATGCTGGATTATTATATATGCCGCCAATATCTGCGTGCATCTCGATTTTTAATAAATATCGCAGTGATCTCTCAAAAGCATTTACAAATTGAAGTTAACCTTAAGAAGTATCCCATGAGCGATTCTAGGACTGTCCGGTACTATTTAAGATTGGATTTTTTAAAATGTGCAGAATAATACTAAAACGGTCCGTGTTCTTAAAATGCGCAGAACATATACAACACGAGTCGGGGAACGTAATAATAGGAAAGCAATTTCACTTAAAAGCAGCAAAGAGAAGCGACACAATGAAGGAATCCACAAACCAGAAAACAAACAAGGTGCCACAGAACAAAAATATGCTTAAAAGCAACAGAAACAGACCATGGAACCATCAGACAAATAACTTCAGGGAAGCTGCCATTATAAGGATAAGTAAAAATGCCGGATATTATTTATATGACATTACTCATTAATATCAATGGAACTGCAGGGAAATGTTTTATGTTTTTTACATATATAAATTATGGGTCAAAGGTGAGAGTAAGCATGGTTTTAAAAACGCCGCCTATTTTTCATGACATACATAAGTATGTACGGGTACAATATATTGTACACATGCATAATTATGCCAACCAACTTTTATTATTAAATACTACTCGAGTGACTACTACTGCATTACTCAACAAAATGTATTGTAATAAACTGTTACTCGAGTAATAATTATTCAAGTAAACCGACTCGAGTATTTATGGCACAAAACTGCGCTTTCATATACGCTATGTTTGAGAGTATAGACAGACTCAATTTAGGACTTGGATCATTTATAATGTACATCTTTATAACCATTATCAAAAAAAGAAATATAATACTGTATACAAGAAATTATTCTCATTGCATGCTGAGTACTATCTGATATAATACATAAAGCTACATACTCAAGTCTCTGTAATGGTTTTCAATTTATACAATTAATATAACGGTATTTGAATTGTGTGTACATGTTTAACATCGCGTGAGATCATGTGTTCAGTGCGTGATGATTATCTACGCAGTTCATGAGACAGTAGGCAAAATACTTTTAAAGATTTTAATCAACAAAGTGCAACAGGACACAAACCAACTATTGTTTCCATACTGAAGAGTACTTAGCGTTCATTGTTAAGTCCGGAAGCTTGTGATCTCAGTTACAAACAAGACTCTTGACACAAGCGAAGTGTGCTATTTAAACATAGCCATGTGTATCCGGTTTTCTCAAAGATAATGACAGTAGTTTCACTATGTACATGAAGCAGATATCCATCAGAAATGCGCATAAATCTATATAATATTTCTTTTTCGACCAAAATAAGTTGAAGAACAATTTCTATGTACGCAATGTTTTGCACGCACGATTGCAACAGGGCTACATATAAACTCGAAAATATAAAAAATCACAACATCGAAATCATCCACCAAAGGACTCAATAACTCCCACCACCATCATCAGTGTCATCATTATCATCATCATCACCACCAACAGCATCGTCAGTATCATTATCGTCATGATCAACATCACCAGCATATTCATAATTATCATCATTATCACCGCCATCATTATAAACATCATCATTAACAACATCATTAGGAATATCATTATCAATACCAGAAACATCATCGTCAGTAACACCAATGGTTTTAAACACACAAACATAGAACAACATAAGCAAGTGCACTCACCATCCCAATGTCGAAAGGCGCTGTCTAATGGAACAGGTACATTTCGCCATATACCCATATCTCTTGGATAATCAAATTCTATATAATCTTCTTTGTCATTCAATTTCCAGTACATATCACCAGTTACGAGGTATGTTCTCTTATTGTAAGCCCACACAAAAACAGCATCCACCTTCTTTACATCTTTCATCCCTAGTTCAGAGATCCTGCGACCTTCCTTGGGGAAATTTGCAACCATATGATTGCTGCTAAACATCCAAAACCGGTCGCCTATAAGTAAAATAGAGAGATATAAGTTGCTACAGGGAACGCCACATACATAAGACAATGCCTCTCCACACAGACTTCAGGGTAAACAACATTCCATAAAACATAAGGCATTTGAGGAGGCTCGAGGGTACATACGTAAGGGAACACGGGCGCAAGGAATGGCCTGGTCGACCATAAGGCATAACTAGGAGAATACAATAAGAACGAAAGTCATTCATAACGAACGATATTGTTGGAAAGGTTCCTTTAACATTATAGCACAGTTCTGAATTATCAACAATTAACAGTCAAACTATTATGTCATTGTCTGAATAAAGCTTATGCTAGAACATGCAAAAGGTAAATCGTTTTTTGGAAACAAAAGTTCACGGGTGATCAAAATGCAGTGACAATGTTGTGACATTCACTGAACCGTTAATCATACCTTTAAAGAAGACAATTTTGCCATCCGCTCGTTCGTACAAGGCGTCTATTCCATCAGTGGGTAAATTATACCAGAATTTACTAATTTCTGTCGGTTTAGAACCCATTCCGTTACTACCAAGCCGCCAGAATTGCTGAAAACATCAAACAATGCGATAAACCATAATAAATTGAAATACAAACTTTCCATGTCACAATAAATCCCATTTCATAACACAGTGAAACGGAAATATTTACAGTGAAACCTCCTCAGATCGGTCATCACTTGTGCAACAAACTCTCTTCAACAACATTTATTCCCATTGTAAAAAATACAACAAAGTTAACTTCACCAGAAAAACAGACTCTTAATATTTGCATCTCCCGAAGGGTGTTTCTCTGGAGAGGTTGCACGTATACAAATAGTTCAATACGATCATAATAAAATTTCGTCGCCTTATTTCCAGAACCCCTTAACTCAATGTTCCGCGTTTTTTAGTATTTGGTATCGTTGAAACCGTCTTTCGAAGCTTTGTCTATCTGTACTAACTATATTGTTTCTAGAATGAACATAACTTAGATAAACTGCAATTCCATAACCCCGTATGAAACTATTCTGTACAGGAGGGTGAAATTTTAAAATTACCAAAAGTTATGGGGTTCTGGAAATAATATGACTGTGTTACTATACTAAGTTATAACTCAACACATGAAATGATACTTACAGAGCCGATGAAAATGAAGACTTCCTTTCTTATGACCGTAATGGCATCGATGGCGTGATTACAAGGGTTAATACCATCATCCGGCGATCTAGGAGTTGGACGAGGGGTCACGCGATCGGATCGTGTGTCTGGGACCACTGGACGAGGTGTGGTTCGTGGACGTGGAGGGAAGTTCGTGTCTGACTTTGATCCTGAAACAAACGCGTATCGATTGAATAAGTTTAATATTAAATCGACCTATCAGATTTTCAAAAGATACCAAACGCTCGTTGTTCGGCAGATTTTCATCAACGTCACAAATGTATTTTTATTATCTTGTGGCTGCTTATTGGATTATGAACAGTAGACAATGGTGTTACCCTATGTATTATTCATACAAACTAATCCTCTTAATGCCTCTAAAATGTATTTGTCAACAGTAAAGAACAGTATTTACATAAACAATAACTTAAGATAAATCTTACATAGAAATTGCATTCCTTATACATTGTTGTAATCACGAATATGCATACTTCAGAGTTCAGTTCCAATGCAGTACTTATCATCGCTGCTTTGACATAATTCATAATCATTAATACCTCTTTACTTTTTGTACAAATCTAACCAGTACACGTGTATTTATATAAACATCTCCTACATATAATAACTATACAATGTTATACGTATATTATACACGGGTGTGTTGCTGGCTGTCTCAACTACAGGGTGAGGAGCAACATTTGAAACAAGTCATAAGGCAAAATTATTATATCAAAAACATATTATTATCAATGCCGCTTACCATACAGAGACTGGATGCCAGCAACATCATCATATGGAAGTTTGAAGCCTTCCTGATAGCCCTGGTACCATGGATACATGAGAGCTTCGGTGTTACTGCTGTGTGCTAAACCTAGGGCGTGTCCGAATTCGTGCGCTGCCACCATAAACAGATCAACACCTTGAAATAGAACGAGTGAAGAATTTTGTATAAATTCCAATGCTTCCCGCTTCAAGAACACACTCTGCAGAGCTGTCATGACAGAGGTGGTGGACATTGCTTTATCCTGGAGCGATACTGCGCATGGTGCCAAAGACAGACCAAGACGGAGATGAGTTGTCGCCACATTATGTCCCACAAGAGATACAAGAGGGCTAAGAATTTAAAGTAGTACAGATACATGTACTTTCATTTCCTACGTATTTGAAAGTCGGAGAAACAGATTGCATTAAAACATTGTATTTGATGTAAGACAACTTGAATGAAACATCCGGTAAAGTAAAGTGAAACAAGAAAGTTCTGTACCAGTTGCTATCAACAAAACAACTCTATTATAGATTCTGAGATGCAATCAAGATAAATTCTAATTCCAGTAATATCGACAAAGTTGTACATTTATCTCGGCGAGTTGATCCAAAACCGTAACATCCAAACATTTACATATTCCAGCGACATAATTAGACTGTGAATACAGAACAAACATAACACGATACAATAATCACGTGACCATGGAACGCAAATGTAAACAAACGCCTGACATGACGAGACATTTCTCCAGACGGAATGTTTTACAAAACATACACGATTAGAAAGGCGTGGCTTCGTACAACACATATAGCAACATGTGTCTGCTAGCAAATGATGCGTGTGGAAACAGATGGTTTATGTTGGAGGCTTTTCATTAATTGTCGATAATACAAACTGAGCATTACGAGACCTCTGCAGTACTTAAGTAGCCAAGAGAATACTACATGCATGTGGTTTTGTTGAACAAAGCAAACGTTGGCATATCTTTAAACATTGTAGTAAATTAATACTCGCAGTATGCTTGTACGAAGCGCGTTCAATGTGTTTCAAAGGCAATTAGCGCTGGCAATACATTCTTAATACTGACGCATACTTTTCATAGTAGACTTTAAGAGAACAATCCCTGTCCGAAATGGCAAGTTCAGTGACATTACAAACGGGGTAAAATATATCTAGAACTTGACCGCCAATCACCGTGAACGAAAATGATAAATTCTGACAAATTTTCTTATCCAAATCGCATTGTAGGACATCGCTACAAATCAGTATCTGTATTGACAGGCGCCAACATACATGCATGGTTATCTACCTAAAATCCCGCTGTTAAATATATGAGTAGATTCTGACATATATATCGGCGCTACTGCCACGTTCTTACAAATATTATCCTCACAGCGTATGGTTATATTCATATCTGACAAATTTAACAAGTTACACAGCATGATGCTTGGCTAGCGTATTCCTCAGTATAAACCCATGGACGGCGATTAAGTTTTTATTTATAAAATTCATCCAATGTTTGTTAGTACAACCAGAAATTTGGCACATAAATATAAGCCGATACTAAACTATGAACGAAATAGATCATTAGAATATAATCAGCAGCATGTTTGTGGCCAATGGCGCATCTATATGTTTATGTTGTCCGTTTGAATACAATGTACAAAGAATAAATATTAATGTAATAATACAAGTTTGATTTAAAACATGCCTATTTGGTTGATATGAGAGGTTAGGCTAAAACTGAGATCAAGTCCGTACAAAATAAACAGTACCAAAATGACGAGACCAAAATAGATGCGTAGACATCAAACAGTAATAGCACTTCAAAAAACTGAAAGTATAACACACATACTCAAATAATATTATTTCTTCATAATTGCTATAACCAAAGTTAAGTCTATGTTCCAACAATAACAATCTATATGAACTTTCGAGACTCACCTTCTGAAGAGTTGAATGTCCATGTTTCAGCATCGTCAAAATGTGTGTCACCACCGCGGCCATCTCCAGGGAAAAATGCATGAGCCAGTACTGAACCTATAGTTAAAAGATTAGTAATACATGTATATACATCCATATATGCAATATTATGTACCGGTAGGATAATAAGAACGTCACCATAAATA
Organism: Mactromeris polynyma; assembly: GCA_032209605.1. Taxonomy (NCBI): domain Eukaryota; kingdom Metazoa; phylum Mollusca; class Bivalvia; order Venerida; family Mactridae; genus Mactromeris; species Mactromeris polynyma. Next base: position 9,751,323 of record JASFXZ010000017.1, read on the forward strand.
TTCCTGATACTATTATATACATTTCATACATATCGGTAAAAATGATGATCGGAAATAATCAGCTTAATATATACCAACCCATGTATAACGGTATGAGGGAAATACATAAAATGTATTGGTATAATTTGTATCAGAAATATCCGAAGGGATCAAACAGAAGACTAGTCCGTCTCCATGATATTTCAATTGATAAAAGTCGATGAACTATTTTACAAACTTGATACAAGGACCTATCGGTTAAGAAAAACTTCGCAATGTATGGCAGAGATTAAATTTCTTTGTAGACGGACCTAGATACAAAATTTCACAAAGAAAGAACATAGAAGGAACATCATAATATATATGATTATGAATACATTAAATTGTAACAATATTTAATATTATTGTTTATCATGTTACAACTAACACAACAATCGGTCGCAAGCAATCAAAATGTAAAACATTACACAGCACTTCACAATGTATAGGTACATCTACTATGTCATGTCAAGGACGAATACAGGAAATTAATGGTAATTGTAATTATGTCTGCAATCACATATGACTATATTAATTTGTAGTTTACGAGCTTTTAGGCACTACGCCAGCACTCAACGTTTCCTTTAATTCCAGGAAGTGTTAATATTATTGCAATGAAGCCAATATCATAGCAAGAATGTCTCACATATACCGCAATACCTAGTACATAGTCCACCAAACAAAAACATTAAAACTACTGCTGAACATATGCATTAATTATATCATTATAATCATCATCATTTTCATCTTTATCATCCTCATCATCATAACCACCCGCGCCAACATCATCATCATCATATGCCACATCATCATATTCATTATCGCCATCAGTATCGCCATCATCATCAACATCATCTTACACAGCATCATAACAATCATCATCGTTATGTTCATCATCATCTTCACATCATCAACGCCACCATCAACATCATCATAAAAACTGTCATCTTCAAAAATAACGGCATCATCATTACCCTTACATATACTTTTTATTAAACCCTTTACAGTAATGAAATACGAACCTTTTCCATCAAAAGGATAGCCATCGTGGTGAAATCCTTCAGCAAACTGAATCAGAATATCGGCATCTGAATTTATCACCTCATTGAATGATAATGTAGTAACGTCACTCCACACTTGGAAGGCATTGTATAAAATGCGTCTTACTTTTTCAGCACTTAAGTCGGGTGTGGAGTTGAGTATTCTGAAAATACAAAACATTGAAAATGTAAGTAAAGTAACATTCATTTAAACAATCGCTTTCATTACAATAACTAGCAATGATATAACAGGTATTGCACATTCTATGACTTGGTCAACATATCCATCAACACCACTAACACAATAAAACGCCATTTCAGACATGCTTGTTCAGTTTTAAAACGAGTTTAAGTCAATATCTTGCCATTGTATAACAATGGTTAAACATTTGCACGAATGCAAACAAAAAAAAAACAAGTTTTATTCTAAAACTATTTTGTGATGCTCCTAAACTACCCCGATGGCTTCCCCTCCATCTCATGTGAGGTGCTCCCCTTGTTGGTACGTCACTACAATACCATAAATTTATACTATTATAGCAGTTTATATCAAGTGTGTTGGAACATTAACAAAGCTCATTTTATTTTGAAAATGACTCAGTAGAACAAACAACGGTGCGCATTTTAATGGTGGAGCAAGCATGTTGGGCATTTTATTATCAAACCTTGTCTAAAATACAGGGAAATGTACATCGGCCTTGAAACTATTTCTTTGGCATCTGATTTAATCCAACTTGCATCAAGCGTATCTGATCAAAACCTCTTCCGAAATTTCATATCGTTAGAAAATCGGAGAATTGTTATCTTCAATATGATGGGTGTTACTGAACTAAGAGACGGGTGTTCGTTGACTAATCTAAGGAAAATGTTGAGCAACAAATATAACACTCGCTTTGATTAAAGGTTTCCATTGCATAGGCATCGTAATGGTTGAAAATTTATAATCATTTGATCAATGGTTTGCATTTTTACGCACTTATAATGGAACAAACAGCGATTAAGCACACAAGTAGGAGCATAAACTCTACTGAAACAAGCGCGATACTTCGGCGCTATGTAATACCTTACAAGCCTATACCATACAAAGCAAAAATCAGAATTATCAGTCTGCTATCTAACAACATTGATTACAAGTGACTAGCCGGAGCGCCGACTCTATGACATGGCCACATTACATGGCGGTTGTTATGTAAAACCCGCGCCAAAATTCTACAATACCGTCTGTATTTATTGTAGATCGTAAATTATCAGAAGAAACATATCAGAAAAATGTCGACATGAGCGGCAGAAATTGCAATCCATACAGTTAATTATCTCATTCGTTGCAGAAAATGATATTATAAAACACGATATGTTCGTGCTGTTGCGGTTAGGGCGAGGCGACAGCGGAGGAATACAAAGCTACAAAATAACTGCCATCACGCATACACCATCACGATCAAATGGAATGAAACATAACATATTTTACCAAGAACTCATGAAGAGGTATTGTCTGACAATGTACAATTGTATCAAATAATCTATCCATATTTTTTGCAACAGTCGAACATTTTTTCTTGGCATATATTTTACGCAAATGGATCAGATCCATGTTATAAAAATTGGAGCAATTTGCCGTCGGTTACTAATATGTTGACATATTCCCCTAAGAAACTAGGCCTGATTTTACTTTATTAAATAATATGAATTGTGAACATACGTGATGTATAAAACAGAAAACGTCCAACTGAATCATTGGTACAAGTATAAATGAGTTATCAAATGGAAAAAACTTTCATAGAAGTAAAGCAAAAATCTAAGTTAAGTCGCCACCTAAATATAAAACAAATTCATAATTGACTATTGAAAACAACAGTAAATGATAAGAGGTTATCAGCCAGTCTATGCTCTAACACTAAGGTCGAGGTGTATTATAAAAGAGGCGTAAAACGTATTCAGGTCATGAATGAGAGAACATTTCTACCACTCCAGGGCCGCTCGGTAAAGGTTGCACTGTATAAATACAAACACGCAAATAGTACCCAAGCATTCAACGCAAGAAAGGTTAAAAAACAAACACATGGGAACCAGGAGGTACAAGCAGGAAGGGGACACAAAACAAGACCGAAAAGACGAGGACATGGGAATTAAACACCACCACATTATCAAGGAACTCCAGAACAAACATACACGCAGAAAAGCTTAAGCCTCTTAAGCCTTACACTTCTTATTCACATACAAGTCATGAATATACCATATTTCAAGAACTGCATCACGGTTTCAATAAATCATATGCATTATATATAGCAGGAAAAAAATACACATAACGAAGGTCGTGCACATACAGACCACAGGGCAATTAAATATGATCCTACATCAAGAAGTTGAGTCATGCTCAAGTATTCGTCACTAGCAGACACGGTGTTCATGAGAAGCGTGATTGTATTTCAGCAAGTCATGAGTCACACATATCTTGTACACGTCACAAAAGATAATCCCATCATGTATGGAGTGGAAATTAAGACGACGTTTCCTTCAAGCCCAGAATGTATGCACTGTGTAACATGTATTTGAATTATTGTATGATTACTGATAGTAAATAAACGTCAGATTTATGTTATTATCGTTGTTCTTGAGAACGGATGTAAACAAATTTTGAGGTGGAAAATATTGACCAATCAACATCGTGAATACATTTACGGTATTCCCAACTTATAATTAAATATTAAGACCGCATCCCAAAAATAGAACAGCTATGTACAAAAATCTAATAACATATTTAACAAAACAAAAGCAGCCGTTCGACACTTAACAATGTTCAAGGCACAAATAAGCTAGATGAGAAATTAATTGTTAAATTTTGAGCGCTAGAATGGATTTACAAGATGCCTAAATTATTGCTGATGAATCCAAATAAAAGTATGTCAGTGCGGCAAGTTGTTTCTCTCATCTTAAATGCTTCTGGTACAGAGGTTTAATGAAAGCCTAATTCCAGAAAAAATGCAACACGCGCATGTTTTGGCAAAACGCCAAGATCAAGACGTGGAAAATTAATGTCTTTTTTTATAAATAAGCAAACATTTCTGCTGCTAAATGCATCTTGCTCGCATTATCTATAACTCACAGTATTAAAGGAATACATTGTGTTTGATTACAATTTTTATACATCTTACATAGCATGATTTAGGTTCCTATAGATTCTAGAATTAGAATAATTTGCAAATAGATAACAGAATTTGAATCAAGTGGTTATCAAAATCAAGCGGTCTGTTGCTTTTCATTAACCGTTTGTGATTAATCACTGTCCTGTAGATTTTGCTTGCTGCCTGATCTTTATCGTTGTGGATAGTCATTTAAAAACTCAGCATGATAAGAAATTACAATTAAAGTTAATAAGCAAAGCCGTTTACAAGTCTTTATATTTACAGATTGAATACCATGGGATGCACATTAATTTTGACGACGTTTTGTAGCTGAATCCGTTGATGTCTGGCAATGATTTGATATAACTAATCTATAACCTCGTTATGAAAGCTTGTTTTTATAAAATCTGCCTAGAAGGTTCAGCTATTGCCAAAAACTGTAGCCATTTTCAACGAAAGGCGCAACTACTATATACATATCGTGCTTGATGAAACAAAACATGGACACACGGAATAATCTGACTTTGTTACATTGAAAATAAACAGAGCGTACTGGAAGGCAAGGCGTGAAATTCGACCATTTCTGAACCTTCGTTATCACGTGATCTAATCAATGCAAGTCACGTGAGTTCACTACATCGAACACGTGGTATACGTCGTCTGATTTTACTTTTTATAATTAATGCTCTAAAAATAGATAAGTTTTCATCAAGAACAACGAGTTCCTATGATGCAATAGTGAGCAATAAAGCAGACGGCACATGCTCAGATAATCGCCTGCTTTGATATAAAAGTGCCCGATTTTCAAATTATAAACTATTATCAAAACAGTAGCACAAATCACTGACAGTAAAATATAACTCACTAAATGCATCATTAACATTACTTTTACCGAATTGATTGCAACTGCACAGAAATCCATTGCGATAATGATCAGACGTTTTTTTCCCAGATTATACTGATACTTCTATCAATTCCAATTCCATTACTGCATTCCTCTCATAAGGTAATGACCGAGTGATTGCAATTATAACAGATTTATTTTTTCTTCTATAAAAATAACCAAACTGCAATTTGTATTTTATTTTTTTAATCAATGTGCATGCAATGGTGTTCGTATTTTAAGTGTACGTCGTTTTGCAACTGTATTTCAGTTACATACGGCGTTCAGTTGATTAAGCCAGTGTTCCTGGGCTGCCAACCAGTAATATCCTGTTCTTCGGCAAGCAACTGAAAACTTCCCAACATGAATCAGATGTGAAGGACTAATGGACTTGGATACACCATTATCAGTCAACATGTCAGTGAGAACGAACGATTTAACTGGGACTTCAGGTTCCATCGCCTGAGCTTACTGGGCGGGCAAAGGAAGATGCTGATACTTGCGTGTACTTACAAGAGGCATTGGAACCTAGATATGCTTACACATATAGACACTTATACGTTCTTGCCACGGTAGCAAGAGCATTGGTGGTGTTTAATGACGCATGTCTATACAAGATAGCAAGCAAGTTGAAGCACTATGATTCCCGTGTACATTGTGGCGACAGTACGTAGACATTACTATCAGATACCATCTTGCATTTACGTAAACTATAACCTAGGTGTGATAGTGTCTACATTCCAATAATAGTGCATTGGTTGTATATATAACTATCTTAGAACGTTTTGGAAACCATAAATATTTGATATCAAAGTTGCAGACGAGTGGCAACTTCATTTACACGTGATAAAAACTGACAGTGCATGTTTTGCAGGCTTTTTTAAAACGAGACACCTAGTTGTTCAACAAAATATTACCTGTGTTTATGTTTTGTATGATAGTCGGCAGTATGCACTCACGGAAATTACCGAAATCAACCGAGAAGAAGAAATTTCTGGATACATCGCTCAAGTACAAGCCAATTTGAACTGACAGGCAGCAAGTAATATAACCTTGAGATTGAGCATAAAGTTATGTCGAGTGATTATGCTTCTAAATGAATTGAATTTATGGATTAAAAACCTAGCTTAGCTTGTTGCCAAAATTCAACACAGGTGTGCAAGTTGTTTTTACAAACATAATTAAAACACTCACAGACTTCTATTCTCTCGTCACTCATACTAAATTGCTTTGTGTTAAAAATATGAGAGTAAAACAATCTCGGATCCAAAAGAAAATGGAAAACAAGAACTCTGGTTTTGTTACTGAGAAAGAATTTGTGAGTTGATTGCTGGGCGGCTATGCTTAAAAGCAAGAAGGCGAAAAGTGAAATGATCTAGCAAATATTTGGCAACATGAAGACATCAGAATAGCAGAACGTGATCTGTAAGATATATTATGTCTCCATTTTAAATCGGGTGGCATTATCGGTCCGACGCGCATATCTTCAAAAGTTTATTCACCAGATTAACATAAATACAAAGGTATATTAGTCATTACATAACGTTTCAGCTTATGTAGTGATATTTCGTATTCAACTATAGCAGGAGTAGAGTTTCGGTCCTTGCTTTAGCAATATAACTTGTTTTAATGTTAACCATTTTGGGCAATAAGCATTAGTATTATGAAATCGTTTGTGCTAAATCTATAAAGACTTTACCCGTGTTGTTAAGGATAAAAAGTTGCATTTGTCTTCAGAAATGGGTCAGAAATATCCATTTTATAAAACATTTGCCATTGATGTTTTGTATATGTACATTACCTAAGCGGGTTGTGTAAACTGATATGTATATGTGACAATCTAAAGCTCGTGATTTTTAAGTGCTGGAATCCGGAAAATATTGCCACTGCGTAAAAGAAGGTCGCATATTCCTGCGGTTAATGAAGACGCCAGTCTTACTTAAATGTTACTCCACAAATCCGTCAATATTAATAGGCAACATACGTACTGAATGGTACATAAGGTTCACATTAAAATCTACAAAATCGTTGTCAGAAAGTCATGTTTGAGATCTAAGGTCCGTTGTCTTAAAGCACAACATTTCGCATACATTTTGATACTACAGTGAAGCTATAATATCAGTTAACTTCTAACAAGTTACCAACGCTTATGCCTATTGCTCGCTCAAGACAGTACTTCAATTATAATTCATTTAAAGTTATCTTCATACGTTTGTTTGTTCTTAAGTATGCCCGATAATTAAGATTTCAACAGAAGCAATTTATTAGCACATTAATATTATTGCGATCATTATATTTATGAATAAGTAATTGCACAATTACACCAAACTACTAATGTAAGTATTATAACGAGTGTTGTGGACAATTCAGATTGAAATTATGTGCGTTTTATTGCATCATTATAATATATTGGATTCACATTGGAACAATACATTTTGTATATTAAATATATATGGATATGATCTGCCAATATGCATATATGTATATGTTTCTATAAAACATCTAAGTACAAAATCGGAAATTCGAAAACAAGAACCACTTGAGGTCATATCCGGGGGAATGTATTTAAAGGACTAACTGAAGCACTGAACGCACGAATGACCCAGTTAACTTGACGATGTATTTGAGGCTTGTTATTACAGTTATGTGAATGTAAAGATATTTTCAAGCAATGGTATCAAAGCTGACTTGGGTCCGTCCGCTTTCAAAACTGTGTCAAAAATGTGCAAAAAGCTACCGATATATACAAGCGAAACATTATGTTAATGTTAATTATGTTTCTATGAATGATTCAAGGAGATTTGGGGTCAGTCTACAGTTATTACTACTGTGAGACAATCAATATGTACTATACTGGTTTTGTCAAGATATCTCATGTATTTCAAGTTTTACGTATGATTACGTGAGAATTTGAAAGTATATATGAAATATTTTCGGTATACTTATCACATAGGACAGTGAATGATCGCTTCACACTTCGATATCAAGTATAATTGTCATCGTAATGACACTTACGTTCTACCCTGCAATACTTTGCAGCAGAGCCGAACGTTAGGACCAAAGATACTTTTCAACGTAGCCTGTTATATAGGAAGGAATCTTTAACACAAGAGTGTTCCAATTCTAAGACTACTTTGCATACAAGTGGTTAGCTTATTTTGAAGTACTGGTTACTAGGTTAATCAAGCGTATTTGGAGACACGGTATAACACAGTGCTCAGTGGAGCTTTAAGGCCGACAAAAATGTCAATATATGGTATCAAAATGGACAATATATATTATGAATATTGTGTAATATTCAGCTGTAGTCACTGATAATGTTTTTGGTATATGGGCTCAAAAGATGGGTTTCCGGTGTTGATAGTAAAACTGAAGCAATTTATGGAATGTCTGACTGGTTGAATGGTTGACTTATTTTATTTGTTTTGTTTGGTCTGATGTTGGATGAATCTCAAAACTAAAAGAAACCAAAGAACTTTCTTCAGGAGACTAGCCAACCAATGCGGAAGTACACGAACGTCTGGATTTGCATGTACGCCTTGATGATGTGGTTCCCATTCTGATGTTACCAACACCACATTGTAGAAAACTTCTAACTAATTGCTTTGACAAATAAAGATATTTGTTGAAACGTACATAGAAGAAATATAGATAGTGCACTGTGTTTTCAAAATGAACCAATCAAAAGTAATCAGAAACATTGCCAACTCTAAATCGACCAAACATAAAATTGCCGTTTATTGTTTCCAATACAACCGAACGAAGCCGAATGTAGCGTCTAAAATGATACTGAGTACAAATTTCCCACAAAAATAATCGCTGACTCAACCATTCGAATGATGATGGAATGACTTTAACAGCCGTATCTCATCAGAATACAAGGAAATATACAGACAAGGAAGAGATGTACCATTCCAGCCGACTCCCATATCCTTGTGTTGATGAAAAATGCACTTGTCCTCATTCAAGCAGGTTGTGATGATTTCTATTACATCGCAACCCAGCTGAACAAGGTCAAGGACATTCTATTCATAGATTCCAACATGTTGTCCCGTCCGTTCTGCTGTTTCGTTTGTGTTACGTACGAATCCAGGCGTCCATTCTCCAAGGTTGCAGACGGTGTCCTCTTCTGGGATGCTAACAAAAGATGGACCTTACTGCGGGGAGTAGTTCCACGGTCGTACAATACAATACATCACAAACACAACATGTTTCACGAAACAAAACACACACCAGCACACATCACCAAATCAGAAAACACTTTACAATCAACAAACAGTTTGATCAAACGAAATACGTAAATAAACAAGTTTTCTAATGTAGAAAGAGAATGAGTTTTGAAAACAGAGTGCAAAAAGTTCACCATAAATTTCTCATGAAAACTTTTTTGAGAGTGACTAGAAAGTTTCCATCAGATCAAAGACTTTAACAGCAGACGAAAATGTAAGTCTCTGAATCCAAACGTTAAGCAGACGACATCATTTGCAAACCAAATCAGCACGAAAGATAGACAGAAAGAAACATTTCTCCGCGTATTTTGCAAATGTTAAGCAACAAATCAAATAAGATAAATCTTGACTATGACAATATTAAGCGCAAATTTCAAGAAGTCCTGATAAATCAAAACACCAAACGGAAGTAAGTTACACACAAAGTCGTTAATATCAGTCTGAAATATGAAATATTTCCCCCAAACAAAACAGAGACAAAGAGAACGAACGAAATAAAGAACATCACACGTGCACCAGATACATGTAAGCCATGACACAAACGCTATCCAGAAGTTTGTAAAACAACGTACCAACTGAGTTCGTGAAACTTAAACTGACAATGACAACCACATGCTGCAACAGCGCCATCTATCGTGAACATGACCGACAAGTCGATAAGTGTATACACGAAATATGAAACATAAGACAGTGTTGCCGCACTTTAATATTCTCCGCACACAAACCGACCTAGCTTTTGATTGGTCCACATTTGTTTTCTCCTAAGTGGATGGATTAAATGAGGATCTTACGCGGGGTTAGGAGGTTCTGATTTATGAAGAAATACAGAATTATGATTTTATTGTTCATTATAAATCCAAACAATGCTTTCGCACCAATTTTAATCTCATATAAAAGAGAATTAAGCTAAAACAACATTGCTCATCCTAAGTAACTGGTAAAGAAAACGTGAATAAAACAGGTGTCATCAAGATTGAAGCCATTTGCAAATGATATAACATAAACGTAGAAAACCCTGACTTATTTTCAAATGTCCAGCGAAAGGTGGACAGGGAGATTTCCAATACAAATCGGGGAGAAGCTATAAGTTACTTGACAAGTTTCGAAAGTCAATACCGCCATAATGATCAGATTTGTTTAGACGGAAAAATCAAGAACGAAAATACGATCGTTAAGCTCGATCGATAATAAGTTTAAATATACATTTCAAAATAAATCGAAAGCAACACTCAATCGACATTAACAAGAGAATGTAGAAAGTAGGTAAGCATTGAGCCAGTGGTGTTATTTGTTAACAACGCAATAGGTAATGAAGTCTCTACCAATACAAAGTACATTCTAGTATTCCAAATGTTTTTGTTGAGATGACCGATTAAATACCAATACTTAATATAATTAAGTTAAAAATAATAATTGTTAGGAAATCGAAGAGCCAAGTATAACGGAACCACGCTTCCTTGATCATATTCAAATTACAGAAGATTTTAAGATTTTTATGAAAACAAATTAGACAAACAAACCATGATAAAAACGATGTGATATGACTTAAGACATAAATACATCGACATCACGCTTATATAATAGTTAGTTGGTTGAATTGGGTAGTAAAAAGAGAATATAAAAAGCAGATTTGAAATTCAAAATTTTGAATGATAACTTGTAAACATCCAATGTTTGGAGCGAATAGTGGTTGGGGGATTGAACGCCTGACGCCTGATCCATAGCTACCTTATGCGCATTGAACTTCACAATCCCTGAAATAGGCGCTGTAGAATGTAGCCATGTATTTTGATTAATATAAGTTGTAATAACTTGTTTCAAAATCGACACAAAAAATAAATTAAACATCAACATCAAAGTCTGCATTATGCAAATTTGCTGATTAGGGCCTCAAAGTAAAACGTGTCAGTTTGTATATTGTCAATTAATAAGTACCATCTTCAAGTGTGTATAAGGTTAAGAGCCTGAACAAATATACCAGGAACTTATACTGTATTGTTTCATGAAGATAGTTAAGATCATGAAAGTATCTTCTTCACATTTTATACGTCAAACCATCGAACCATTATAGTCATTTCCTGTCAGATTTTACAGTGATTAAGACACATCCTACTACTGTATGAAGTTCATCTGTAAGCCCCTATTGTAAATACTTTCTGTTTAAGGGCCATAGACACACTAACTCTCATGTACACACTAAACCACTTTCCTATGTAAATGTTGTGGCATTTCTCTTTTTCATCAAGACGGTTACAAGTTGATTTTGTGCAGTCGTATGTTTGAAAATTTGCGTTTAAAATATTTCGATATGGGTCTTTTTTGTATTGTAAGATATTTAGTAGAGTTTTATCGCTCATTTTGACAAGTATGGAAATATAACAGCAGCATAGAAAAGCATTTGAATCTTGCATCTACTGTTTAATGAGATAGGCCAAAATACCGTTATCGGTATGGAAACTGATAAGGAATTTCACATGTGTCTTACTCATGTTTTGAAATAAAAAATAACATGATTTTCCTTGGCTGTGTGAAGTTATGCACAAGGTAACAACACATCGTTTCCAACAGAGTGACCATTACATGAAGGTATATTCTCCTCAACATGGAGGCAGATACAGACAGCTCGTACAGTCATACGGATCGGACCAGTGTTGGCTGAACGCGGCACTAGACAGTAACTGTGATGTCAACATATAACAGTTTATACGTTTAGAGAAGGGTATTTCTTATATCAGAATGTGACAATACTGATTGCAATAAAACAACAAGAAACACTATATATACACAGACGATCACACCGTTATTATAATTTCGGTAACAACATACTGAGTTGATATGTGACTGATTATTTGGTTTTCTAATTTCGTCTATCTACACGAACAACTCTAAATGAATCATTACCATCATTATCATCACCAATATTATCATCACCATCATTATCATCACCCATCATTATCATCACCAATATCAATAACGTTATTATCAGTACTGTTTATAATATTTGCCATCACAATCAAGAGCGGCTGATTTTAAATTGCGCATCAAAATGCAAATTAAATCGATTTAATGGCAACATTATCGTGTTCAGAATTATTGTTAAAATTATATTAAATGCTGACGTGGATATTACATTTAATAATAATCATCATCGACCAAATCAAAACACAAAATGCACCCACGACAAAATGTGTATGAAAATGCTAAGATGTGTATGTAGTAATTAATCTATATTCTTGAAATGTCTGACGTTTTCAGCCCAAATTTCTACTTTTATTTAGTATTTTAGAAAATATACGCTCTTTTTACATGACAAGTATTTGAATAAACAATGTATTAACAAAACATTGATGCATAATTTTTCGTAGATTTCCCAATATACTATTTCTTACCATTCTGAACCATAATATTAATGTATTTTTTATATTGTCAATGTTCTAGGAAACTAGCGAAAATACCAAAAGAACAAAGATATTTTAAGAATATAAACAGAAACGTCCACATGTAAACATTGATGCATCATTTTTCGCAGATTTGCAAAAATATACCATTTCTAACAATTCTGAACCCACAATATAACTGTGTTTTATATATTGACATTGTTCTAGGAAACTAGCGACAACACCAACGACAACAGAACAAAGACATAAAAAACACAGAAACGTCCACATGTAAACATGGATGAATCATTTTTCGTAGATTTGCAAATATACTATTTCTTACAATTCTAAACCACAATATAACTGTATTATTTACATTGACAATGTACTAGAAACAAGCGAAAACAACAAAGACATTGCAAACAGATACCAGACACTTGTACATGTTAACAGTTTGCAATAATACAAAGAATACTTTAAACCATGATTAAATCCCGGAAGAAGTTGTCAACATTTCAAGTGTGTCATATCGGGTTATCACAGATACGATATCATTGTGAAAGTGAGAAGTAAACAATCAGCATTATCAATAGATTGATCTGTAAACAATGTAAGTGGATCGAATTTCAAAATAAATCCGCAATATTTCATCATAACATTCCTCTTCAAGAGGCATGTAGCTGTAGTGACCTTCACCTATCCCATAATTCATTTGAACAATAACGGTGAAACGTGTGTTCATGGATATTGAGCGAAAACAGTTTTATTCAATAAATTCAAACCATAAATTGCTTGTATTTTGTAGATAATATTAGCATAGCCGGACATTTTGTATTGCTTTACTGACTAATTGATTAATTAATTGATATAGACAAATGATATAGAGTTTCATGCCGTTTCTTAACCAAGGAAATAGATTGACCGGCCGACCGGTAGACCGACCGACAACCAGTTATCAATCAGTATATATCAGAAATGATAAAATTTCTATATGTATCAGAGGAAGAACGAGTGATGTACATTAAAACCTCACTTAAAGACTACCTCATTAATAAGACCACCTCGATATTACGACCACACTTTTCAAGTACATTTTGACTCTTCCGCTCTTCATTCAACCTCAACATTAAGACCATCTCAATATTAAGACCAGCTTACAAGGATACCAAGGGTGGTCTTATTATTGAGGTTTTACTTTACTATCTTCAGAGAAAGCACGACTGACTTAGGACTCGAACACTGCCACAGAACAGTTGCATTGCTCCTATCTTTTACCTCACAATGTACTATGATCTAAGCTGAATAAACTCCCGAAATTATTTGACAAATATTTCACAAAAACTAATACCTGTATCGGGGCCGCGGATGAAGTTGGTGACAAGGTAAAAGTCAACTGACTTAATAACAAATGTACTTTTCCTCTCAGTAACAATGATTAAATCAAATCAACAAACCTGTAAGTAAGGTTCTTTTTTTCCCATTTAGAAGGTGCAGTGATGTATCTCTTCCGACGCCGACGGGTTAATGCAGGTACCGCTTCATCTTTTACCCCGCATCTGGGTTTATTCATCAATTCGAACGTCCGTCTGTCTATGACCCCGGTCTCCGGTATATTACCCATACGTTGAAATCGTTTTAACGCATCGACGTAAACTTCTTTCGATGTAAGTCCAGCGGGTCCCGTCTCTCTACTTGCGTCATTAAGGTAGCCGAAATTACCGAGGTAATTCTGCAAGACAAGAAAGGGAAATTAAATAAGAATGACAATCTTTTACTCAAGTAAATATATATCTAAAGGCATTTTACAATTTACAGTCGGATCTCGATTATTCGAAAATAATTATCCGAATACCCGGTATCATCCGAAATACATATCATGTCCCTATGTATCTTCTTATGATCACCGAATAGAAATAGCCTCTTCGAAACCATGTATTATTCGAAATAACCGATAAATTCGAAATAAAATTTAGGAACCGATAAATTCGAATGAACGAGGTTCGACTGTATGTTAATGACTATCGAAGACTGCTTCACACTTCGACAATTCTCATTGCATATTTTTGTCTCATGCAATAAATTGAAAAGCTTTTTGACACAGCAATACTTTTCTGTAGAAGTATTTATAAATGTGTACTGAAACAAATTATCTAATTTTGTGTCAGATCATTTACACATACAAATGTTGGTTTTAGATGATGGCCGATTGATGCTGGTGCTGAGATGTGCACATTGTTAATTCTTAACTATCCATCACAGAAGTGGGATGAACATTTTTACTTCATGGTCATACTTGTCTAATTTGAAAGTCTGCATAAAAAGTAATGACATTCAAAATATTCACGTATGTAGAAACTTTTGGATGGCAGTGTATACACAGGTGCGTGTTTTCTATCAAATGGAAATTGTTTATCAAATATATTGCATCTTTTTCTAATTGATTTTTAATTGTATATCAACTGTTAAAACATGGTTATAGAGTTTAACAAAATCGTATTATTTTGGTGAGTGGTTGAATCCGTAACTAATGGCTATATGTACATTGTCAGACCTCAAAGTGTTACACCCGATCGGGGAAATGTGGGGGCTTCAGTAGATTAAATCGATGCTTCATAACCAATAAAAATAAAGTTTAATTGAATGGATAGAAAAGTATATGATTTTTAAATATTTCTGACATTATATGTTTTATAAGTATTTATGTCACTATGGCTATCACGCAATATAATGGACATACTAAAGATCACATCCGTACCGTACTATACCGAATCGTATCAAAACCGGAACGAAAGTTCCAGGAATCATTGATCGAATACATTATTCAGTACTCATAAAATACGCACACAAAATACAACATAAAACAATTATGTAATGGATTCATTTCAAATTGTTCCTATCTCGTTCTTTCGTTTCGTTGTTATTTCCTGATATTCGACATAATTACGACATAATGATAAAATTACGACTTGCCTTCGATGCACCATTGCAAATATGAACAGGCGTAGGAATATTTGCATATCACATGCTAACAAGCAGATTTTGTGGAATATGAGAATGCTATAAATTCATTCAATGACGTAAGAGGAATTTCTGCAAAGTCGTGCAGTTTGCAAACCATCAAAATGCAATGATATATCGGAATTTGCTACAGTAAGATTGTTTTATTGATATGAAAATTAAGTCGAGCGATCTGTACGCATCGAATAAAACAGTTTCAGTAAATCACACTGCGATTAATTATGGAAGCAAATTAGAAAATGTCCTTTGTAACATGCGGGACTTGATGCGCCTTCATTTATACCGTAAGACGGATTCAAGGAATTGCACCCCCCCCCCCATTTTTGCAAAATCAAAAGGAGTCATGGATTTTGTATTCCAACATCGTTTAATTAGTAAAAAACTTAATGCCTATTTTTTTAAATATATGAGAAGTATTTCTACGATTCAGAATTCGGAACTCCACTGTTTTTGTTGCAGTATGTATTATGTATCGAAGCCATCTTAAAAAATGCAAGTTACGATATTGCACATAATGTAAATCATGGCTGTATTACTGTGAATTAACATTACGACCCCTTTATGAACGTGATTTAATACATTCAGTCAATGCCTCAGATAATGATTGTATATGAATAATATTGTAATATCACAAGAGGCAAACGTGTGATCGGACATTTACAGAATATATCATAGAATCTTTCCAAATAAAATAATGGTGTTATCTACTCGTGTAGCTGTGAATTATTTACTTAATACATCAACACATTATATCTCCAAGAAACAAAGAACTACAGAAATTCTCGCCTACGTCATTGTGTTAAAATATTTCATGTTTCTCATCCAACTAAAAAATACCCAAGAAACGTTCGCCTGTCCTTAAAAGTTCATCACACATATTATAGCTATCTTATTGTATACAGTGAAAATGTAACCAAAGTCCATGCGTCATCTTCACCGTCTTAATCATATTTACATTTAATAAGTTCGCTTTAAAAATAAACTTGACCTTCGTCTTAATGATTCAGATGGTGTTTCTAAGTAATTAACGCAAACAGACAACAAACGCCGACGTCATAATTCACTCGACAATCCTATACACGGGACATCACTCGATACAGGACAATGTGACAAATTTAATTATATTTGTGTCCCTTCCCTCAGTAGCGATATACATTATCATGGTTCGTAACACGCTAACTTAATTTACCAAACTGTTTATTTCAATGACATCGTATGGACAATTTACTTGAATAATTTACAGTATGGACACTATGTAAATGTAATAAAAAAATCCCTCAACTACCTTCCTGATTGGTCATTTTTATACTGTAACATTTTTGAAATAAATATATTGCAATATAAATTGTCTAAATTTGTTAGATTCATACTGAAATTAAACTCAGGCATGATTGTACAAAAACATCGTTGTGCAGTGATTATGATTAGAATTGAAAGATAGCAGAAATATCGAGTGACCAATTAGAAAGCGGCTTGGTGTAAAAAAGAATGGATATTTTCTTCTAAGTTTTCGAACACATTCATCAACAGTTTTTGTATTTAAACCATTGCAACGGCTTTGATATATATTCGCATTTTCGTACAATATTTTATCATTTACACTATACGTATAAATTACATCGTACAAACAATATTTTAGCATACTTAACATATAAACATACGAGCGTTCAATGCAAGAGGTTTTCATAGGACGGGTTTTAAATCATGCTTCGTGACGGATGGTTATAAAAATGCTCGGTTTTTATACAAATAACCAGACAACGTCAAATCGAAGTTGTTTCCATGGCAACTTTATGATCCATAATAGAAATATTGTTCCAAATTCGGTAAATTTGGCAGTAAAATGATACAGTCGTGGTTATGGGATAAAATGGGCTCATTTTACGGACGTAAAAATGGAATACACGATTAGTACTGGCATTTAATGCTTCCATTGAACATCAATTCAATCAGAAGGGATCTTTCTAATGGCGACGGTTTGCCTACTAGAAGGAAGAAGAATAGATGTCTATTTCGCCCAGTTTGTCTTACAATTGTCAGAACTAACTTTACCATTCATCATTTTACAAAAAGGCAATATACCGTCTGACAAAATGTTTTACTCAGAGCCAAATTGCTTTCTTGGAGTCGGTTAAATGCGTTAATTTCCGTAAACATGCAAACGCAAACATTTGTATGGATATTTGAGCTTGTGCAAGCAATAAAACAAGACGCCGCTAAGTGCCTGACGGAACCCATATATGGTAATATGCCAATTCATAACCCATAGACGAGCTTTAATCTTTCCATTTTAAACGTCGCTAGCATGAAACTGTCCCTTTTGACAGACAGTGACACACTGAGAAGCTCTGTAAAACCTGAGCATTACTAACTTAAGGTGCGGAAAATGGCTCTGAAGGGGACAGTATATTATGTACAATTACTCTAAAACGTCAGTTATATAAACACATTTAATGCTACAAAGACTGTCAGCGATATAAATTACTCTGCCTGAATACAGTGTAACTTCTCCTGAGAAACTCCCTTTGGGAGACATATATTTTGACTGTTGTTAAGAGGTTGTAGCCCAAGAGGGGGTTAATTGATAGCAAATTCTTACAACTGGACAAAATTGCACTGTTGTGGATGAAAGGTCTTTACTCAAGAGAGCACAGCTGTAGACAGGTTTCACTGTTGTGGAAGAAAGGTCTTTACTCAAGAGAGCACAGCTGTAGACAGGTTTCACTGTTTAGGAAGAGAGATCTTTACTCAAGAGAGCACAGCTGTAGAAGAGATCTTTACTCAAGAGAGCACAGCTGTAGACAGTTTCACTGTATCTTATAATGTGTACGGCAAAATAATTCGCGCCTGAAATTACACTTATTTCAATTATACACTTACACTTATCTGTAGAATTAAAGCAAAACATCACACACACTCAGTCTTCGGTTATATTAAGATTGGAAGTGATTACTGTATCAATGTTACATGTTCAGGACCTGATATTTCTAGTGTAAGAATTCACATTCAAGTAGCGTTATGTTTGCAATATACGAGCATACTACACTTGTTTCATTGATGATACCGTCTGTTGTACAGATTTCAGCACACAAATTACTTAGCTTGCAACAACACTCAATTGGAATCGCTTGGATAATGTTCAGCCTGATTTCAGTTTGGCTTCAACATCTTGAATAATCAGTCAGAATGCGTGACATCTACGATTTAGTGAATTGAAAATATACGCCCAAAAAACAGAGAAAGTTTGATCTTAAGATTAGTTTTAACATAGCGAATTATTTAAAATTTTGCCAAACAAACTCATTCCAGAGTAGCATGTAACACCTGGCAGTTGTAATACCTGGAGAGAGTCTGGCACACTGCCTGATCAGTGTGTAATGTGGAAAACAAACAGTATGAAGACGTTACCCCCCTATCTACCTGAACGGCATAGCATGAGTGATGTATATCGTAAATATATATATGACAACAGAAATGATAAAACGATAACAGAAATGCATTTGTGCTCTTGAGTCATTCACAAGAATATCATTATACCTATAAGCTATATTTTAGCTGATTTCATCGAATTCGCGAAGTGTAATCTGCTACTCCGAGTTAAACATGAGAAAAACATTAAGCAAATTGAATTAACATTTTCTGAGAGTAAGCAATTCATACTGTATGCATGTAGGCAAACTGTTGACCTTGGATTGGCAATTATGAAAGAGAGGTATACGGGAAACGTATCACTGATCTTATAATAAGTTTATTATAGTGTCACACCTATTTAAAGGGCCAGCAATTTCTGACTTATGAGACACCTACTTTCTGAGCACATTTTCTTCCCGATTCCTATCCTTTAATGCCAGGCACCAGGCAGGTTAGACTCACGGTAACCATCATTTAACTAGCTGGCGGCTCAACAACCGGCCATATCAGAACGGACCCTACAGGAAACTTTCGACCTCCCGCTCCCAAGGCGGATGCCTTAACCCCTCGGCCACGGGGGACGGATATAAAAATGCTAGCTTAATCAGAGCTTTTTTTTATCAGTATTTTACTAGTATATAAATTATTTATGTTTCGTAGGGAACAGTAACTCTTATTTCACGACAAGTAGAACATTACACAAAATAAATAAGCTTTCATTTCGAAATGGAAAATATTCATTACAGTCGGGAATTTCTGACGCAAATTCTGATTTTGAAACCATGCAATGGAATGTGAGGGTTATCTGAATAAATTCTAAATCAGTAACTGAATCGATAAAGCGTACAAGCTTGAATTCTTCATTGAGAAAACTGTCTATCATTATGGAAGTACAAGAAAAGTTTGCTTCAGTCCGGACAATTGGACTGAACGATGCAAACTTTCAGAAGAGATCGGAACACTAAATTTTAGAGATAATCCGTAGTAAAAAGTTCATTTTAAAGCATTCTCAATATAGAAATACAGTCGAACCTCGTTTATTTCGAATAATACATGGTTTCGAATAACCCATTTTAATTCGACGAGCATAAGAAGGTACATCGGTACCTGATATTTATTTAGGATGATACCAAGTATTCGGATAGAAGGTTGTCGAATAAACGAGATCCGAATGTATCTTAATAACGAACCAGTTTACGTAACCAAATTAATACCGTGATCACTTCAGTTTGCGAGTTTAGAGGTTTCAATTTACGGTAGTGATTTGTTGAAGCTAAGTGTCATGGCGTGCATGGCATAACCATTTTTCACTGGCCTTTGATATGTGGTTTTATCTCCCGATGACGTTCGAATCACATTACGCACACGGCCTTAAGTAAGATTGACCTCGGTGTCACTTCCAAATATACATTGCATCTCATATTTTTGACACAAGAAGCCAGCCATTTGTGTCACGTGAGTGATGTGAATGATATCAGAGTTTAGTGCAATTAATCTTTAACATCATAAATATACGACGACATTTACAATAGACTGCGACCGTTCACGACAATTTCATGTACTTGTCAGAATAAATCTGAGATGGGTAGTCTATCATCACGACATACGGGGTCGAAGCGTTGACCTTCGCTTCATATAGATTGTTTATTTGTAATTAAAAACTCTGCCAGTACGTGACTGTAGGATTACAATGGATTTGACAAGAAAATTAAGTAGTGTCGAAAGGCTAATGGCGAATTCAACATAGTCGCGAGATCTGATAACTTTTGTGTTAAAAGGTCGATTAAAGAAATGTGAAGATTGTCATTCGGTATTTTTTTTATTAATGCTGAAGTAAATATGAACGAATTCAAAGGATAAAAGATATAACGCTGATGCTTTATGGGGCATTGTACAGCAGTAATTCATTACTTAGGGTCAGTAACCCTTTCTAAAATAAATGAAATCAAAACACAATAGGTAAGATTTACGACTTTTGATATTGAAAGCCTTTTTTAGAGGAGGGGGGGGGGTTTAAGTCGAATTAACAGCCAGGATCTGTAGTGAATTTTCAAGCTACTAGGGTGGTGGAAGACGCCATGTGACCCTTCTTAGCTTTGGTTTGAGCACATTTATTTAGCGGGCATTTGGTTAGAATCTGCGACCTGACGTAAGGCAGCTGAATAGCTCCCTCACATCCCTCACATCCTAAATCCTTGAACATTTCAACCTGCAACGTTGTGGGTCAAAACTTAAATCGGCGAGCTTGGCTACGGAGACCCCCATAATTAAATAGGAATGCGTACAAAGCATGAGTTCCTGCAGACCACTGTTCAGTTGTGTTTGTGAATGAAAATTTAGCACACAAACTAATGAATGTCACACCGGTACTGATATTTTAAACGTAATTGCGACTATCATATAAGCGAATTTGTATCACGCACTGTAGGATTGCACAGATGTTCTATAACAATGCAAACTACAACTCGGTTCTTTGCGTATCCAAACTTTTTGTATAGAAACTTTTTTCTTTAATCAGGTCTGGAACCATACCGTGTCAAAATGTTCTAATTATACGAATCACGAAGGAAATTGCCTTATTTTGGCGGGCGGAACCATGCTCTCTGTTGCCATAGCCGCCGTAAAAATGATACCATGCCAACGACACAGACCTGTAGCTAAGTCAGAAGTATACACATGTATAAAACTGAACTAGTCATGTTTAATGGTCTACATTAATAATACATTAACCTTACCTAATTTTTATTTTAAAAAAACATCATACAATATATATGGTATAACGATTCATGCAAATACTCTCTGAACAAAGGGCAGACAGAAAATCGCCCAGCAAATTCATTTGTTTGAACGTATGGTTTTGAGTTTCAAGCGGTTTGGAAAAAAGTTAATCGATCTACATCCGCGCAATGGTTACCACCAGGCCCATAAATTGTCTAAAACCACAAATGCTTACTACGGTTACCACAGGAATTTGGGTATAATAATTCATACCATAAATGCACATACAATTTAGACGCCAGATAGGTGTATACAAATCGTGTCGCCGACCGCAATATGGAACGAATTTCCGACGTCGTTGAGCATGCCAGATGTAAGCCGCATTGGAATGTTGAACAAATTTACTCAGATTTATGGAGTGACTTAACGAAACATCCTTAGTATATGCACACTGCAGTCAGTGTGCCATCTATCTACAGAATAACTTACCTAAAAAGAGAAAAATTCGATCACTTTGTGTAGGAAGGCACGTCGAATTCATGTCGCTTAAAATATGATAGAGGTATGCCCAAAACACGCATGTATCTGTATACACTCCATGTATATGTGCTATGTGTTTAAACTATAGTGTGCAACTGTATCCAGAATATCACGAACAACCATAAGCATAAAGTACAGAAGACTGGTGCCATGATAGTTTATTCAGACTGTGATAGTATTTTGTTTCAATTCAAAACACACATTACTGTTTCACCCTTTCTTAGGTATTAGCCAAAAATGAAACACGTATTCATTGATCATACATACATATAATAATTACCGGGGAAATCAAAATAGCAGCCGGGTGAGTTATATGCAATGTTTGAAAGTTTGAGCACATTAATTTCATACAAAATGCTAAATCCAAACCCAGCTTCATCATATGACGTCACAACAACAGACAGTGTCACGTGATAGAATGACAAGAGGCAGACGTACAAAACCCACGAGTAAATCTTGATGTATATGTTTTGTCTGATAACAATGAGTTAGGCAATCAAGATAAACTAATACAATCGCTTTATCAGCAAACGGTAAGTTAACAAATATCGTCTGCCACGACCGTCTGCCAGGACGCAATTCAAGCAATTACGTGATATGATTTTTGCACCCGCTTTGTAACCCAATCATAAACAATTACCAACAAGTGTGTGATAGATAATGCAGCTATTACAAATTCAGCATCTTTGGGTTCCTTTTTGCATTAGGTTTAGAAGCAAATTGAATCAGTTACTTATTATCCAAGGTAAGTCGACCAACAGAGATATATTAAAGTAATTTTAACAAACATATTTAATGTTAAATACGTTGAAGTCAAGAAAATTAAATCTGCAACACGTTGCCATGGTGAACGTACGTTGTCAAGGAAATAGATTCATCGTAATTAACATCCAATGACAGAATTTAAGGTTTCTATCTCTGTTTGTGGATACCTTGATTTGATAGGCTCAATATTTTCATCAGAAGAAGGAAATCATCGAAGCTTATAGAATTTCCTTGTAACAAGAATGGAAACAGCAGCCGTATTGTAAACACAAAAGTGCAAAGGATTGTCTCTCATAATTTTGAAGACAAAATTCATTCACTCAAATCTAGTGCACACATACTCCAATATGTTTATCTCGCGACCCTGTTACTTCGAAGCCTTTCTCTCGGTAGGAAAGGATTCGAGTTACATTGACTTCAATACATTTTGATATATCGACACACATTGCGTTCAACATTTCTCGAACAATGACTTTTCCTATCAATGAAGTAGTTAAGACTGTAAAACTGTATAACTATACTACATCAGATGATTCTATATGTATATATTAATGATCATATGTTACAGCTTGATGGCTTTGTCAATAAATATCATTATTGCAGCAATTAGCACGAGTATTGATCGCTACGCCAAACAGCCAGTTATTCTTGGGATAAACTATAAAATGTCATTTGTCTGGGGAAATATTTCCCATCAAACAAAGAGACGTATAACTTCCTGAGCAGACTTAAAATAATAGTTCGTATAAATATCGAAGTGTTTATTCTTACAATGGGTAACCAGTCTCCGTTTTAAAATCGAGGTCCAGTCGACCTAAAACACTGTAAGAATAAACACCTTAAATCTAAAGCAATTTAAGGAAATATAAGATATGGAAGATGACTATGTAGTTCAGCATCACCACGGCCCAATCTGCGACACAATATATGGAGATAATCTCTTCGTGCATGCATGTGGAGGAAATGCAGTTATATATAAAAAAGATACATTAACATATCTATGCAGATTGAAACCTTACGTATTCAAAAACGTTAGCGCATTCCGCATATCGCTGTCAAAGGAAGTAATTAAGCAAACTAATTACAAGCCAATGAAAACAACAGCATTGCGTTCATATTCTGATCAGCATTCTGGCATTTAATTAATCAATCATTCACTATCCGTTAAAATACACAAAATAGCCTTAGGGAAATTATTTTGCTTCAGACGTTGTTAGACAAGCATCTACTCTGCTTAATTAACACTGCGCTACAATAAAACCTCACCTACAGACCACTTCAAAATCAAGATCATCTTATTAACTGGATCGTATTTTCATAGACTAGTTTTTGATTTTACTACCATATTTATCCAAACACCTCACAACTAAAACTGACATTCTTCAGAAACAAATATGGTCTTATTATTTAGGTTAAACTGTATAATACATGTATACGCAAACCTATATATTGTAATGGCAATACGTTTTAATTATGATAAAGTAAACAAAGGGAGTGAATCGCGTAAAAAATATGTAACAGACTTGTCTTCCATTCTCCAAAACATTGTTGTTGAAATGATGGGCTACATTTTAAAGCGGCATTAAGGCGTGTTCCAATCTTCCGTTTGAAAACTAAGATATGTCGCACGAGAAGACATTGATCAGTCTGTATGTCGTGCCAAGCATCCTTTCTGATTTTAATTTATTAATCAATGCTATTAACACAATGATTCCCCATTTAAGTACTTTGTGATGAGTAGTACGATAAGGAAGCACGATTCGTTGAATCAAGGACATTGACATTGATAATTTGATACATACATTAAGATACAGATGAGAGGAATAACCAGAGAAAACTAGGCTATATAAAAACGTTCACCCATTATCGGGGGTCAGAGATCTTGTTCTGATTAAAAACATTACAAATCTCTCATGAAATGATCGACCATTCAACCACTTGCCACTTTAGAATCGTACAAAGAACTCAACAACGAACACGTCTAAACAAAAGCATCAGAGGAATGAGTCACACCTCATTGTGTCATTGTTCAAACGTACGACTGTAATGGATGGCACAAATGAGTACAGTTCACAAATCTAATTGCTTTGATTGTATAGACAATAACAACATATGGACAGACTCCTATAAAACATTATATCACTAAGTGCAACTAACCTAAGACTTAATTGGCTACATCACGGACCTATGTTATATAGGTCCGTGGCTACATTAAGATCAAATCGAACGTTTCGCAATATATGTGCCTTGCCATTACGGTTTATATACAAGTTGTCTGGTGAAAATTGCATTATTTATGACTTTACGTTACAGAAACACTCGTTACAGCTCACAGTCTGGTTCATTATATAAAAAAGTGTTTCCCTGTAAATAACGATAACATCGTTTAATTGACACTAGCGTGAGAAATCCTCGTTGACAATATAAGCACGATTATTTTGGCTAATGGAACGAACTAAAGTCAAGTCAAATCGATCTTTGATAAGAACAGATTAGTTAGTCAGCGATATTTGTCACCTATCGATGGCATTAGCTCATGACTCATCATTTAATGTAGTATATAGAGTTAGACAATCCTCGGGTATAGAGCACGACAAATGAATGGTCCCGGTTTAAATAGTATACATTTGTATTTATAAAAAATGACTGAGCCTTAATCGGTAACTGAAATATTACCTCACATTAATTTAAATGTAAAAGTTGATAAATTCAAATAACAAAACACTTATTACAATTATAGATATAACAATTAATAAATTTATGTTGAGACAATTCCAAATTAACGATTAGACAACATAAAACTATATATTTCTACTTTACAAGTTTGCACTTTTTGAATTATTACATATTTTAATTATTTAGAATAGTGTCAACATCAATCTTAAGGAAGGAATATAATTATATAGTCTTATATCAACAGCAGTCATGTAAAACGAGTTGAACTTTGTTTGCCACGTGGCAATTTATTCCCATGTTCCACATAAATAAAATGCAGACAACATTAGCCTTCATTAATAATTCCACGACCGATCCGCTTCATTCATCCTCGTCAATTTCCGTTCCACTCCGCCACCGCAGTATTGTAATTAGTGGGGAAAGTAGATCAATAATAATGCACTTATAGAATCATTGAACAATCCCAGGAATGAGTTCTCATACAAACACATTGTTAAAGTGTTAACATGCGTACGTATAATAGATTTTCTGAGATTAATTCATAAAACTAGACTTTTCAGGGAGCGTAAGGTATCTCATGCACCGAGAAGGCGCGGCATATCGGTTATGAAAATGATATCTCGGCTCTGAAACACTTACATCACACATTTCACTGCAAACAAACAATGAGTGCAAAGTAATGCATGACGTAACATTGTAATTATAATCGACTACGCGTTATTCAGTGGGATGGACAATTGACATTAAATTTGAGCTCTGGAAATATGTGGAAACCAAAACTGTCAGATCAATATTGCCGCAGGAGTTTTAATATCAATAAAATCGTGTAAATATTATCGCTCCTGTTTTGTAATTATGAACATTTCGTGACTTTAAAACAATAACTTTTCAATATTTTAATAATATTATATAAGGTAGAAGCATTCTAAACAATATTTATGAACTAGAAAAAAAGAAACTATACAATTTTGCTTATTTAAAGCCACATAAATCTTGATGTTATATATGACAATTGTAAGACCTTAATATACTGACTGACTGTTCTCCTAACAAATGAGAATGCAAACTTGCATTAATTAAAAATAAATGTCAACGATTAAATATGTCAAATGCATGAACATTTTGCACTATGACCCTAGCTGATATGGTATTGTGTTCTTGCAAAAAGGCAATAATACAAAACGAAAAGTAATGAGTTAATAAAACTTTTCTGTCCGAACTGAGCGCTAATGCTTAACAGACATCGGCTTTATCGTGAATAAAATACGTGCGATAATTTCTATTACTAAATATCTCAAAAAGAAGTAGATTAATCTTTAGTTCTTCACTCATGATTGCGTCATCCTTGATCCAATATTTCAATTTAAACAGCTTGCGATGAGTCATGTAGCCTAACACTTGGTTATTCTAGAGAAAGCAACGAGGCTTAAATTTCAGCTTTGTGACCTCAATTACCGACATCTGGCAACGGCTTTAAATAAGCGAGATGCTGGTACCTCGCAGTACAGACCACAACGATATCGCTTTCGATAGACAATTAGTATATTATACAAGTCCTCGGAACCGGAAACCGGCGTTCATTAGCTACAACCGGTACTTGGAGTTGATCAAATAGCCATTCTATGCTAGGTCAGTGATTTAAAGGACTTGCACTATTGACAGCGTGAGAAAGAAACATTTAAACAAAGGAACACTATTAATATATACTGTATACTTGAGTACATGTAAAACCACTAAAAGAGTGAGAGGTTGAGGACAAATGACCGTAGACATATGTCACGTGAGGATATGAACAGCCCCGACAGTGGGTCGAACCCGGACCTTCTGAGTGGTATCCTAGTGCTTTACCCACTGAGCATAACGGATGGAGAAAATGTAAGAATTCCTTTGGCATATAACGCAGAACGCGAATTGGACTAAATACATGAGCATAATGTAAACAGTCCCACGATACTTAAATCAAAACAATGTCTACACTACATGTATTTCTGAGCAAACACTTACGCATTATTGTTAAAAAATATTCCAAGAAACAGTTTGGAGACGAACTTACAATCTACTCAATATTTAACATCAGGTGAGTATCGTATATAGTTCCGGGTAATAACTACTAATAACAGCCGCTTACGTCATTCACGGTCCATTAAGTCGTTGATTGATGAGGAAACATTTGTTTGTCTTGAAGTACCAATGATTGTTTAAAACTGTGAGTCATACAGTTTCATCGTAAGATTCAATTCATTCATGAGAGTGAGCACTTATAATTCAAGCCTGTGATTTCCCCAGTAGCTGAAAGGCTGTGATCTTTACTAGGAATTTGTATGTTTGAATCAGCACAATGCTTTACTACGAGGAATCAACATAAAGGTGAACTAAACTACTAGTACTTGGTAATTTTATTAAAAAATAAATAATCCACCACAAATTAATGAGAAACATCTCTGAGTCAGCATTACTTCTGAAATCATTAAAACTACAGTTTTCAGAACGCTGTCGTTTTGGTCAAACATGCCAAACGTTAACAATTTTATATGAAAAGTCTGTTTTTGTAATATTTCTGATGTATATTTTAACACATATGTTACCATCGTTACCGACACTTGTGATCACATAAGCATTAACTGCAAATTGAGCCACAGTAACTTGATGCAATATGGATGTAGTACAGTAATTAGCTTAATAGCAAACAATTGCAAGCAATCAATTTAAGAATTTATATTTCTGACAAATTACTGCTCCTGATATCATTGACAGAACATGCAGCGGGTGATATCAATACATATGTAATATCACTAACACCCCATTGGTCATGCAGTAAATCTCATATTCAACATTGTTATCGATCCACAAGTAATTAAAAACGAAAACATGTCTAACAAATGGGTTCATTAATCATACACAATTGTAGAGCCAATTTACTGTTGTATTTTAGTATAATAATGGTTCTCTTCCGATCACATAATGAGCAAAACATAACAATTCCTGCATCTTAAATGAATATATATGCGTCTTAAATACGAAGATAAAACTGAAAATTACGTTGCTAAGGCCATCCTTAAAAAATGTTTGTTTGTCATAACATTACTCAGCAATATTAAGGTGCGCAGAAGCGCAGATAATTATGGTTTTTATTTATTAATATTTACTGATTCATACTCGACCAAAAACGTACTTATCCTCTCAGAAACCTCTAAAACATTTGGGTAGGGGACATTTTCAGGAGTTGGTAGTGTTACGCCAAACGAACAATATATTAGGATGTCCTTAAATAAGAAAAAAAAGTCAGCACAGTGACTTATTTGTTCTGTTACACAACAATTGTGTTATCATTACATTGTACCTGGTATAGTAACCATGAACTATTGTTTGCTTTTTTGTTTTGATGAATGTGTATATAACAATGCCTGACAAAACAACTAGTCCCATAGAAGCCATAACAGTGAACGCTTGTTTTGCAATGTTGCGTCTGATGGCGCCATAACAATATGCGACTAATGTACTTTTATAATCATAGGGTACGCAATGTTTTGTCAGTGCCGTAAAGATGTATGTTTTCTGTGACAGATTTAGATGATACATAAAACAAATTATAAACCCCGCCCATTTAGCTCAGTCGTTAGAGCATTGTACCACCTCGCTGGTGATCGTAGGTTCGAGCAATGGGCAAGGCGTATGTTCTTGTTGATAGTTTGACGGGAGAAAGCACACCCAAAGTCGTGTGTTCCACCCCGGATTAATGTGGGAAATTCTCCGTGGCTTGTGGAAGAATAGTGAAGAAATGGTTGGTAACCCAGGAACATTGTTTCGTTCGGTCAAATAACCACCGCCTATAACCAGAATGTCATTACAAAAACGGTGTAAACTTCGACACAACAACACTTATTATATAATACATGTACGCAGTGTAAACGGAAGTGTAATCTTAATCTGATCTATCTTGTTCAACCATATTCAGTATCAGTGCTTGTCCTTAGCTCAATTATAATTATTTTTATATAATATATTGACTAGTGAAAACGAATTAGTCATTCAGCATACAAACAAGACTCGTCTCGCGTTCACACCTCCATATATGCTCAACATCTAACGGGAAAGACGTTGCATTATTCATTCAATTGATTGTTTAAACAAACATTCTGTTAATACGAATAAACATAACGTTTAGTTCGCTGTAAAAACACGTTAGAATAGAAATATTACTTCTAACGCAAATAAGCAGACTTAATACCAAGGAATTGTCTTGCACTTTTGAATGTAAATTGATGGTATAAAACCGAGTTAGCAATACTTAACATTAAGATATTATTCGGATATCTGTCGTAATTTATAGTTTCTTTAAAAACAATAATTCGCATTTTAAGACCAGCCAGGAGTATTCATAGAGCGAAACAAGTTTAACATCACAAACTTCTAATATTGTTTCAAGAATGCCAGAAATTTCTGTGGAATTATTTCAGATAAGTGTTACAAGCAGTTCGTATTACAAAATGGCTTTCACATATTCTTCATGATTAAATATGCATGTATGATACGCGCTAATTATATAATAGGTGAATAAATTGCTCATATCGCGCAGAAAATATCTCGTGGAAAAGGTTAAATGCTCGTGTCAAGTAGGCCATGGTAGTTTAGAGGGGTTTAGAAAGATACAACCAATTATGTAATCATATTTTACTAGTCTCTGTAGAACTAGATGACATTCTACTGTTACCATATCTGCCCGTATCACAATACGACCTGATACCGGCAATTACCCAGTCTTGAGTCAGGTATAAAAGTCATAGCACTACCGTACTTAGAGCGCAACACAAGTAATTAACTGGTCTAAAAGAATTAGAGTATAAAATCACTGACTTCCAGCTCAATAAGTCAAATAAACTAACAGCATTAAAGCATCAGAAAAAGTATATCTAGCAAAACCACACTTCTGAGACTACACTTGATCTGACACCTG
This sequence comes from Mactromeris polynyma, assembly GCA_032209605.1. Classification (NCBI taxonomy): domain Eukaryota; kingdom Metazoa; phylum Mollusca; class Bivalvia; order Venerida; family Mactridae; genus Mactromeris; species Mactromeris polynyma. Next base: position 9,782,074 of record JASFXZ010000017.1, read on the forward strand.
CATACTCAAGTTGTAATCACAATTCAAGCATAAAGGTGTGGAAGTTTATTCATGATTAACAACATTGTTTTCCATAATATTATCAACCGAAAACCATGATTTTATGCTAACAACCTGAACCCTCTTTCATTGACCTCATTTGACACAAACCACACGAGGAGTGTTATAACAGAACACCACTGAGTCATTTTCATGGAAATGCGACCCAAACATGCAATATAGAACACCAAAAGGAAACCAAAAACATTACTATAGAATAGTGAAAACATATGTTGCCCCCAAGAGAAAGTAACACGTGCGCAATGTGCTAGACGACAAACACACCTGTCACTTCATGCGTCATTCAATGTATCCTTGAAGCAAATGAGCTTCTTAGACATAATCGTTCATACCATAGTATTGTAAGATACGGTGCAACCTTATTACAGCAACACCTTTGGGAGCCGAACACTTTGACTGTTGTTGAGAGGTTGTAGTGCTGGAGATGTTAAATTCCAAGTATTCTTTCTGCACAACAATTGGCAGTGTTGTTGAACACATCTTGTCGCTCAACAGAGGACCACAATGAAGTGGTTACACTGTATTTGTTTCATAGTGAACTCTTTTATATGTAGTGTTGAACATTTGCATACTCCATTTATGGATTAAGGAGCTTACCCAGTTGGTGCCTAATGAATACAGACGTTTATTTAACATTATAATTCGTGGAGAAGTAACAAAACGGATGGCCACTCAATTTAAGGACAATGCGGGAAAACAAAGATGCACAAGTTGGCTGTTGTTGAGAGGTTGTTGCTTCAGAGACGATAACTTGGTAGTTTTAGTGTTACTGCAGGGAAAATGATACTGTTCAGTTGTTGAAGAAAGGCTGGAAGTTTGCACTGAGCAGAAAACATCATACATTATTTAGTCTCGATATTTACTGCCGCTTACGAAGCATAGAACATTTAACATAATATTTTGACTAACAATGCCTATTTAACGACACGTATTATGTGAATAAATAACTTCAATATTAGCACGAGTATAGCATAATAAAGCTGAAATTGTTAAGCAAATTACTCAATTACCGTTTAACTCCGCGTAATGTTTAAAAAAACAATTCTGCATGGGAGTTTTTGTACGGTTCATTATATGTACATTTTGCAGCATATTGATACATTACAAAAACCATTAGAACAATAAATGCCACAGTATGGAACCATCGCTCATGTCTGCAATTATTTCCCAATGAATGAGTTCTTGAAACAAGTACTAAGTGATTACTGGAAGATAATTACTTTAATGTGCGTATCATACATGTATCTTTAATCACTTCATCAAGCCGTGACCTCAATCAACTCTAGTCCGCTCTCACAGATCGATATCACTGATCAAACTTATCTACCACAACAAATTTCTCAGAAAAGTAAAGGATTGACCTGCTTTATGTTTCATTGTTCATCTAACAGCGAGTGGGATAATAGTACTACCGTACTTATTATAATTACTACCACTTACAAGATTTGGCGCTAAACTAAAGGAGAATGTTCATATAATTGTTATATGATTGGGATTTTCGTATTTGATACAGTCGCTTGTACTGTATACAATTAACGTTAAGAGCATACTTTTATCATAATAATTATTCGGGGTGTTCGTTACGTAACTATGTGACACAACACATAATGCAAGTTCGACTCAAACATCTGAGTTCTACTTCTGCTTTACTTGAAGTTGAAGTCGAACGACCGTAAATGTTATCTCCAGTGAAACCTACCCCCCCCCCCCCCCCCCCCTACTCACCAACATCATGAAATAATAGGATTTTAGCAAAACACGAAAACAGTTCCATTCTAGTTGACTATGTATACCAAACATTCATTTTGAAGAAATAACACCCTAAGGAGACGGAGGTAATCTTGTTTTTGTGTTCCAAGCTTATTACGATAAAAACAGCGTCCAACTTCCGGATATGATTTGGTTAGAGATAAAAGCCGTCCGAACGGATATAACGTGAAAAACTCATTCATCTATGGTCAGTTATCTAAACACGGAAAAGATATGCATCTTTATGTATTTTACATTTACAGGAAATCTTGTAGCTATAATATCAGAGATTTATTTCATGATTACAGTAATTGGAAAAACATTGGGTGGGAAGGACACAAATCAATACGGTGCATGGTAAGGTATAAAGAAGAGTTTGGTACCGTATGGCATAATGGACGGAACAGATTGTTTCTTAGATCTTTATACCGAACTTTTCCCACAGGGCAAACTACATACAGCATGTTACATTAACCCTTGATTGTATTTAATTAACACATGTGTTAATAAACGTAACTTTATCTAACAAGCAGGTAAGCAATGCATAACAGGAAGGTTAATTTTGTTAAGGTTCATAGCTGATATGCTAGAACTAATCCAAATTAACGGACTTTTCTAGCATTAAGGCAATAAAACTGGCAGATCCACCCTTCTTTTGACAGTGCCGCAAAAACGCACAGAAATGAGGAATTCATCTAATGCATCCAGGATTCAAAGGCAGTAAAATAATACAGTTGAACGAAAAAACGTATTTTATGGTTAGATCGCTTGGTTGCACATTTCTTCCACGTGAAAATCGTTCAGTTCATCTTCCATAGTAGATAAGATTTTATACAAAATACTGAAGGATTTTTGCAAAATTTTATGTTAATACCTGTGAACAAGATTATTTTTACGGTTATGGTGAGACATAAAAAAAAATAACTGCATTTTATACGAAGACAACTCTCAGAACATCTGTTTTAAGTATGTTTGAGATAAAACCGTGTAGATCGACTGAGCAGAAACACTTATTTCCATTTGCATAAAAGTGTTTTAAGTAAAAAACTGTCATTCCGACACTCGGGTAAAAACACATATTCACTTCATATTCTAATGCCTGACAAATGTGTTAGTACTTACTGTATTCTTCCCTTTTTTATGTTATCACGCATACCATGACGTATGTGAGTACAATGGATTAATAAGAACGACATTTCCACAGAAATCAATGGATAATCGATAAAGAAGCATGTCAGATGTATTGATAGCATAAAGTTCCGACATCTTGATGACGTCACAATTAGCGCGAGGAGTCATTCGGTTCGAAAGTGGATACCAATATAACCCGATCACGAAATTGCCTATCGTGCCATATGTACGGAAACATTACGTGCCGAATTAATGAGAGAAAATTGGCAATTACGTTTCATTTGTTACTTTAGTTTCTAAAATCTAAGAGTAAGTATGTGCGTTATAGAGCTTCTCAGCCATGACGAACTATTTTGTTCGGTTTCGCGTATAAGTCGAGCAAATTAGTTATCCAATGTTATGACATAGACTTGAAATCGAGTACAGTAAACCTCAATAATATGACCACCCTTGGGATCCTTGAGGTTGAATAAAAAGCAAAACAGTGAAAATGGACTTGAAAATTGTGTTCTTAATTTTGAGATGGTCTAATTATTCAGGTGGTCTTTAAGTGAGGTGATACTGTATTAAGATATAAAAGATATAACTCCAATCTCACAAGTCAGAAAATGAGTCAAAATTGATGAAATTACGGTTTGTCGACAACACAGTGAGAATACCACACTACAAGCAATTTAATCTTTCCCGATGGAACTTTTTTTAAATACATATTGGACACACACAGCTAAAAAAACTCAGCTGTTATTGAATAAACTAAGAATATTAACATTAGCTTGTTTATAGAATGTTAGAAAAATCTTCATTTTTGTTATAATCTTGAACAAAAATTGCATAAATATTTAGAAACCTAAACACGTATGGAGGGAGTCTGCCTTGTTCATATTCCCCATGCAAGTAAGTGGGTGTCAGATATTATCGGTTTATCATGAGAACTGTGAACTGTGATAATAACTTTTTGAAGTATTCGCTTTTATTCATTATAAACAACTCTAGTTTCACATAAGATTACATTTTACGGGATAATATCGCACATGCACGAGCATATAACGTATAATACTATAATATGAACACCGCTGTACGATTTCCAAACTCTTCTCTTTTTAAAAGTGACGTCATTTCCAGAAAACGTCACATGCGACGTCACCAGGTACTGACAGTAAGCAATATTTGCCGCAATTGGCAATATGAAAACGAAGTGACCATATGGAGTAAATATAAAATCCTGCATGCAAATAGTCACATGTTGCGTTTTCTAGAAACAATAGCAGCGCTCATACATGTACAAAATGTATATCTAATTTTACGTATTTTACCACCTTATCGCAAAAACGTTGAGTGATAATGTTTGCTCATTTTAAATTCGAGTATTCGTGCAATAAATCAACGACAAGCGTATCAATAAAATAAAAACTTGATTATCTCGAATTTAAAGCAATAATTTCACAGTGGAGATTTAAATGTAATGGTTTACCAAGCGTGTGATTATCAATCTATCAAACACATGTATATGTTTAACATTTATAATGAGATGAACAGAAAGCAACACTATCTGATACGAGACAGGATTGAGAAACTTTGTCATCAAATGGTGAGTTTTGTAATTATAATAAACTGAATTAAAGCACATTTCTTACATTTTCAATGTAAAAATTCGGGTCGCTCAACTTAGATGAAAACATGAAAATACGCATGCAGATTGCTTTATCTCGAGTACAAAAATTTAGCTCAAGGTGTGTCAAGAATAAATAAGAGCTGCCACAAGTTTTACAAAAATCTTTTTGTAATACAATCCCGCTATCAATCTTAGTAACCGAATTACACATTGCAACCACAAGAAGGTAATATTTCAAACGGGGAAATTATTTAGGATGTCGCCATTCAAATAACTTTTTGCAACTTTGAAAAAAATACTATCCCATTTTCTCGAGATTTTATATTTCTAATTAGCATTTTATTGATACGTTTTGTATAAATATTTCGTAATAAAGAAAATGCGTACAGTATATTATATCAGAGAAAAAAGTGAATACAATGTAGTATGAAAGAGAAACTATAATAGTAACTAGTTTAAAAAATAAAATAAAATAGGTGATGAGTATAAACGATATATACGATGTTATAGTAGTTAAGAATGAGTCAAGGGCCATAACTCTGATCTTATTGGAGCAATCGAACGTGTCAAAGATATTTAAAAGGCGTGGCATGTAATGTGTTAACAGAGTGTAAAAATGCATATTTAAGTACTTCAGGGGCCACGCCGATTATCGGACAATTCCACGATTTTAGGACAGTATACCTTCGACGTAATTGTAACGATGACGAAACGTTCAGTGGGTGAAATTTGAAAGAATTCCAGGCAAATCAGTCATAGTATATCTGACCATTCCTATCTTATATCGATCATTATAGTTGTATTTGAAATCGATTTTAATCACAACTGCAGACTATGCGTCATGTCGTAGAAAATAGGAATATGAGAACGGTGTATGGATAACACCTGCAATGTTTACGAAATTAACATAATAACAGTTATATTTATACATTTATACTTGGATTCGTATTCCAATTGATGACGTTCTTCGCACAAGTAAAAATAAAAGATAGTTCTGGTCTGGTGAAATTAGTTAAATATTTTCTTTGTTTAAATAAAAACACAAACTCGCACTCTCATGTTGATATAATCACATCACCATCAATGTTAATTGTTTTTCTGATGCCTCAAGACTCATACATTAAGTATGACTCTCTGAATGAGTCAATTAATAGTTTATGACAATAATACATAAATTAATCATACAGGCGCTCATTACGTGTTTGGAGACGATAAAGCATCACCTTTCGTCCACACAACAGGTGTTAACAAGCGTCTGAAGTCGATATTATTGATGAAAACATGGCGGCGATGTCGTAGATTTCAGTCTGCAAACCTTATGTTCCTTGGTAGATTGGCATCGGCCAATAATATATACACATGGGACGTAAAATCACCATAACATATACAACAGACATGGGGCTTGTCGTGTTAGTACATAGAATCAATAATAAATGAAACACTTAACGTAAATACAATGTACATACAGCTATTCGAGTTTATAGAACAAAAAAAACTCAGTCAGTGTGTCAGTACAGAAAAATGCCTGTATCATACACTGTGCACAAACACCGTATTCATCACACATCAATGTAATTGTTTTACAGAATATAAGCGTCCGAGGTCCAACATCATAAAACTAAGTTTGGAGACCATCTCACCATGCAGCCATTCCTTGGCCAATATCAACAAAGACCATCAGAGGCTTAAGTCTTGATGCTGATTTCCAACTTCAGGTTTATAATCTCAGACACAAGTCTCTGCATTGATTGTTATATGAAATTTACAAGTAAGTACATGTTCATTGTATGCCATTGTCACAACCGGTCGATATATCGCGGTATTGCGCGGGCATGGCTTGATTCCAGGTTATATTGAGGCGCTTTAGTGTCTCATTGCTATCATCGTCAACCGGGTGATCAACTCGAAGAACCGCCATATTCATCGTCTCAATAAAATAGTCCATGAAAAGTCCTCTGATTTTATTATAAATTTGATGAGTATAATGGCTGATTTGTCAGGGATATATTTTCGTTCAGGATTTTACTGTACTGTGGAGCCAGTATTGCAATGCATTCGGGTTTAACGTTGCTTATATACCGAAACACTCGACTTTGTCCACTTTTCGGTGATATGTGTTGTTTAAATCCCGTCGATTTTACTTACAAACTTGATTGCATTTAGAATATTTTCACGAATTATTATTCGACATGAACTGACAATATGTACCATTAACCTAATAACAGTAAAAGTTGACAGTACTATAGAGCAATAACATTGCTATGACAACATATGTTATTGAAATCATTTATTCATTGGTATGGTACTATATTTCCCACTAGGGAATTACCGGCGTTATGTTCTCGGGTTCAGTTTGACGTGAAACAGATTTGTTTATAATTTATTTTGTTAAATCTTTTATATAAAAGCATCGAGGTGTGCTAACAGCGTTAAATTTATAACTTTATAAGTGAAAAAAACATAACACCAAATCATAAATATATGCAACGCTCGAACGACAAAATCAACAACAAATGATGTTTATTACAAATAAAACGATGTTCGTTTTCTCCATTGGAGTACACTTAATACTTAAAGACCTCACTTAAGAGACCAAAGCGAAAATTCAAATTAAGACCATCTCATAAATAAGATCGTATTTTATAGACCCCAGACCCCGATTTCACGAAAATACTTCTGTTTATTGATATGCTTAAGTATTGTTATTTGCTTAGTATTGGATCAGACTTAAGCACGTTATTTAAGTACATTTCATGAAACATGTTTGCCTATCAGTTCGCTTGAAAGAGTTATATACTAAGTAACGAAAATAGATTGCATGGTAAAAGCATGGTATTTTCCTTAACTAAGTACATATGATTACTTAGTTCGTCTGTGAGCTGCGTTTTTACCGATGATCAGCTAAGCTGAATAAGAAACTTAAGCATACTGCTAAGAATTACTTAAGCATTAACTTTAGTATGTTCGTGAAATTGGAGCCAGGCTTTTAATATGTGCAGTATGTTAACTCTACGATACGACTAATTTAGACCTAAGACCGACATTTCTTCAGAGCCTAAGGTTGTCATGGTATTAAGGTTTCACTTCATACTGTTGAAACATTTAGACCATTATCGTAATAACTAAGCAAACTAGACATTCATTCATGTACAATAAAATGACCTCATTGGTCACGAATGAAAGTCTGTAATTAATTAACTTTCACGTAACGCAGACGAGTACATCCGACAACAATTACACATTTTATACATCGACGAAATGACCAAGGGCTATTGCTAGGATAATTAAAATCATCGGTTAACTTCAAGTAGTGCGCGCAATTTTGATGGCCGTAGTTTCGAATTTCGGAAATGGAGCTCATAAACTGTTACCAGACTTCACATTTCGTACCGTTTGTAAATTAAAATCCAAAACATCCCTCTCATGTTCATGCACTTTATTAGTTTTAGCAATAAAATAAATTCGAAAATGTCATGGCCGTGAAAGAAATCCCGCCAAAAAAAGTCGGCTGCTGCAAAAGTTGTTATTGACGGCGGCCTTCAGGCCGTCGTCTATTTGAATAATTTTTAATCTAGGTACATGGAGTTGCATAATCGAAATGGGAGAAGCCATTGGTATTATGCTTTTTTAAATTGTTCTTACAAAACGTGATTCTAATTATACAGATAAAAAAAGTGTACTAATTGATAATAAAAAAATGTCAAAATATTTAAAATGTATTTTTACCGTTAATAAAAAGCTTTAAAAAATGTTTTACGTATGCTTATAAGAATTTACAACAGCTAGTCACGAAAACGGTTAGGCATCGTGTATTACATAGCTTCGTTTCACAACTACGCTCAATTCATCATCAAAGTTCAGGAAATGGTTCCTAATGCTGTGCACGCAAATTGAAATTGTACTTATAAAAAAGCAAATTGTTAAACAAAAAATGTTAATCCATATTAATAAGTTCATGAATGCAGTTTATAATGTACAAATATAAATACAGTGACCAAACTATGCAATATACATTGCCTTAACTTGACCCATATAAGTTATGTACTGATGGTAATATGTAAACAAAATTCAGCCAATGAAAATTGTCGTTGAAAACGTCATAGCATTTGTTGTTCAAATAACGCATTGGCAGTAAAACGGATTCAGTACATTCGAGATCAAATGCTGATGGTTGAACTGAACTTTTAATTACGTTGTTTTGACATTTTTAGTGGATATTTTTCCCTTTTGATATCCCAATAGTTCTTTTAGATCTGTAAAACTAGAAGTTATAATCATGTATATTTTTAGATCCGTTTCGTTCTATCTACGTTTCGTGTAATCGTTTTTTTTCTTCGTTTGTAAGGAATAAAAATTTGTAAGCACATTCTACCGTTTCCTTTACTTTGAATCCAATGTGAATACTTTTTTCATCACATGACAAATAATATGTTCCACATAAACTAAAAATTACACATTGTTATTGTATTGTCTCACTGTCTGTTTAGATAAATGCATGTCACAAACTGGTCGGTTTGTTTTACATAAACAAGTCATATTCCAATTAAACTACAAATGATTGATTGGTACCAAGACTATTTAGGCAATTGTCATGAATTGTGGATGATTCTTACCAGAATTATGGCTTGGTGATGATCATACTTTCTTATTTATTGATAAACAAAATAATAAATCTTCAATATCATGCTTCCTAAAACTTGTGCCGCCGTTTTGATGCTTTGCATCAAAATTAGTCTTGTAATAATGCTTGAACTATTTTTAGAGTATATTTGAGAGAGGAAGTTCTGCTGTTTTAAAAATATATAGTATGGTGATGGATTAAAATGGTGATTTTTTAACGTTTTAAACTCGCCTAGAATAAACTGCGCCAAGCCATGTTACCACATGACACTAAAATACATGATACTGAAAGTTGGACATTGAACAAAAACTAAACAGATTCTACCGAAGAGGCATAAAACATCAAAAGTAGACTTTTTAAACAAAAGTTGCCATTTTTGTTTTTCATTAAAACAAACACTCCTGTTTTTTCTTGATCATGATTACTCATTAACCAACACAGCAAAAGTGTCGTAAAGTTACTTATTCCACTTTCTTGCATGTTCCACTCGTGGCTTTTATAACGACTATGTTTCATAAAATATTCAACCCGCGTGTGGTTTTATTCATAACCATTACGTGTATGTGTCACGCATATAATATAATGGGGTTGTACAAACCTCATTTCCATAAGAAACGGGATGAACTCGTATTAGTAATTATAACTCATGTTAACTTACAATTTTGGAGGAAAAAATCACTTGGATGTCTATACAACTGCGTGTGCCCACAAATTTGCGAGCATTTCTTAATACATTGATTAATTTCACACTCTGACGCTAACAACGTCGGGATGGTGATAAAAAAGACAAAATGCGTCATTTTGTTTAAATGCATTAAATTTTAAACCTAACCGACCGTAAAGCATGAATTACCGATTAATAGACATTTAATACAACAATTATAATTATGGGCTTGAAATCTCACACAAAAGACCGAACGCATCCTACATTTTTCATGGTTAACCAGTATTTTACATTATGTATTTTGTATCTAAAATACCGTTTGCATACATTTTTATTAGCACATAATTAAAATGTAAATCACTTGCGTATCTAAATTAGAATAGTTCATGAAACCATATCCAGCTTATGCTATGACCTTTCTTACAGCGGTCACACCGAAGCCCGACCAGTCAGCTACTTACATACTGACATGTACTCGATTCTCAGTAATCAAGTTTGATAGCATATCAGTATATCAGATGCAATAATTAATTCATATAAGATATGCATGGACAAAACTGTCGTGTAGTTACTTTATGAATAAGTCTCCATTTGACCCCATCATTTCCTTGTTGAATAACGGTCAGTCCCCCCCCCCTTTCTCATCCCCACAGAAAGAAGTCAGTTCCCCTGTTCCCTTCCTAATCGAAGTAAGTCAGTGGCCCCTTCTCCTATCCATAAAAATAAGTCAGTCCCCCATTCTCCCCCAAACTAAATAGCCAGTGTCCCCAACATCCTTCCGTCTAAATTAATTCAGTCGTTTAATATATTGATATAGGGGTTTAGTGTTACAAACTCCCCTTACTAGACCAGCCTCGATAGACGTACACCCAGGTCATATAGCTAACAACTTGCTTGATTAAATCAATGCTAATTAGCATTACTTGGTATATATTATGGATCAGGCTAATACTGTTCTATCCGATCAATGTTAAATACAATTCTTTATCGACTAATCGACAGATTGTCTGTACATCGCAATGTGTTGATAGATAAAGACCTGTTTATAAACACTAGACTCGTTGAAATATAGGTCAACAAGATTTTATATATCATTTTTCGCTTTGATAAGAATGTTTACAATCGTTAAAATGATAATAATACAGCAAAACTCTTCTTCAAGGATTGGGGAAAGGTGTAGACATAAACATTGGGCAAAAAGTCGAAAAAAATATCGGTTATATGCATACTCGCGAGGCAAATAGATTTAATATTTGCTGAGTCATGTACAGAGAGAGTATTGTTCATTATACGTGAAGTGCACTCACTTGGGCTCAATAAGCTATATGTGGTGTGTACAATCTAACAACACGAAATGTATGAGTAGTTCAGTATGTATATCGTATGCTTAGTGTGTACATTTGAGGTTTAGTTTATACACACATTCGATGATAGAAACATCCAATATGTACATACACACACACTCTAGTAGCAACATATGTCAAAGTCTCTGTTAACGTAAATGCAGTTTGTCAGGTCGATCTTAACTCGGAGTTAGAAAGCATTATAATTATATGCATGATTTATATAATCACAAACAAACTTGTGATAGTGACTGTTATATATCATGTGTTTATGTCTGTGTTCATGACCCGGGTATGATATAAACATATATATCAGCTAAAATATGACATAATGAGGTATTGTTCCGACCCAATTAACCTAATTATTACTCATTAACAAAACACCAGCGATAATTCATACGCACTGTGCTCTCGGGTGCATTGTGTCTGATTGAACATACTATCATATACTCATAGTCAGTATTAGTTACTCACAGGTAATTAACCCTAATTAGATTATCAACACATTATGCCACAGTATCAGGTCCCTCTCAGAACTTATCTGGCTTCCTAGAGGCATCATAACTTGTACATAGGCTAAGCGCCAAGAATCAGCTATGCGAATTATGATTAATATATAAACCTGTCCAATGCACAATTACCCTTTATTTTTTTGTCAGTGAATTAATGTTTGAATATTCGTACTTACCACCATCAGATCTTCTCTCTCAGCGTACCAGTTGTTTGCCCTGCTGTAGGCGCCGTCCAAGCTTTCAACTAAACTAACTAAATGTAACAGTAATGAAAATATCACAGAAAATGTACTTAAATTAAATCCCAAATTTAGTAGACCGTTTGTTTTACGAGTCCTGCACGAATTCATCGTACATGTGCACCGAGCTACTCTCTCACTAGCTTTCAATTTGTGTTGCATTTTGCGTTGGCAAACGTTTGTTGTATCACAATAACAAATTTGTTCGTTTATTTCTTCTCTCACTCTGTCCATCTCTATATCCATTCGATTTGTTTTCCCTTCCTTACCACTAGAAAATGAGAAATGTTGTTTAAATCAAAGCATACATTAGTAAACAAGAACATCTACTTCCTATAAAACGTAAACAGAGCAACTATTCGATCGGATTTACCTACTTCTCTGTTCACAAGTGAACGAACAATTGGTATATGAAGTGTTATAAAGGTATAGTATAAACTTCTATAAATAAATATACCGCTTAAACAGCGTATACTATATTGAATTTCATATACAACCCGGTTTAAACTTAAAGTCCAATAAATCCAAATATCGACAAGTAAAAACGCTTACACATAAGGCACAAAACTGTCAATTAAATCAAGCAAATTTAAAAATTGCATTCACAACTCCGACTACGGTCAAAATCACAGTTTAAAGTACTCGGTTTTCACAGTAAATTTTTCCTTAAATATTGCCAGTATTCCTACAATCGAATGTCTGATTAATACGAGGATATGTAGCGTATACACTCGTGTTTATATTGTCTATGAATCTAAACGCTTGCTACGAGCTCTACGAGTCAGAACTGTGTGTAGAAGTGAATCGTCTATGCCAATAGAAATATTCTTGTAAATTATCTGCCGCTAGACGCTTGCAGTTATATTGATAAAGCGTCTGCATGCGTTCTTGGTGCCGGAAGTTACGATTTCGACTACGGCATATGGCGTAAAAAGGATTGAAGCACTTCATATACTATCTGTGTCAACATATTTTGACGTGAATGAAAGGGGAAAGTAGATAAGTAAACAAGTTGTTTTGTGTCGACACTTAAGTACTACAAGGTCGCTTAATTAGTGTTAGATGTCACGGCCCTACTTTCACAACCCCCCCTATGTTTCCTGCCATCTACTTTTGATCATAGAAAAACTGCTAAATGTCGCGAACAAATCGGATTGTCACTTTTTGGTACCATTTCCTAAATTAATATATATATATATATATTTAGATCGTTTCAAGCCAGCTGGTCCTAGAAGATCCCCCTTGTTGAAGAAAGCAGATCAGTTGATTCCGTTTCACACGGATCTGTTCACCAAATGCTACAAAACTTATGCAAAAAGTTAAGCAGGGATGGACGCAAAAACTGAATGAATCAACTGTTCATAGATCAATGACAACAGTTTTTTCTCTGAAGCTAATCAATGGTGTCCCGTCACAGCTGGTTCCAATGCCGTCGATGACGAATGTTCTCCCGGGCTTTTATACGCATTTTCATCTAATTTGAATTATCGATCCTTGAGTGTTTCATTAACTTTATTCTCCATACTACCAACTGATGTTAGATACTGTCAAATATTGTATAAACGACTATTAATCACACATATAACTAAAGTATTTTGTATGGATTTGTTCTAACGTGTATTACGTAACTAGATCAAGGTTTTGCATTTTTTAAGATTACAATTATTTTTTATCTGGATTCAAGTTGGCTGAGTGTGTCGATTATGCAAATCATTTGTCAGTTTTAGAGGAGGCGGCGCGGCTTACATTGATTTTTTACAGTGTTACAAATGTGATTTTTTGTCATCACTTTTTCATAAACCTACGCATTTCTAACAATTCAGTTTTGTACGTGCTCCTTTTTGCTCGAATAAAAATGAATGATAAAAACCTGCAAGTTTATTTGATAAGAGGACTGGTTTTAGAGGAATTCAATATATCGGCTGAAGAAAAACAAGTACAGTAAAATCTCACTTAAAGACCACCTCTATATACTACCTCAAAATTAAGAACGCAATTTTCAAGTCATATTATTAATACTCTATTTTCAACTTCAATATTAAGACCACCTTAATAAGAAGACGCATTTTAAAGGGTCCCAAGGTTGGTCTTATTATTGAGGTTTTACTGTAATTGAAAATTGGTCGATGAACGCGATACAATACTGAACGAACATAACCACGTGATATAATTATACAAACGCATAAAACAGATTTTCTCAAGTATCGTGAACTTAAGTAGGGATACAGGAAACGACTGAACATTGTATTGTGTCGTGTTTATACAACATATACTATATATTACATAGCAACTATTGGATATTTGCGTATATAAACAGTTTTAAAATGCAATAAATTGACGCTTTACAAACATTTCGCAGGTCGAAGAAAATTGAAAGAACAATATAATATAACAATGAATTATAAAAACCCTCTATAGTTCCTTCATGGTTATATTTTATATGTACTCGGACACTGACTATGTACACATTGTGCATTTAGTATTTCTTGAAAGACATATATGTATGAATTGTATAATGTTATATGCTTACCTGAAAAATAATTAGTTACAAAAAAAACATTTCGCAGGTCTGGAACTATGTGTTTTTTAATGTTCTGAGTATATAATTTATAATCATGTAAAGAATTATCTGAAGAAAACAGTGGGTAGTTAATAAATTAAATTGCTTGATGCAAACCTGTCCACCTTCTCTACGCAGAGCACGATATCAATGTCAACTGTAACCCATTAACGTTATACTGCCCCCTTATTAATACGTGTTTTTACCATTGTTCCCAATTTGTCTCAATTAAATCATTTGCTAAACGTATATTTGACAAAAGATTTGTTATGAAAAAAAACAAGGCGTGGATCCCCCACGCAATAATAAACTATAACAATATACATTTTTTTGTACTTGTTTTTTATCAATTAGTGTATTAAATAACAGTTTTATGCCCATATGTGTGCGTTAGACTATATACGATCAAGTGCACAATTGTTTTACAGAAAAAAATATAACGAAAGCTATTGTATACCTTCAATTTTGAAGAAAACTGATACTAGTGCAGTGTCAGATTTTTAGCATTAATTAAATCCGAAGAGATAGAATATCACACTTTAAGATTTTCGTTAAAATATTCGCGATCACAAAATTAATTTCCTTAGCATGTAACAGACAGCTGCCCCTTTTATAGCGTCGGATTAGTTTGAACTTAAAGCGGTTTCGTTTATTTTGTCAAATTTCTCTTGTTAAATGAACTAAATTGAGTCATTGTTGGTCTGATTTTGACGCAGCGGTCCAAACTCTAAAATGGTCAATGTACTTATGTGTATTGAGGGCATAGACCGAACAATTATTCAACCTTAAACGACACTTGACAGATTTCTACTTTTAAAAAAAATGTCGGTGCAATAAACTTGAAGCGGGAGAAGGTATGTTCTTTTGTTATATAGCATATAGTGAAACCTCGCTTCAAGACCAACTCCAAATTAAGACTACTACATTAATCAGATTAAATTTATACTGACCAGTTTTCAGTTTCCCTTCCATATGTTAACCCCGATATTTAAACCACCTCACAACTAAGACCGACTGTCTTAAGAACCGCGGATGGTCGTATTATTAAGGTGTCACTGTAATGGTATCAGTGTTTGCAAACATCTGCGTAACACGATAACACAGGATTATAAAATCAGTTTAAATTGCAATTATTCTTATTAAAGATGCCTTAACCAATGTAGCATCAGCAATGGATGAAGCCTGTTCAAATATTTTACATTCAGATGGAACAGATACATGTTTAAATTATGCATTACTGATAATTAATTCAGTAATGGTTGTTATATATAGTGCGTGTTTTAGGGTACCTTGTCCTAAAATTAGTAAGTGACAACGTATAATGTTGATAATTGTGATAATTATTATCAAAATTCAAATTAGATATGTGTTTTTGAAACGAATACACTTATACGAAAGTATAGGAGTGCATATAGAATAGCCTTTACTCAAATATCGAACGATTTCAATGCGTTACAAAAACATGTTCATGCTAGGGCTGAACATTATGTGTTGCATTTTCGAACTGGTTAGCGATAGCCCAGTACCAAACAGTCACATTTCAGCATGAACTATTTTGTCTGGAAACAATTTGTTGCATTGAAATCAACATACTAACTCTCTGACGTCTTCCAATCTCATTAGCTAACTCTTTTATTCGTATACCAAAGTTAGCATTCATGGTTTGGGACAATTTCTGTGTAATATCATATTATATTACCCAGTACCAGTATATTATACTTAAATGATAATGTTTATATCTAATACGCATCTTTACGGAATAAGTCTCAATTAAGTATAATGTTCTTGTCGGTGCTTTACGATTCCTGGCGGCCATTTTTATTCATAGACTTGATATTATCCATTCCCGTTCAATACCAATTTGCATGTTCATCATTTTAGACAGGCTAATACATATTATGATCAGGGATGTTACCATGGCAACAATATTTCATTTTCTGTCTTTGTTAAATGTCAAGATCGATTGGAAAACATCGCATGGAAATACAAGAAAATCTGCATGTTATTTAAACCAGTCATGCTTAGAGATACAATTTCCATGAGCGTCTCAAAGATTCTGACGATATCCGACAGTCGATGGTTCGTGGTTATATTAAAGGTAGGATTGCATTGAAATAAATTTATCATCACAAAAAGTTCTCGGTTTTTCTTTGATAAAGCGCACGAGTCATACCATAGCAACGGACATGGTAATAATTAAAACGTTATTAAATTTTCGATTGGATAATTTGTTTCCATTTGTTGCCAATCGGGTATAAAGTTCGCTTGTTGCATTTTCCTTTATTCTGTACCATACAACTGGAAAAATAAGACACATCTCAAAAATGTCAGCAACGATCAGTCATATATGCTCAAGTTTCTCAAAATTGCATCAAATGCTATTAAAGAGGTCCTTATTTTTTGCCCTGGGACTAATTCACTTGTTTCTATGTATTGCTAATCGTCAGAAGTGCATTAAACAGACTGTAAATGGATGTTATTATAGACAAAGAAAGGGAATTATCTGTGGTTTTCGAGTCCACTTTGGTAAAACATTATTATTATAAGTTGTATCCGATCAAAGTACATGCAAATAGATTGGTCATGTGTTGTTTAGTAATGTTGTTTTGTGGTCGGCCTTATACAAATGTCCGTAGTTGTTTAAACTTAAATACCCTTTATTCAAAACATTTTTTATTGTAGTAATAAAATCGCTGTAATTTACCGTATCTCTGATATTTATTTATTTTACAACCCTACGACACGCGAAGGTGACCATTTAAATAATAAAATTAACCCCATTTTATTTGCGCCTGACAACATCAGCTCTGGCGGCGTAAAGTGACGCGACGCGTGATGACTCAATAGTCACACAGTGCCCGTATGGCCACCTATCACCGGATAATTGCTTTAAAATTGCCCGTTAAAATCTCATTTAAGATCAAAAATAATGTATATCCTACAGGTGTTGCAGGTGTGTCAAGTGTTGACATGGAAATGAATCCATGTTGTTTTCTCTGGTCACTGATCTGATTTTAATTGTTATAAGGACGTTGAGTGGGGTTAGTCACACGAGCTTTTATGAAGACAATATTACGTGATATACATGCGTTCTATTGTTAAACGGTATTGATGGCAAAACATCAAAGATTGCGTCATTTTATGAACTTAGTGTGGTTATATCCGTACGTACAGTGTACTTTGACTATCTCTAAGGGCCATTAACATTATGGACGACCAAGCATTTGAAGAATGATTACAACCATCAACACATAGTATTATCAGCATATGTTTTTTACTAATACTGATCTATATACTAATAAACAAACCAAAAATGTCTAACTTCACCTCAGACACGCAAGTAAACCTAATTGGCTGAAAAATGGGTTTGATAGATGTAAATTGAATACAAAAATAAATACATAAATTCCAATTAATCTTTCATTATATTTACTGATGGGGTATTTTATGTTCTGGTAAACTAGCAGGTCTATTGCACATCACTGCCTAATATAATTTTATGCAGTCATACCCCACAGCTTCTTTCGCAGATATTCATGAAAATATTTAATTCCATATTTGGCAAATTTCTGGACAAAAATTCATTCGACCACCCTTTCAACAGCAGGCGTAGAAAAAAGCGACATGCCCCTCTCTCATCAACTATTGTGAGTTAATTTAACATTAACCTCTAAAACATGGTTTTATTTTTGTCGATGAATCCATACCTATTCATTAAAGTCACAGTGAATGGGTTAGTACCGTGTTCTTTACAATAACCATCACCCTAAATCATCTAGAATTACTTACCACAGGGAGTCTCGTTTCTCTGTGTACATCGTTAGTAAACTACAGACTTTAATTGATGTTCATGTTGCGTGTTTTGGGGACCATTCAAAAGGTAGATATCATGTAATGATCAATATACCGTCTTACACCTAATTAAACATGGTGTCTGTAACTAGAGTGCGAAAGAGGTTAATCTGTATCTTTATCTATATGCAAATAGGCTAGTTTTCCTTCCTCCCTTTGACATCTTGTCTGTGTCTACGTAAATATTGTATACCTTCACTTAAAGACCATCTCAATAATAAGAAAACTTCAAAATTAAGAGCACATTTTTCAAGTCCATATTCAGTATTTTGCTCTTTATTCACCCCAATATTAAGATCACCGCATTATTAAGACCAGTTGCTAAGGGTATCAATGGTGGTCTTATTATTGAAACATTTACTATACATTGTAATAGCATAAGTCAGAGAACAGAACAGAATAAAACAGAGCACAGTACAGGACTGAGCTGAACTGAGTCAACAAGTCCAGGTACAAATTCTACATTACGCGTTGAATTTGAACCAGCATCGGTGCTTTGACAGCAACCACCATTACCACTCGGACATGGTGGTCCCTCTAAAATGTTTCTAATACTAAAAGTCACATTTTTATGATTTTAACTAATTTGCGACAGTATGAAAATGTCCGTGAATCCACGACGCATGACTTAAAGTAAGCGCCGATGTTCCGTAAGAAACTACGCTTTATGTAAATTATATCATTTTCAAAGCAACTTAATTCATCAAATTCCTTAAAAGGTTATTTGGCGCCAGGATGGTTCGTGTGTAAGCCACTGGCACCATTTGCGGCAGATGTTTAACTCTGATTGATGTAGTCAATATTTGTAAGTACTTAGTAGTTTCGAAAAAAGATATTCGTGGGAATGAAGCGTAAACCATTTGTTTTACTTTTGTGGATTTTAATGACCAATTTACTTAGTTTGTACTAACTCATTGTTATCATACCGAATGTATGCCGCACTTGTAGAGGTACTTGTTATACAATTATTATAGTCGGGGCGGTGTATAAATCCCACCAAACTGGCATTGGTAGGATGTCGTGAAATCTCCGGGATGTATTTGGAGTCTGGTTTCTATGGTGATGTACGCGCCGCGTGACACTTGACTTCTTTAGGTCCTTTAAACACTCATATGCCTTTTTATATCAGTATCAAGCATAAACTACTAAATATATGTAAAAGGGTCTTAAACTGCATTGTGTGACACATACAATAATATCAGGGGTCAATAAAAAGATTCGAAACTATTTATATGTACTCAAGCAGAATATAAAAGTCGAAAGTGCTGACCAAGCAGTATCATTACACATAAATTGGAAAAAACCTACTAGTGACATCTTCTATTCATTTTTGATTGCAGTTAGCTGTAGCGTTTATGATTAAAACGAAGTGAATGATCGAACCAAATCGATGCAAAGCTGGCAAAACTCACGTTCATCGTTTCAGATCACTGTGCCTAATTGTCGTGAAGAATCCCCTTATATAAATGGCGGGCTAGCATTTCCTATATACCAGTATATTAAACAAAATATGTTAGAATAACCAGTATTATCTTATTCCTTTGTTTGTAATTTACAATCTGAGTGGATTTATCGCTAACTATAACAACATAGATCTACTCTATGATTGCTGTATCATAATAATATGACAAATTCGGGTCGATTCCAGACGCATGGCAATCTATCCATACATTGCTGCAATAAATAATGGTTTATTTTACATTATTTCTGCTACAATCGATAAATATTACATCAATTTACGAATTTACATATTGGCTATATAGCTTTTATCATAAAAACCTTGTTGCCATGGCAAATGTTTTATATTTAATGTTTGAATATTCAACTGGTGTATAATAAATCATTTTGTTATAATAATGGTTACATTTTTTCGTTTTCGGAAATTTGGTGAAAATACATTCACTGGACAATAAATCACCCTCAGTCGACCCTTGTTTATTCGCAACCTTCTATCCGAATACTTGGTATCATCCGAAATAAATATCAGGTCTCGATGTATCTTCTTAGGCACGTCGAATTGGAATGGGCTATTAGAAACCTTGTACTACTCGGACCCGATGATTTCGAATGAACGAGGGCCGACTGTATTTCTCCGTTATGTAACATTCGTCTCTTCCTACATGCACAATAACTTCTTGATCCATTATTTGGTTATTTGAATGCCAAGTCGATGTGCATTTTCATTTGAACGTGAATAACACGTATCTTTACTGATTGGTAACACAGAAAATTGGTTTGATACCGCTAACCGCCATATTTAGCTAAACCAACTACATCGTGCGTGGTTGGTTAGTGTGTCTTTCCGTCTGCCTGACCGACACCAGTCTCTATGATCTGGATATTACGAACGCATTTTCAAGTGGTGGTACGTACTATCTGTTTGTGTCATCCTCTGTTGTTGAAAGCTTACGTCGGTAAATGTCGTACTTGTATCCTTGTACAATCACTTCCTTATAATCTTATTGAGTGTATGGTATTTCAACATGTGCATTCATCTTCAATAGTGGGGGAAAACCTACTCTCCCTGAAACCAATATGGTGGTTCCGGTTATTAGTTTTCTTCCTTAAATGTACAGAGACACTTCTCAGGAGCAACATGCTTTTGGAGACGTAGATCTTAGCTGCAGTTGAGAGTAAATTGACTGTGATTTTTACTGAAAAAAAACCTTGAAACTGTTGTTGAATAGAGGTTGTTGCTCAAGAGAGGGTCGCTCTTGAGAGGTTGTTGCTCAAGAGAGGGTCGCTCTAGATGTTGTTGCTCAAGAGAGGGTCGCTCTAGATGTTGTTGCTCAAGAGAGGGTCGCTCTAGATGTTGTTGCTCAAGAGAGGGTCGCTCTAGATGTTGTTGCTCAAGAGAGGGTCGCTCTAGATGTTGTTGCTCAAGAGAGGGTCGCTCTAGATGTTGTTGCTCAAGAGAGGGTCGCTCTAGATGTTGTTGCTCAAGAGAGGGTCGCTCTAGATGTTGTTGCTCAAGAGAGGGTCGCTCTAGATGTTGTTGCGCAAGAGAGGGTCGCTCTAGATGTTGTTGCTCAAGAGAGGGTCGCTCTGAGATGTAGTTGCTCAACAGAGGGTCGCTCTAGATGTTGTTGCTCAAGAGAGGGTCGCTCTAGATGTTGTTGCTCAAGAGAGGGTCGCTCTAGATGGTGTTGCTCAAGAGAGGGTCGCTCTAGAGAGGTTGTTGCTCAAGAGAGGGTCGCTCTGAGATGTAGTTGCTCAAGAGAGGGTCGCTCTAGATGTTGTTGCTCAAGAGAGGGTCGCTCTAGATGTTGTTGCTCAAGAGAGGGTCGCTCTAGATGTTGTTGCTCAAGAGAGGGTCGCTCTAGATGTTGTTGCTCAAGAGAGGGTCGCTCTAGATGTTGTTGCTCAAGAGAGGGTCGCTCTAGATGTTGTTGCTCAAGAGAGGGTCGCTCTAGATGTTGTTGCTCAAGAGAGGTTCGCTCTGGAGATGTTGTTGCTCAAGAGAGGGTCGCTCTATATGTTGTTGCTCAAGAGAGGGTCGCTCTGGAGATGTTGTAGGTCAAGAGAGGGTTGCTCTGGAGATGTTGTAGGTCAAGAGAGGGTTGCTCTGGAGATGATGTAGGTCAAGAGAGGGTCGCTCTGGAGATGTTGTAGGTCAAGAGAGGGTTGCTCTGGGGATGTTCTAGGTCAAGAGAGGGTCGCTCTGGAGATGTTGTAGGTCAAGAGAGGGTTGCGCTGGGGATGTTCTAGATCAAGAGAGGGTCGCTCTGGAGATGTTGTAGGTCAAGAGAGGGTCGCTCTGTAGATGTTGTAGGTCAAGAGATGGTCGCTCTAGATGTTGTTGCTCAAGAGAGGGTCGCTCTAGATGTTGTTGCTCAAGAGAGGGTCGCTCTAGATGTTGTTACTCAAGAGAGGGTCGCTCTAGATGTTGTTGCTCAAGAGAGGGTCGCTCTAGATGTTGTTGCGCAAGAGAGGGTCGCTCTAGATGTTGTTGCTCAAGAGAGGGTCGCTCTGAGATGTAGTTGCTCAACAGAGGGTCGCTCTAGATGTTGTTGCTCAAGAGAGGGTCGCTCTAGATGTTGTTGCTCAAGAGAGGGTCGCTCTAGATGGTGTTGCTCAAGAGAGGGTCGCTCTAGAGAGGTTGTTGCTCAAGAGAGGGTCGCTCTGAGATGTAGTTGCTCAAGAGAGGGTCGCTCTAGATGTTGTTGCTCAAGAGAGGGTCGCTCTAGATGTTGTTGCTCAAGAGAGGGTCGCTCTAGATGTTGTTGCTCAAGAGAGGGTCGCTCTAGATGTTGTTGCTCAAGAGAGAGCCGCTCTAGATGTTGTTGCTCAAGAGAGGGTCGCTCTAGATGTTGTTGCTCAAGAGAGGGTCGCTCTAGATGTTGTTGCTCAAGAGAGGTTCGCTCTGGAGATGTTGTTGCTCAAGAGAGGGTCGCTCTATATGTTGTTGCTCAAGAGAGGGTCGCTCTGGAGATGTTGTAGGTCAAGAGAGGGTTGCTCTGGAGATGTTGTAGGTCAAGAGAGGGTTGCTCTGGAGATGATGTAGGTCAAGAGAGGGTCGCTCTGGAGATGTTGTAGGTCAAGAGAGGGTTGCTCTGGGGATGTTCTAGGTCAAGAGAGGGTCGCTCTGGAGATGTTGTAGGTCAAGAGAGGGTTGCGCTGGGGATGTTCTAGATCAAGAGAGGGTCGCTCTGGAGATGTTGTAGGTCAAGAGAGGGTCGCTCTGTAGATGTTGTAGGTCAAGAGATGGTCGCTCTGGAGATGATGTAGGTCAAGAGAGTGTTGCTCTGGAGATGATGTAGGTCAAGAGAGTGTTGCTCTGGAGATGTTGTAGGTCAAGAGAGGGTTGCTCTGGGGATTTTCTAGGTCATGAGAGGGTCGCTCTGGAGATGTTGTACTGTACTGCTTGCATGAATAATGAAAGTCATAGATGATATAAAAACATTCATGTTAACTGTACGCCAGATTACATTGCCGTGATATAGCTTCGAGTTTACCACTTGGTATGCAGAAAACTTGAACCGAAAGAGCTTTGTATGGGATTGAGCTTTAGCTCACATTATGCACAGCTGTTAACCGAACAATACACTCTGGTAATATATTGTCACGATGATTTAATGCGAGATTGGTGTATCTTTAAACTGGTGTAAGCCCCCATCAGTTTTACTGATAGTTCCAAGGGTGTAGGCCGTCGTATTGGCTTAATTCTCTTGTTGCTTTGTCGTGTTGTCGTGTGTCTCCTTGTGACAAGAGAAATAGTAATTGTGCGCCGACAAAATCTGATTTTTAAAGGTTGGTCGTACGACAGAAGTGGTCGCTAATTACGATGGGGGCCATGTGGTCGAGGTATAGATTACCTTACACGTGATCAGAAGGACGCGGGTCCTGCGTGGAGCGGGATTTTATCAAGATATTCACACTCCCTGAATCCATCATAACTATTGGTTAGTAACCCTAAGAAACAGTCATAGAGAGTAAGGAAGTAAATTGTAAATTTGTTTCACAATCGACACGAAATATATTAGTTTAAACTAAGTACCAGATACAGAAGTCTGACTACAAATATCCGAGGGTTAATAAAATTCGAGACTAAAAATACGATGAAAGTTTCTAAAATACATTAAATGTATTATTCAATCATCTATTGATCACTACAAAGCATAATTCAAGGCTAGCGCATTGTATCCTAGCATTCTTAGAAAAGAAATATATCACATTGTTATTTGAATAAAATGTTAATTAAAGCACAACCTTTTACTGAGACGATGTATACAGTTCTGTTATACACAGTCCATGTTACTGATAATACGCTCCAATATAACGTCATGACAGAGTTGTTTCCCTTAGCATACACCCAATCTTATTTGACATCAATATGTTTATAAAATGATAAACAAGCATAATCATGGTAGAATTGCTCATTTATTTTATTGAACATGCTTTATTTTTTACTTGTATCCATGTATGGAAGTGTAATGCCTCGGCCACATGACAGTCTCAAGCAGAGAGCACATGGGTAATCGCACGGATTGCCGTGCGTGCCCGCTTGAACTTCGGAATATTTTAGACCCGTATGGTGCCGTATATACCGTGATTGAAAGTTGAACATGTCCAACGTTCAGGCCTCGGTGTGATGAGACTAACGAGTGGTCACGGGACCGTACTACTTGAAGATCCGTACGAGCATATGGCCCGTGGGAAGTCCGTACAGCGGGAGCTTTATATATGACCGAAGCAAGGGTTGTCATAACCAAATATACATCCTAATGATTACATGAAAATCAATCACGCGATGTCGGTTAAGTTGATCAGTCTTTAAAAAGTTTCAGATTCAAAATTTGAAATCAATCGTTATATGAAAACGAATAAGGGACAATGTTCGCGATGGATTAAAATGTGTTATCGATAATGTTGGGTTACATAGATTTGTTATCGCTTATGCTCGAGATGTATGTGTGTGTTATCGTAAATGTTCGCAATGTATATATTATGTCTTATCGATAACGTTTTCGATGTATATGATAATATATGTGTTATATATGTGTGTGTGTTATCGATAATGCTTGCTATGTAAATATGTATTATTAATAATGTTTGCATTGTATATAATTGTATGTGTAATCGGTAATGCTTGCGATGTTGATATGTATTATGGATAGTGTACGCGATGTTCATCTACGCTATATATGTTATAAGCCACGTATTATTACATCAATATTTCTACAGGCAGTCTGTTTGCTGACTGAGACGTTATATGCTTCGTTTTGCTTTAATTTCACATTTAATGAACAGACTTACAGCTTACAGACTTGAATATAATTCGCATCTATTGTCACATGTTCTCTGTTTGTGTAAACAATGTGTTGATTCACGACATAAGGAAGACGTGATAAAACAAAGGAGACACTGACTTGTTTTTGTCACGAACATATAGTCACACAACTGAATAAACTGTAAACAGCACGCAATACCGGTAGTTGGCATTTCCATTAGTTTGTTAACTTTTTTAAACAAATCATAGATTCCAAGAATAACACTAATGAAACGATACACTCGGCCACTTGTGATTGGGAAATGCTGTGCTATACTCTCCATAGCAACACCATTTTGGAGACGGATACTTTGACTGTTGTTGAGAGGTTGTTGTTCTAGAGAGGTTACTCTGATAGTAAAGGAGAATGCTGCTTCGTCGCTGTGGAGACCTTGCACTGTGCATACCAAATGAAACAATAGCGTTCTTGGTTTACCATGGTACAGATACTCCAAACTTTGATTGTTTGTATAGATGTCTGCGCTTTCGTTATAAAACATATTAGGTATTCGTTTTACAAATGTGTAAGAATACTTGCTCGGTTGCGTATTTTGCCAAGTATAGCGTTTATTTAAGCTAAGTAACACAAAATACGACTGTATATCACCAATTTTCATAACTGCACCATGTAATGTTAGTTTGATTCACTTTGGACTTCACTGAAACATATTACATTTAGGTAAGTGAAAACGGCAAGTAACAATTCACCTTAGTGTTTAGTACAAACAGAGGTTAAAAGGATTAGGAAGAGAAAGTCAAAGGTGGAAAATGTATCACAACGAGTCCAAAAATGAACCACAACGAGGCTAAAAATAAACCACAACGAGGCTAAAAATGAACCACAACAAGGCCAAAAATGAACCACTACGAGGCTAAAAATAAACCACAACGAGGCTAAAAACGAACCACTACGAGGCTAAATAATTCACCACAAACGAGGCTAAAAATGAACCACTACGAGGCTAAATAATTCACCACAAACGAGGCTCCAACGCGTCGCTAAAGAACAAAACGGTCAACCTCAATGCCAGAACATGGCGGCAAAGTAATGAACAAAAACTAGTGCAGCGTCATGACAAACAACATAACATGGAGATGGATTTCTGCAAAATAACGGTCACGTAAAGGCACTCATGAAAAGTAGCGAAACATGTCGGCGTAAATTCCATCCATACAGACCCCCTGTTAAATTGATCAATTCCTCCAGAGATATTGAAATTTATGACGGCAAATATTTCTTATAAATGATTTATGGCTACAGTTTCATTTCGCTTGATTTATTTGCCAACCTCGGGTCTGTATATCAGCTATAACCAGACAGGACTGCGATTGTCCAATCAATTATTGGTGGCGTACCAAGAACGATCATAGGGTCTGAATTTGCTTGTGATGTGCACAACATTTGGCGAAGATTTACACATAATATGCAAGGACAGCAGACAAATACAATGTAGGCGTATACACACGCCCACTGCAATAGCTGTAGAGTAGAAATTGGTATATCTACAGTTTTTGGGACATTTTATATAGAATCACTCCCTCATCCATGTACGGAAAGATCACCAAACATACCATGCTGCAGAAACAATACTCATGCTCCCCTGTATATATCTAAAGATGCAATAATATGTGCCCCGTGTATCTAAATATTCAAGAACATGTGCTCCCGTGTATCTAAACATTCAAGAACATGTGCCCCGTGTATCTAAATATTCAAGAACATGTGTCCCCGTGTATCTAAATATTCAAGAACATTTGTCCCCGTGTATCTAAATATTCAAGAACATTTGTCCCCGTGTATCTAAATATTCAAGAACATTTGTCCCCGTGTATCTAAATATTCAAGAACATGTGTCCCCGTGTATCTAAATATTCAAGAACATGTGTCCCCGTGTATCTAAATATTCAAGAACCTGTGCTCCCGTGTATCTAAATATTCAAGAACCTGTGCTCCCGTGTATCTAAATATTCAAGAACATGTGCTCCCGTGTATCTAATTATTCAAGAACATGTGCTCCCGTGTATCTAAATATTCAAGAACATGTGTCCTCGTGTATCTAAATATTCAAGAACATGTGCTCCCGTGTATCTAAATGTTCAAGAACCTGTGCCCGTGTGCCCCTTTGTATCTACATATACAAGTACACGTGTCCCGTGTATCTAAATATTCAAGAATTTGTGTCTCTTTGTATCTAAATATTAAAGAACCCCTGCACCTGTGTATCAAAATATATACAAGAACCCGTGCCGCGTGTATCTAAATATACAAGAACCCGTGTCCCTATTCATAAACCTGTGCCCCAGTGTATATACTTTTTCAAGAGCATGTGCCGCCCGTGAACCAATATATTTGAGTAGAATCTAATTGTTCTCTACCAACCGATTACTACCCCATTTCAATCAAAATTGTAGAGCAATTGGTTTTAGATCTAATATCGAGATTCAAATTACCATGGGGCACATATGACTCAAACACATGAAAATATGTTCTAAACTGCGGTAGAAATACAATGTACGTAAATTAGCAAAATAGCGCTTGATTTTCAGTAAAAATGAAACTGATATTTAATCATCACGGATATACTCAGCTGTCCTGTAACGTTGAAATAGGGTGAGATGGTTTCGAACTAATGGCTTACTGTTTGCTACTCCACTGAAGACCTGTCTGCGCTTAATAAGAAACAAGAAGTATCTTGAAAAAGATGGTCGGTTTAAAGGTTAAGATTTGTTGTGCAACATAAAACATGCCGAGATGTTTCGATTGCTGGTCACTCTAGATCCAAAATTTATTACGTACCTTTTATCGAAAGGTTAACCAATCCGCGTCAAGGTTACAAACGTTGTTCGGTTGAAGAGAAATTGCCTTGGTGGTTACCGTAAGATTTGATTGATTTACACAACACTGATATGCAAATAGCAAAACCATGTTAGTACGGCTGCACCGAAAAACTTTGTCGAAATTGCTCGCATGTTGTCAGTCTTGTGGTGTGTTAATGATCTAGTTGGTGCGTTACCATGACATCAGTCAAAGATATTCTGTTAGCACCCTCCTGGCACATTTGACATGTTCTATATAAAGACAGATGGATAAAGAACAGGTTGTCAACATAGAGTCAGTCATTAATTAATATGGACACGTTTCTTATGACTGGTCTTTATTCGCTGCCTCTGAGCTTTAACATCTTCCGTATAGTCGGGTTCTCAAACAAAGAATATAAAACAGATACACAGTCTACATAAAACCCCAAAGGACATTAAAGAGCCCATAACGAATTAATCTGAATACAATTTGAATATTTCGACATACACCATTCCATTTCTTAGAGAAAAGGGATAAAATGTGTCTGTAGTTTATGCATTTGCCATAAAGAATGATATTACATTTCTGATATCTTCGCTGAGAACGCCATCGTATCAAGAAAATCATTGCCGTGAATACAGCGACGCCAGTTCTGTCTAAATTCAGAAACTGTAACCGAATCTTAATAAGTGGCTCTTCTATTAATTGCAGAAGAAATCTGACCTCTTGGGAATCTCTTTAGGTGTTTTATACAGTTCGTGCAGACCAGCTGACTGCCCGGGTAAATTAGCCTAATGTAACCAAACCAAAATCCACACTCAGGGTAACAGCTTTTTTCGCATCCTGTTTGAATTTTCCACCTCATTATAAGTGTGGACATCGGCTACTCTGGTGCGAAAGTGATATCTGTACAACACTTTTTAGGCCCATTGAATAAATGGAGTATCTAATTAATTTCTTTAAACACGAAACAATCCGTGTGTATAGATTAGCATGTGTTAAGTACTCTGCCAATCTTATTGGAAAGAAGTCATTTATTTCCGTGAGCGACTGGATGGGTGTTTTACGAAATTTTCTAATTTTTCGTTTGATGTTTTACATAAAATCAATCGAGGTTTTGTTGTCGAAGAACAATGTCTTTCGTATTATTCTGACTTATAATTGTGGCTGTTGCATTATGACTCAATGTTTATGTTAATAATTGCTAAAGTTGCGAAAGTGTCCCTTTTATGCCACTACAGTCGAACTTCGTTCATTCGAATTAATCGGGTCCGAAATTTTATATCGAATAATAAATGGTTTCGAATAGCCCATTTCACTTCGAAGTGCCTAAGATACATTGAGACCTGATATCTATTTTGGATGACACCAAGTAGGGACTGCTCGGATTGAAGGTTGTCGAATGAACGAGGTCCGACTGTAATTGTCAGAGAGTTTTAAAAGCATATACAGACTTCGAGCAGGATATATCACATACAATGTGCAGAGACACACAAAGAGAACAAGTAGGCGTGAACATAGCTAATATAAAAATAAAACGTACACAGGCATAATGGACACAAGACACAACAACAATTGATGGGTGACCAACTTGACTACCGGCTTGGTACGGTAAGTGCGGCAACAACATCGAACTAAGCCGATAATGCATCAAACTGTGCAATGTTTAGTAAATATTTTTAAACGTATTTCAATTTATTTTTTTGGGTAAATATGGGTATTCTGGCTGTTTTGGGGTAGAGCATTTCAATTTTGATGATATGCTTTTGCGTATGACTGAAATATATGTATATTTTGATACATAATTTTTTTAATCACGGCAAATCTGGGGTTCATTCGCTTGTTGCTGTTTTTTGGTAGGTATGAGAAAACACAAAAGGGACTCATAAAACAGCAGTGGACAAGTATTGAGTGTGTTTTTGTGATTATGATAATACTGAAAGTAAGAAACCAGGACATATGGCTCATAGAATGTGTGTCCAAGCAATTTAGAGGATCTGGGACATGCTACCCTGGACAAATTACGTTTTCCAGAACATTTGTGGTGCAATCCGGTGGTTTTAACACGAGAGATAGTGTTATGTATTCAGAAACTGTTGATTATTGTATTCTTGGATTTTTGTCGTTTTTCTAGTTTTCCCTTTTCATAACCATAACTACGTGCCTGAAACATGGACGTCACATTCATAATTTCAGGCTCCTTAAGATACGAAATAAAAATGAGTTTACTATTTATACCATAAAAATGTGTTGTCCACAAAACCTGAATTTGGTGGTAAACCAACAACTATAAGGACGATAACTAACGCCGCGATATTAAAGCATACATGTGTGGATGTCACTACATTTCTAGTCGATACAAATTTCCTGGAGCAAATGATATAATTCTAGTATTAATCAAAAGCTACTATGGACGTAATTTGAATATTTCGACTTGCACATGCGCGGTTTTTAAGATAATGAAAAAGCCCATCAGACACGGTACTTCCCGGGAATTGGACGCCATTATTTCTTTGCGCAACAGAGTGCAATCGGCGATTCTGTTTGATTGATGGGAACATTCCCAATATCTACTCAAATTCTATCTCCCTGATCGAAATATCTAAAACCGTCATTACCAGAAAATGCAATCAACTGGTGTCAAAAAGGGCCTTTATCATGTCAATATTTTGGAGCGCACTGATGATCACTTGACTTTTGGATTGTAACAAATGTGAAAGATGAAACCGATAGCTAAGACAGCATTCCCGATGCTTTAGTCATGTTCGGACAAGAAAACTCGTTAGATGTTTGTTTAGACAACAAAGCTATCTCCAGATTTATTTCTTCCTCATTTTTCTTGTTCCGATAAAGAATTGTGTATTAAATGAATATACGGCTACAAATAACGGTTGTAAAAGAGACGTATTTTATTTTTCATTTTGACTCAAGAATTTCCAGAGACATTTGTTGTAACGGATATGATCTCACGTTTGAATAATCAATACTATTTCCCTTTTTTCAAGAATCAATGGGTGAACTTTATTACAAAGAGTTTCTAGTTCCCCGAACTTGTGACGGGTTTTGTAGTTTTCTACGACATCTCTCACGCTGGTTTTATGTTAACAATGTTTTCCTTGAAATGTTCATAACGAAACAATTGTTTAAGAAAATGGCACGTTCTTATACATCTTACGTGATATTAGATTCTACCTTATTTTTGTGTAGTCATTTATTCTTGCAATTACGTTTTGAAATTCGTTCAAACAAAGCTATCACATCTTGAATCTAATCCAGAGAAGATATTTTGTCCTTTCATCATGTAGAACTACAGTTTGTCTAACGTCTTTTCTTAGATAACTCTTATTTATACAAGAAGAACATGTTTGCATACCAAACTGGAATGTTCCGCGTTTAAACATCGGTGCTTGAAAATTCTTACCCCTCCCCCTCGAGTCGGATGAGTCTCTCGCTACTGAGCATCGTTCCGTTCTAAACAGTAAACCTCCGTTTGAATCATTGTTAAACTACACACATAAACTAAATCATTTTCAAACAATCTTAAGAAATATGCAAAAGCAATGTCCATGACTTAAAGCTGTCACTGGGAATTTAGTTCTCTCCGTTAGGGGCTGTCGTTAAGCGATTAATGGATTCCAATTCACAGGAAATTGT
Source organism: Mactromeris polynyma (assembly GCA_032209605.1). Taxonomy (NCBI): domain Eukaryota; kingdom Metazoa; phylum Mollusca; class Bivalvia; order Venerida; family Mactridae; genus Mactromeris; species Mactromeris polynyma. The sequence goes on from JASFXZ010000017.1 coordinate 9,813,640, forward strand.
CTTATTCTTTATTTGGAAATTGGCAATTTAATGAAGAACTGTATCAGCACAGAATTACTTCAGCAAAACCACACGATTTTAAAACAGCGCACAATATGTTTCGGTCTTAATTACATGTTCAGTTTCGTATTCTCTCCAGTCGTGTTTAAGAAAAAATGCGTTACCTCTCGAAATTCTTCAGTTGTTCAGTTAATATTGTTAAATATTCATCAATGAAAGGGATTTATTACCTTTCTAATCTATCTCATAATTCTTGCCGCGTATTTATATTTTTGTAATATTTATTATACAATCGGCCCTCGTTTACTTGACAACCTTCTATCCGAATACTTGGTATCATCCGAAATAGATGTCAGGTCTCAAGGTATCTTCTTAGGCACCTCGAATTGAAATAGCCTATTAGAAGCCATGTATTATTCGAAATAAAATTTCGGACCCGTTGAATTCGAATGAACGAGGTCCGACTGTATTTTTATGTGTAGTCCGAATCCTGCCCCTTATATTTTCGCAGTAATGCCATTTAAATTGTCTTAAATTATCACAAAATCTATGCACAAAATACTTATTATTCGGAATATTCTAAAACAATTCAGAGTTGATTCCAAATATGTTGGGAATACCGCTATTGTGTAGAATATACATCATGTCGATTGGTTAATATTTTCCAAAACATGTGGGCTGATCATTTCACAACCGGTCTCATGTGAAAATAAAAAAATATAACTATAAATATCTTGCTATGTATGTGCATGTTCAGGCACCGCATGGACATTCAAGAATCGGAACATACTCTTGAAAGCCTGAAATACCGACGAACAATTTCGACCAATAAGGTTAAAGTCATATTTCATATAACTGCATTTTTCATCCTGATGCTTGGAAAAACCAGTCGAGAAAGTACAAGAACGCCATTTTATAATAACGAAAGTAACGGAGACGATATGTGAATAAAATTAATAACATATATCTAGATCAATCGGAAAATAACTATAGAAAAAAGTAAAACATAAACGCGAACACATTTAGGGTTGTCTGTTCGTTTAGGGAACTCTGGTTCAAGGAGGGGCACATCCTGAAGGATCAAGGTTTGATCTACATGTCTTTGTCTTAATTATTTCATTAAATATTTAAAATAGTAGTATATTACCGAATCTCCCCATATCGTTCATGTACAAAGGATGGCGCACTGCCTTTCTTAAAAGCATGTGCATGTATTAAAGTATCAAACACATATACCGTCAAATTAATGAAACGTTAATACACTTTTGAAATGCATATACAATAAAAAAAATGAGCGCATCAGTATAAAATATAAAAAATATTCTATATTATTTAACAATCACAATTTCCTTAACTCAATAATGAAAAAAAAATAGCTAACCCATCGTTTGATAACTCTTTAAACAATGATTTACTAATTGGGACGAACAGAAGGATTTAAAACACAATATTAACCAATTAAAATACTTTTAAATGGCGTTAAGTATATATTACCAAAGTCACAATCGATGTTAAGTCAATGTTACCATAAGGAAAGAAATTTACAAACCATTAAAATAACCATTTAACATTTTGTTAATGGATTGATGTGTAAATCATACCTAAGATAAACAGTTAAACATATATCTCCATATAAGGAGAATGTATCTTGTACATTAAACAATAAGACGGATTGATTTTTGTATAGAAATGACATTTATCAGGAACTTATTACAAAAGTTTGATCTCTCAACAATGTAACCTTGTCTATTTCCATCAATATTTTATTCAGAAATTGAATCAAAATGGAATAAAATCTTAGTTCGCCGAATGACTTAACTCATACCAAATTCAACTTCCATAAAAATGATTCATATCTGAATAATGTGCTCACTAACTTTTAATACTGAGACAACAATTATATGCTTATAATAAAGTAGAACATTTGCCAAAACATCGAACGTAGATTGAAGCCAAGTTTTAAGACAAAAATATGCAAATATGTTTCCATGGTAACCCCGAGTTATTTCAATGATCTTGTAGCACGGAAACAATGCATCTATTCAGCGCTTTGGGAAAAATAATTTGAATAAAATAATAATTGTCTGAATATAACTCTATATATTTTATTAGGTCGATTTTAGCTAACTGTTTTTAATGCGATGTTTTAATAAAATATTACTTCAATTATTTTGAATGGCGGCGAAAAGGCGGTGGATTTTCATATTTTTGAGAAAAAAAATGTTTGAAAACCAGAATTTATAAGAAAGTGTATACTGCTTCTAAGATAAAATCCATAAGAGAAATGATTTAAGTTGTAACAAAAATAAGCCATTTTTATACTTTTTACGGTTTTAATTCTTACTTTGTCGATGCCGAAAAGTCTGAAATTCTTGGTAAATTTCCATTTGAACGTGTCAGAGTATGTCTAAAGACTAAATTGAAATTTTGAGGAATCCGACTTTTGAATATTTGAATAAACAAGATTCATGTCCTACACTGATACATGTACTACCATTTAACTTACATACCTTTTTTATATTTGTTGTTTATGGTAGGTGTATCTGCTGTGAATAAATAAATATATTTGATATGTATACGATAATATAGTCAGAATGATTGTATGAGCACTATAAACTACTACTTTGTGATGTTTAAGTTCGCTACATTAGAAACGCTTTTTTTAATCTTAAAACATATTTTAAATAATGTCTAGTAACACTTCAGTGGACTTTTTATTTAGCGTTTAAAATATTCACGGTAATGATGATTTGCACCATCGTGTATTTTGTGAATTATATGATAAACGGTGAAACATAAATACGTGATATTATCTTACAAATGTGATTAGCTTGATAATCTGTAGCTCTTAGGCTCGAACCCCGATCGAGGCGTTTATTCACCGTTTCAGTTTGACTGAGGATATTACAGGCAAAGCCATTTGTCCACAAATCAAGCCAAATGACCGCTATACATAACCGAACTACTGTGTACTGACCACGGCGTAACTTTCTCAAACAAACAAACATAATTAACAATTGTAAATTAAAATATGAGTAGTTGTGCACTTTTTGAACCGCAATGTTATTCGTTCGCCGAATTTTAATGGTAACAAACAAATAAATATGATAGTTTTGTTACTATGCGCATTGTCGACAAAAGTCCACTAGGTATTTCATATCAAATACCTGACACTCGCTCAATTACACATTTCTGTCTATGCTTTTTGTAATCGCATGATAGTCGTGTGACGTTAATAGCAGAATACCTTGTGTGTATGTCTTACAAAAGATGAAGAGTTCATCGCCTTATTTCCACGAATGCACAAAGTGCCATGTTTGCAATTTCGGGAAATACCAAAGTTTCGGGTATCCATATCTTTGCACTTATTTTACAGACAAAAATGCAATTTACAGAAATGATTGAGTTAATAGCTCTCCATACTCTCTAAAATTTTCAAAATGATTTAATAAATACAATTCGTTATAATTAAAATAATAACTTTGAATAATGTTACAAATCCGAATATTAAAATATCAAAAGTCTATACCACAATGCCACATCAAGTTAGCTTGTTTTGGAATTTCCAAAAAACGTGTAGCTTTGTGGAATTACGATTGAAAAATAATACCAGCAATATTGGATACTTATAAAGATCCTTACAAGCATATTATATACTACTACTTTACCTATTAGTTTAACGTGTTTACTTGAGCGTAGTTTTAAAATATACTCAGTACATTTAGAAACGCTCAAAATAAATATTTTCTTAAGTTTCATGGACTTCGGAATACAACAGATAGGAATTGACATAAAACAATAATAGTTCATGTTTGTGTAACATGTTTGCTGTAACCCATTACATGTATTTTCATATAAATAGAGTTTCAAAATGCAAAAAAAATACGCTTTGCAAACATTTCACAGGACAAAAACTACACATTTACCATTTATTCAAAACATTTCGGTATATTTTTTCTTACGTTTTTTTTGGTCATTTTAAAAATAAGGAAAAAAGATTAACTAGTCAAACGAATTACAAATATAAAAGTATACATACAATATTATCGTATAGAAAAATAATGTAATGATATATAATATTAGCATTCTTCAGTGTTGCGAAGCAACGATATTTGACTGTTTCTAGTCGAAGTTACATAGAAAGATGAATGGAACTGGCCGTGTTTATAATTACCTCTTTGGTTTTGGATGAAAATACAGTAAATGATATATATGATCTGATGTTGTCTATGGTTTATACAAATTGTACAATTTTATTTCCAGAATTCCTGTAAGCCATAGGCCCATCAAAGTAATATTACATAATATAGCAAGCAATTTATCAAATACAATAAGGAAAAAGTTATACTGACACATAACAGTCAAGATGAAAAGTGAATTCATGGTTCACTATAAATTGGCTTATGTTCTATGGCCTATGGTCTATGGCATATGGTTACATATAACCGTATCTTGTGAACCAAAGTTGTCCGAATGATGTATTTTTATTTATTTTATTTCGGTAAAAGTATATCTTCAACCGAGTTGGAATTTCGTAAATTATGGAAAAATAATTGAATGTTAAGTTTTGCGGACACAGACTGTGTGTACCACGATAAATGTCTGTACTAGGTCGTTAAATAAATTCACGTTTACTTTTTCCATTTTTAATTTCTCCCGAATATTCTATTAACATGACGCTTATAAACAAAATCAGGCACTTATTCTTATAAGTCACTAAGCATCGTCCAAATATGTTTGATATCATTCGTATACTGGACAATATGACATATCTGTTAGCTAACTAAACAGGGAGGCATGGTAGTCGATGGGTACAGCGCCTGACTCCTGATCCGAGGGACCCCATGGGTTTCAATCTCGCATTGGGCGTGGTTGAATGATCGAACTTAACAATCCCTGATTTAGGCGAGAGTACTGGTTTGTTATACGTGAAGATGTCATCAAGAGGGACTAATTTAAATTGTCTCCGTAGTTAAGGCATCCACCTTGGGAGCGATAGGTCGAAAGTTCGAATCCCGATAGGGGTCCGTTCTGATATGACCGATTGGTGAGTCGCCAGCTAGTTAAATACTGTTTACCGTGTGCCTACCTGTCTGATGCCTGATGTTAAAGGATAGGAATCGGGAAGTAAATGTGCTCAGAAAGGTCGGAATTTTGCTGGCCCTTTATATAGGGGTGTCACTATAATAAATAATTTTATAAATTGTCATAACTTGATTCGCAATTGATGTAAAATGAATATTTTTCAAAGTAAATAACCAGCAAAAATATAGGGTTACTCATTAGTGAAAAGTAAAAACGCGGTTATTTGAATAATTACCGGGAATATGTTTTATTTTATTATATTATGAATCATATTGTATAAATTTGGTTTTCAGCCGTTTCCCGACCACCTTCTTTGAAATAGCGGATGCTGTTGTTGTACGAAAGTCGAAGAAAATGCGCAAAATGTATCTTCTAAGTATAAAACTATTATTTAAAATTTATATACTTTTTATATTTTATACTGCTAAACATGTTTTATTTTGTATTGTGAGACTCTGAATATTGCTTATCGCAATTCAAATTAAAATACTTCAAATTTAAAATCTAAACAAAATTTTGAATCAAAACCATTACCCAAGACCATTTATAAGTAATAAAATTTGGATATTTTGTTTTAAATTGTTCGATGTATTACACATTTAACGCTCTGTTGAATGCCTGTATGTTAAACACAAAAACGCTCAAAATACAATTAAATAAAAAAAGTTATATTAATGTCAAAAATATGTTTAAAATTGCATATGGTAGAAATAAAATAATATAAGTTTAGATTAATAAAGTTTTAGGATAATTCAAGTGGCAATAACATTATTATAACTAAATAGCTAAAATATATTTCATGCGCAGTTATTTGAAACATTATCATAACAATTTACGAGATTTTCTGCAGCGTGTAACCGCAAAATGTCCTATTTTAAAATAGCCTTATGATGTCGATTATTACACGAATTTAGTCACTTATCACAACTTTATGAGTAATTCTTGGAATATTTCCAAGAAATGAATAATAATTCATGATTGATTTTGGTGTAAAACGAACTGATATGTAAATGTTCACATTAAATAACAAAAAATAACAAAACCAGTTGTTGTTTGCCAAATAGGAGACAAAAATGCATGAAATTTACAAGTTTTGTCACTTAACACTTTCATGGTCATATTGCAGCCCTGTTCTATAAAATCCTTCAAATTACGCAAGATTCACATATTTAAGTCGAGAAACAAAAGTTAATAACATATATTCTGAATGTAAGCATATTCTCGTCTCCGTTTTGTCTCCAAGAAACACAAAAACCGACATCCACAATATTACTGAGGATAAAAGAAAGTTTGTACCTGTTTGGCAGACGCTTCACCCTCCGTTTCCGCGGGAACATCCTATTCGTGCGGTCCGTGATTTCACATTCTGCCCAGTGTCCATCTTTGCGTTCTTAGAAAATGATGGTAAATTTATCAAATCTAAATAAACGTCAACATTGAACAACTGCATCGGTGCAAACGTTGATATTTTCATTGTTCTTGGCTGACCCAAACGTAATCTTGAAAAGATCTTCCGTTTCAGAACTCTAGCAGACTAGAAATCAAGCAGACGAAATCTGGCGCCAAAAAGACGCCCGCAGAATATTGGTTCTGTAGCGGTAGCAACGATGTCCGATATTTATGACTAATTTTACATCAGCTTTGAGTCTTTAATGTTCCTCTTAAGCAAAATATCGCAAATTGTCAACATGTAAGGCGCGTCCATCGTTTGGGGAAGAATATAAATAACACTAACACGTCAGCACGAGGAGGGTTTAATGAGCATGAGCAGGATTTCTATTTTGTAAGCAAGTAAAGATTGCGACCGTGTTCAGATTTAGATACAAACTGGTAGATGATAATAAGAAAGCCCAAGTTTTCCTTCTTTGGTGTCTTGTATAGTATACGGCGTCCCTATAATTGAGACCCAGATAAACCAGCCTTTATTATTGCCTGTGTATAGAAGGAAATGTATTTGTACGTGTTCATAGCAGACACACGTATTAGAATTACGAGCTATTCAAGAACACCACACATTGGAACATGCTTCCCACAATCGGATTCGTTTGTTGCTGAATCAATTGTGATTACGTAAGTTGTATTTTCCCTTCCCACAAATATAATAGTACACGATATAAAAACCATTCTTTGCCAGAGAATAAATCAACAACAAAAATATATTGCAATAATTAATTTCAGCATAGACTTCTTGACGCTTTCTGCTTTTACCAGCATACAGTACCGTTGTACAAGTTTGCCATCCGGGCACTTGTTTCTTAATGTTTGTTTTACAACACGACTTCAGTTTAACAATGTTTTTCTGCGTCACTCAGTATTCAAAGAGTCACTAAAATATGCCTTTATTTTTTAAACTCTGAAAGCAAATTAAGAAAAAGAGAATAAATCAGAATAATTTTATAGCATTTAGGAAACGTAAACTAAATTGCATCGCGACCTTTGCACATACTACTAGACACCAAACATCCGATACTATCAAACACTATTTTGGTTAGTCATTTCATTTGAAGCCATTAATTTCATGGTGAGCCATTTTTGTGGAATCATTTTCATTCGTAAATATTTGATAGGGAGACATTTCATTGGTTGTCAATTAATTAGAAGTCGTCTCTTTGGTAATCAATTAACGGGGAGTCATTTTATTGGTACTCATTCAGTATGCAGTCATTTAATGGGGAATTATGTATAGTTTTATTGGGGTTCATTTAATTGTTATTCAGTTAACGGAGAGTCATTTCATGTGTACCCATTTTATGGCAGTTCATTTCAGTTGGAGCCACTGGTTAATCATTTCATAAGTAGTCATTTATTGTGGAGTTATTCCATTGGTAGTCAATTAAGGGTAGTCATTTCTTTGGTAGTCAATTAACGGAGAGCCGTTTCATCGATAGTCATTTAATGGGGTCATGTCTTCAAGTATCTGTTAATACGGAGCTATTTCATCGCTTATCAGTTCTTGGATTTCTTACCATCGACTGGCATTCTATTAGGTGTCATTTTACTTCTAGTCATAATAAATGATAGGTCAGGCTATTTAAACTCGCATATCCAATAGTTATTGTAAATCCTCAAAGGTGACTTATGTGTCATGTTATTTCGGTCAACTACATGTATATGCTGTTTGGATGTGAAAATATTAAGACAAATTATTTAGCAGATGCGTATGATCAATCTCATAATCTTATAGCAACTTGGCATTAGAATGTTACAACACGGAACATGATATGGAGGGTGGGAGACCAATCACAAGTTCTATAACTTCCGTTCCTAAGAGCGTATATTCAATGTTCCAAGCGATATCAATCAGAGGAAACCCTTTGATTAGATATGTGTAACCTTTGATTTCACTTCTTTTTTAATACAAAAGTTTTTTTATTAATAATATTTTACACTTCCAAACGGTAAAGTATAGTTCTTTAAATGCTGGAAATTGTTTCTAATGTGTCTTAAACAGCCTTATACATGTGGAGATTTTGTCTGTAGCTTGCGGAAGAACAGTTTAGTACCGGGCGGTAATCCAGGAACATTGGTTTGGTCAACTTACCGCCGTATATAACTGAAAACTGTTGAAAAGACGGCATACAACTTACCTCATACTTTAAACTATCTAACATCACATATCAAAAATCACTAATTCAGTATATTTTGCGATTTAGACAAAGCAAAACTATTTAACCAGTTGTAGAACTTATCAGACAATCTAAGCAAGTTGATACATTTCTGCCCAAAGGTTTATTAGGTACGTATAATGTATATTGCAGTTCAGCAAAAACTAGTTTGCTTCAGAAGAAATATTACTGCTAAGGAATTCCCGGGAATATTACTGCTAGGGAATGCCCGGGAATATTACTGCTAGGGAATGCCCGGGAATATTATTGCTAGGGAATGCCCGGGAATATTATTGCTAGGGAATGCCCGGGAATATTACTGCTAGGGAATGCCCGGGAATATTACTGCTAGGGAATGCCCGGGAATATTACTGCTAGGGAATGCCCGGGAATATCACTGCTAGGGAATGCCCGGGAATATTACTGCTAGGGAATGCCCGGGAATATTATTGCTAGGGAATGCCCGGGAATATCACTGCTAGGGAATGCCCGGGAATATTATTGCTAGGGAATGCCCGGGAATATTACTGCTAGGGAATGCCCGGGAATATTACTGCTAGGGAATGCCCGGGAATATTATTGCTAGGGAATGCCCGGGAATATCACTGCTAGGGAATGCCCGGGAATATTACTGCTAGGGAATGCCCGGGAATATTATTGCTAGGGAATGCCCGGGAATATTATTGCTAGGGAATGCCCGGGAATATTACTGCTAGGGAATGCCCGGGAATATTACTGCTAGGGAATGCCCGGGAATATCACTGCTAGGGAATGCCCGGGAATATTACTGCTAGGGAATGCCCGGGAATATTATTGCTAGGGAATGCCCGGGAATATTACTGCTAGGGAATGCCCGGGAATATTACTGCTAGGGAATGCCCGGGAATATTATTGCTAGGGAATGCCCGGGAATATCACTGCTAGGGAATGCCCGGGAATATTACTGCTAGGGAATGCCCGGGAATATCACTGCTAGGGAATGCCCGGGAATATTACTGCTAGGGAATGCCCGGGAATATTATTGCTAGGGAATGCCCGGGAATATCACTGCTAGGGAATGCCCGGGAATATTATTGCTAGGGAATGCCCGGGAATATTACTGCTAGGGAATGCCCGGGAATATTATTGCTAGGGAATGCCCGGGAATATCACTGCTAGGGAATGCCCGGGAATATTATTGCTAGGGAATGCCCGGGAATATTATTGCTAGGGAATGCCCGGGAATATCACTGCTAGGGAATGCCCGGGAATATCACTGCTAGGGAATGCCCGGGAATATTACTGCTAGGGAATGCCCGGGAATATTATTGCTAGGGAATGCCCGGGAATATTACTGCTAGGGAATGCCCGGGAATATCACTGCTAGGGAATGCCCGGGAATATCACTGCTAGGGAATGCCCGGGAATATTACTGCTAGGGAATGCCCGGGAATATTACTGCTAGGGAATGCCCGCGAATATCACTGCTAGGGAATGCCCGGGAATATTACTGCTAGGGAATGCCCGCGAATATCACTGCTAGGGAATGCCCGGGAATATTACTGCTAGGGAATGCCCGGGAATATTACTGCTAGGGAATGCCCGGGAATATAACTGCTAGGGAATGCCCGGGAATATTACTGCTAGGGAATGCCCGGGAATATTATTGCTAGGGAATGCCCGCGAATATCACTGCTAGGGAATGCCCGGGAATATTACTGCTAGGGAATGCCCGGGAATATTACTGCTAGGGAATGCCCGGGAATATTACTACTAGGGAATGCCCGGGAATATTACTGCTAGGGAATGCCCGGGAATATTACTGCTAGGGAATGCCCGGGAATATTACTGCTAGGGAATGCCCGGGAATATCACTGCTAGGGAATGCCCGGGAATATCACTGCTAGGGAATGCCCGGGAATATTACTGCTAGGGAATGCCCGGGAATATTACTGCTAGGGAATGCCCGCGAATATCACTGCTAGGGAATGCCCGGGAATATCACTGCTAGGGAATGCCCGCGAATATCACTGCTATGGAATGCCCGGGAATATTACTGCTAGGGAATGCCCGGGAATATAACTGCTAGGGAATGCCCGGGAATATTACTGCTAGGGAATGCCCGGGAATATTATTGCTAGGGAATGCCCGCGAATATCACTGCTAGGGAATGCCCGGGAATATTACTGCTAGGGAATGCCCGGGAATATTACTGCTAGGGAATGCCCGGGAATATTACTGCTAGGGAATGCCCGGGAATATTACTGCTAGGGAATGCCCGGGAATATTACTGCTAGGGAATGCCCGGGAATATTACTGCTAGGGAATGCCCGGGAATATTACTGCTAGGGAATGCCCGGGAATATTACTGGTTTGCGGTTGTAAGCAGTTTGAATATACTGATAATGCAACATGGGCTGTTAGCAAATCATCGTAAATGATATTTAAGATAAGTCAAATTCATGTACTTTAATCTTGATTATTGAAAGCAACATATCGACTATCAATTTATTGCTAATGCAAAAATCTATCACATTTACCAATCTGTATCAACCACGCCAGCATCGACTTTGAGATATGTTCTCTATGACTAAAATAGTTTGTCACAAGTTATATAATTTTGAGTTTAAAGTTGATCAGAGTTGAGCCATTTTGTTAAATCGATTCCAAGATTGTTTGCAATTCAGAACGAATGCTTCCAGTTTACTAAAATCAAAGAACACCACATAATTATATGAATGACTGTACTCACCATAGCTTCGAAATCAATTTTGTAATTCTTAAAAAACGAAAAATAACGGTAATAGATATTCAGAAAGTTATTAAGTAACTGTCTGTTATTGCAGGGCTTCTTACTTACGCAATATTTTGCAATATGTAACATGTGTACACAGACTTCGGAAACCCTTTCTAACACTAGACTTCATTACAGATATTTGACATTTTCTTATGATTATATTGATAAAAAATATTGCAGGACGTGAACATCGATCGTGCGAAGGAATTTGGAAATCTAACATTTACGGTTCATAAGCGATCGGAGAAGTTAAACATGACTTGATTAAATTAGTCCCGCCTGAGTATTGACGATGCTTCATGCTAAATCATACATCGTTTTTTTCTTGATGGCTTTTGTCAATATATCAAGCTAGGGTCTTCAATAAACCCGTTCATCGTAATTCATCTTATCCGAACTTTGGGTCAATACAATGTTTGTAACATTCATCTTCTCCAACAAATTGCTTGGGCTCAAACAGGCAATCGGATCCAATCCAATTACAAATTTTGGATGAATTCCCAACGTTTGACTGTCATATTCAATTATATAGAAAATATTACCGGCTTCTGCTTTTATGGGAAGTCTTTTGTAAGACGCCGTGAATTATTCGAACCGCAGATATCGCAATTTGCCGAATGTTACACTGATTTGATGCGTGGTTTAATTGCCGGCGTGCAATCAATATACGGCTCCATAATCAGAAAGAACATCACAAAACTGTATCGCAATTTATGGAATTATTCCGTCCAACGGCCGCAATGGCACATAAAAGCTAGAAAGAAGTCTGTTGGCAGATACTGTTGGGAGAAAGAAGAATGTCTGCTTGTGAAAGGAACTAACTGTATGAATTTAATCGGTATTGATTTTACTCTTTGGATGATCGAAATTAGAAACAGACTTTAATAGAACCACGTTCTTTAACCAAATTAAAATAAACTAAGATATGTTTGTTGATAAATGGATATATACATATACGTACATGTAAACGGTATGACACAAGACTTGTAAAATACAGATTAATATTATATCAGACTTATACAATTGGCAAAATATTCAGCAAACCAAATTCATTTGAAATGACTTCTTTTATTACATTACTCGCTTTATTATACAATTTAAAAGCAATTAATGCAGTTTAATTGTAAAAAGAAAATGTTCAGCGTCTTTGCGTACCAACTTAGCATGCTCCGAAGAAGGAAATGCCCAAAGCAGCGTTTGATCTGAAATTTTACAATATAGACATAAATTCACAAGAAGGCAATTACACTTTCGCGATAGCGAAAAGGAATAGAATATTTAGATAACTAATCGTATTTTGCGATCAACATGACCTCTGATCAGTTGTTATACAGCATGTCACATGATTGCAGACATTTGAGCATGAAGACGTCATAGTTCATTTCCCAATACATGTTTGTCACAATTTGACTTTGTTTGTTTCGCGCATTACGCCATTTCTCAACAGTACTTCAGTTATAAACGGCAGTTAAGTTGACGTAACCAGGGCTCATGGGTTACCAACAAGTGCTAACCTGCTCCACCACAACCAACTGACAACTTCCAACATAAGTCAGAGGTGGAGGACACATGACTTTGGATGCATTATCTTCAGTAAAATTGTCACTGAAGAACGTGCGCCTTGCCCGGGTTTTGAATCCACGACCTCTAGCAATCGAGCTCTCAATCAACTGAGCTAACCAAGTGGGCCTGACACAGTTTGAAAGATAAGTATGGACATTGGTTCCTACATATCATGAGTGTAATAATTATATAGATCGTTGGAACGAAATCATCGAAATTTCAAGAAAATATAATTAAGCGTATTGCAAATTTTAGATTCACTTTGAAATGCTTTTTAAAAAAATCAATAAAAAATAATTATATGATGGTTGAAAATACTGGTAAAAATATTTAAACCTCACGTGAATATGGTTGAATTATTTTTAATTAGAACATCACAATTATGAAAGAAATCGCTTCGAAATGTGTGTAGATACATGTAATATATGAAAACATACTTAGTGAAAAGTGTATTTTTTTTAAATATTCGACGATTTCCGCTTAAAATGTCGACTTTCAATGTGGTAATGAGAAATGGTATTTTACTAATGGTATATGGTATAAATTTGACTTCACTTACGAGCAATTAGCAACCTTGAAGAAGCACTCGTTGGTGTATGTGATTCCATTGGTACCACAGACTGGTATCTCTATCTTGGGACAGTCCGATGTGGGACACATTTCGGGAACCAGCCAAGAAAGGAGCTGGTCTGGGGGAATTGGTATTGTTGCACACGCTGTAAATGCAAAAGCATACATACATGCATATTAATCATTTCACATTCTGAATTGTGATACAATGGAAGGTAATAAATTTAAAATATTGATTATAATACCACATGGCAATACAGTAAAACCTTATTAACATGACCACCCTCGGGATCCTTGGAAACTGGTCTTATTATTGAGGAGGTCTTAACATTTAGGTTGAATAATGAGCAAAACAGTGGAAATGGACTCGGAAATTGTGTTCTTAATTTTGGGATGGTCTTATTATATAGGTGGTCTTTAAGTGTCGTTTTACTATAATCGTTTTCCACGTGGTATGACCATTGCGTGATGTTTTACTATAATTGTTTTCCACGTGGTATGATCATTGCGTGATGTTTTACTATAATTGTTTTCCACGTGGTATGACCATTGCGTGATGTTTTACTATAATTGTTTTCCACGTGGTATGACCATTGCGTGACGTTTTACTATAATTGTTTTCCACGTGGTATGGCCATTGCGACATATATATCATATCAAACAGACCGACGAGGAGTGTTGACTTCCTGTTGGCTCGATGGCCGAAAATTTATCTAAGATCATTCGCGCATCTCTTCTGATTCGTTCAAAGAAGTTGACGTTATATATGAAAGCATACAGTGTAACTGATTGGAATTCAAGAAGAATGGTTACATCAACTAGTCACTGTATGTGATACATTTTGATGATAAAAATGTGTTAATTTAAGCTAATAATATCAAATTAATGCATGTCTGTACAACGGTTTGGAACTATAGGTCAAACAGACTTGTGACATTAAATCTCACGGGGCCCTGTGATGTTAAATCTCAGGAAACTTTGTTAAAGTAGGTTCTTTCGAAATTCTAAAATGAATAACACTTACCTAAAAAGAAGGAGAAAAGACATAAAACACACGTATACTTCGACATTTTGTTCGTCAATGTTTGTAAACGAGATAAGAAGATAAGACGCTTGACTTATCTCTCCTTTGACCTTGACCAATTTCTGTAATAATTGGTTTATCAGAATATGCCACAACAACAACAACAACAATATCAGTTATAGCAGCGGAAGCAAAAACAACAATAGCAGCAACAAGACAGTAAATATTGCGCATAATATTTATACATTAAAGTAAGTACATGTACTTATTTTAATTAAGGAAATACATGTATACCGATCTTGAAGAAATTATCAAATTACAAGCAACAATCTTGGGTGTTGACACTGAATAAGAAAACATAAATCAGAAAAAATAAAATAGAAATATATCGAGTTTCGTAAGGGATGGAATATCCTTTTAGTAAGCTCGGATACAGGTTGTCTGGAAGAACAGTCCTAAGATTTTAATCACGTGATCGACATATTTTTAATAATGTCTCTTCACAGGTTTGACTGCATATTTCCATTTTTTTATCAAATAAAAGTGACAAAGTAATTAATAAATAATCGAATGAGATTTTGTGTTCCAATACCGTAAATAAATTCATTCTTGTACCGCTAATTCAACAACTAACAAATCGCAAATATCCAAGGGAGGTAAATCTGGTACAAAATAGTTTGTGGTGTAAGATTAGCTTCCCTTTCCTTTTAAAAATGTATGCTATTGTACTCCATATTTACTACTCCGTTAGAAAGAACTGAACGGCAGACATGCTTTATTGAGATCAGTTTGTAAACTGCAATACTTGATACATGTTGTTTTGGTCAGTCACATACTTAGTATTCTGTATAAATATCTAAAACACTGGCTTGGATCATACATTTTATCATCAAAGAGATGCCATAGAAACAACTTGATAGTTAAAATAGTTTAAATAAAAAGTCTCAAATATCATTAAGTAGCACTGAGGACTACTTTTACTGCGCGAATGAGTAATATTGGTGGATAATTAACTAGAAATAAAGTACTTCCGGTTAACAGAAAATGAACAGTGAAAGCGCCTAAAGTACCCGGAGTATCAAAGAGATTCGTCCAGTGTTAGGACCGATAATCAATATTTCTCTTGTCTGCGATATCCGAGGACAGGTACTCCAGGAAATAATAAGCTACACTTTATAACGAGATCAGGTGAAATCTACCCGCGGTATCTATCGATCTCAGATCGTTGTGACAACCAGAAAAGAGATATTTATCGGGGCGGGAAAGTGACGGTGTACAGACGGTGTGCAGAAGTTTTTGAGATATGTTATTTCTGTAAGTTTGTACGGGCGTGACGCCATGTTCATTGTTCAACCCGTACATAATACGGTTTTCTGATCTATCCAGTGTTCCTGGGTTTCAAACCAGTTCTTACACGTTCTTCTAAAAGCAAGAGGCATTTACCCATTGTCCAGATCATTCGGTATTCTTCGGCTTTTCAGGTATGAAAAAGATGTTCTCTCGGGAAAAGGCCGGAAACATCCGAATGTTATCAGTTGTAGAGTACAGGCGGCTTGAGACGTTGAACATGCGTGTTTCCTATCGACTGATCTAAACATGTACGACGTATATTATCATTTACTCAAAGTTGTGATGTATGAAACAACTAAGTTCTCAGGAGAATAGTCTAGATCATGAATAAACCGACAACAATTTTTACTTTTCACCATAAACAAAATTTATAAGTTTTTAATAAATATAAATCAAATTAAAACGGCTCTGTTCTATACACGAAACACCCCAATGAATTTGGATGATAACTTTAACTGGCTCTAGTCAAAAGCAATTAATGAGAACGGATATTTCGGTTTGCATATAAGTGTGATGTGGAGGTGTGTCCATTATCATCCAATCAGATAGAAACGTTTCGAAATATAACAAATTTAGAGTTAAGGAATGCATATGAGGTGTATCGACGCTAAATCGACATTAAATTGTTATTTCATACCAACAACGTTATCTCTAGATACCAACTATCCCATCCTTTGTGTGGAACAAGATAACTGTGCTATCAATCCTGACCAACCTATTATTTCAATCTGTATTTCTATGCTTCAAATCTTAGTCTGAATGGCGGGTATGAGTGTTTCATTTATTTTCACAAGATTTAGGAAAGGTATTATGAAATAGCGTAAGTACGAAAACAAACATCAAATTAAATCTAGATCGGAAACATTTAGTCATGCACATGTCGGTGGGTATGATTTGATGGCGAGTAGTGGCTCTATATTTAATACGGTACAACTCAGGTACAGCTTAATTTCAAATTTCATTAAATTTGTGAGACGAGGCCTCTATATGATGTACTTTTCGATTTAAAGATGTTTATTTTCATGAAATTTATTGTTTTAAATGAAATTGAAACCAAATCAATAGTTTAACCATAAAGACGCCGTTACGTGTGTGATAAATAATAAATATATTAATAATTTCAGATAATTTTATATACATGTACAGATAATTACCGCAAATCTCAAAAACGCTCGACATTCCAATTATAAGTTTATATCATAGAATATGTTTCAAAGTAGGCAACCACAACACACACTGATTTAATTCACGAACTTTTGCCGCTCACCTGTACACATTACTATACAGGCTATTTTGTCGTCTGCTCCATTCACGCAGGTGGATTATGGGAGTTAAGAAGACAGGTGACAAACCATAACAAATATGGCGTCCTTAGAAACGATCAAAACGAGGCTCTAACTGACTGGTAGCACGATAAAAATACATGTAAATAAAATGTGTTATAATCGGTAAAAAATTCTTAAACTTTGACAGAGTGCATTAATATCGTTTGATAGTGAATCAATTATGGACATTTTGAAGATTTGACAATTGGAATATTTCATACTGTATCAAGGTATGATATACAACAATTTCACCAGTTTTTTTCTATTGTATAAAAGTGTTAAATGTTTGTATGGTGTATGAAAAACAGTAGTAGAGTGGTTATAGTTTAAAAGGTCAATTTATTGTTGACAAGCGGGCGGCATAAACGACTTCTGTTGTTAATAAATACTTTAGCTTCTGATTTTACTGGCTTTGATTTCTGATAACGCAAGAATAGAATTTGTCTTTCTTTTCAAATACATTATTATTTAATAAAAACTTGTCTTGAATTTTTTTTTTAAAGTGAAATAGAAATTCTCAAAATAAATAAAGAACACGAACGCATGAATTTACATGTAAAAGTGTACGATTTTTTTGTGATAGCTTGATAAAAATAGTTGCTAAACAAGATTACTAAAACCTGTGTTTTACATATAGAAAGAAAATGTTCTTTTCTTTAACATACCATTGTATATACAGGATCGAGTTTCTAACTTCTTTTGTGGTTAGTTTCAATAACAGACGGAGTTAAACAATTACATTGTGCAATTCAAAGTCGCTCCGGGTTAAATGATAGCATAAAATATGTCTACATTGAAACCCCGGGACTGTCGGAAAATTTCCAATATAAAACAGTGTTATTACAGTTGAAACATATTTGTGAGACCACGAAGGTCTCAATATTTAAACACCGTTACCCCAAATATTCATTTCAATAAAATTAAATATTGAAACCCCGATAACAGATATTTCAAACGACTCTCGTCTAGTGTCATAGATTCAACATGGTGGGGGTTTTTATGTAGTGAACTTTAAGTTTGTATTGTGAGATATCGTTCAATAGTCTGAAGGAGTTTATCAAAATAATTATCATTATACGAGTCTTGAAAGAATTCAATAGTGTCGTTTGAAAACCCGAGTTGATATGTATAAGTAAATTTATCTCCGGTAAATAAATGATTATAATAGAAAATGGGGATCACTTTATGCTCTCTATACAGTCGCCAAAGTACTGGAATTAGCTTTCCATTATTGGTTATAATGAACCTAATCAAGTCTGATTATGATTTGTGCTGATGACAATAATATAATAATACTAACTTTTGACAGAATAATATTTTAAATATGACATATATCATAATTTTTTCTGAATAGGAACAGGTGTTTCAACTATTAGTTTTGAATGAAAATATAAAATGAGTTTCGAATTTTTGCTTTTTCATCTCAGCGTTTGACGACAATTTGACATTAATTTAGCAAATCGATTCATAATATTATACATCGATATATATATTTAAA
Source organism: Mactromeris polynyma (assembly GCA_032209605.1). Classification (NCBI taxonomy): domain Eukaryota; kingdom Metazoa; phylum Mollusca; class Bivalvia; order Venerida; family Mactridae; genus Mactromeris; species Mactromeris polynyma. The sequence continues at coordinate 9,832,436 of JASFXZ010000017.1, forward strand.
CAAACCATTTATCTTGTACAAATCTGTACAAATATATGTAAATACGTTTTAAATCATTAATGCACCTGTTTATGTCAGGTTTAGGAAATCACTGAACTGATTGAGACGTGCAGGATAATCCTTTCCAGTCACAAAAATGTAACAGGATTAAAAATGTTTGCGCGCTTACAACGGACATTTAAGTATTTTTTTCAGGTTTATACACGTCTTGTGGCTTTCCTAAACACTCGTATTTTGTTTACCATTTTTTATCCATTTTTTTCATTCCGAAAGCAAGTACCGTAGTTAAAACAAACGTCTACAAATGCTTATAATTACTGACACAATTGTCGTTTAAAGGGGATATTACATACGACGGCTGATCAGAAAGATTTGAGACACCGTCCGTAATTTGTACTTTGAGGGATTTCTGAAAAGATCTCGTAAGTAAATGTTAATTAAACTTTTTTTCTAACAAAGACAATTATCACGTGACTCACATGTAAGTGTCTCTCCTAAATTAACACATTTTGTGTCATTCTTGCATATCTCATGTCTAATTTGGTTCGATTATTAATTCAGTTGAACCGCTGATGTATGAGAAAGACTTTGAGTGAGGATCACTATGTATAACACATAGTTTTTGAGAACGAACTCAAATCTCATTGCTTTTATACTTACTTATACTATTTACCTATTACTATTTGTGTGTACTTGCGTGACATGAGGCCGCTACCATTGCCCTCCATAGCTCTTGCCTTCTCCTCGGCCTCTTCCCAGGCAATGCCATATTCTCTAAACTCGCTTTGTGCTGTGCGTCTTCGTGTTCCTTTCGGTTTTCCTCTTCTTAACTACCTATCTACTGTTACATACCATACATTACAATATTTGTATGCTGAACTTTAATTAAAATTCCACTCTCTAACGTTATTTTGGCTGCTCAAACATTGTAACTTATTCAAGAGCATTACGACGAATCTACAAATTACGTACAACGTTCATCATGAAAAGCCTGATGTGTGAGAAGAAATGACTTTTAAAAGTGGATATATAATTTAAGTTTTACAAGAGTCCCTGTGAATTTATATGCTACGTATTGTATATAAAGCCATGACAAATTTCATCTTTATCTTATTTAATATCTGACAAATGTAAAATACATTTAAAACAAAATCTAGAACACTGTATTACATGGTTTAAAGTTTAAAACATGGGAGATTGTATGTCGATGTACAAATCGAGAAATGAGTAGTAGATTGGTTGCCGTTTTCAATGAAAATCATGTTCTATTATCTCAATTGCTTCTTTATAAAGATAACTTGAGATTACATTTCCCCCCAAAATTAAACTGCTCAGAAGAACGATGAAATCACATTGGTTTGTGTGTGGGTGTTTTCTAATGTGTCGTGTATTTATTTAGCGCTGTTTTTTTAATTGAACCTCTCGCACGTTATATAAAAAAACTTCAAAATGTGAGTTAATTATGAATATTAAATGAAAATTGTGTTAGTTTGCGCAGCGAAGTTGTCTGAACAAACAGAATTACATTTGAACTTAATTGCATGTAAATATTTATCTATTCCCGTCACTCCTAGTAAGGTATTGAGTGTCGTTTTAGATGTAAATTATTGATATTTTCATCGGTAATCTTTTTTTGAAGTCATTACATACTTCAATTGGTTCAAAGTGCGCAGTATTCAATTATAAAATTTGATCTCGTAAAAATTAATCAATATCTGTAACAATGTGTAAACAGTGTGAAATTGAATACTCTATTCGAAATTACCGTCTGGAAAATGATAACATTAACATACCTTTGATATTTATGGGGAATATATTTTGGACGAATGCATTTATGTATAGTCACGTGAATAATTTAATATCATAATTACCATGTATACGTATGTAACAATAGCCTGTTAATGCCATTTCATTTATACACCGCTGCTATGTATGATATGACATATATAGACCAGGTATTGATATTGAACTGGTATGATGAATCCATATTGACTGACAAGGAAAATACGCTAACACTGTCATGGAGATTTGTCAGTGAAAAGAATAAATGAACAGTCCACTAGTTGAATTCCTTCCTTTTAGCAAAGTTAAAGGTCAAAAGCGCTATCTTAGTTTTCAAATGAAATAACTGACACATATATATATTTTCCGCGTATCTAAGACGTGTTAAGTCGTGTTATTTTCTGCCTAACCTCAGGGGGTTACATTTTATTTTACGCTGACCACTGTAAATGCAAGACATAAAATGCTACATTGTTGTTACTGTCCTTTGACTAGTTTTAAAATGTTAATGTCGACTTGGATTTAACTGTGGTATTTGAATTATTAAATTCCTTATAAATACGAAGACTTCGGGGCAAAATGATTTCGAGTTGTGTAGACCGTGAGTTTTCAATTGACAATGTAAGCAATAAAATAACTATCCTTTCAGACAAACTTTATGTGTGTTTAACATAATAAAACGCAGAGTTATTGCGTATGAAACGTGCTTTGGATTCTTGCGACTGTAAATGAGAAAAACCTTCGAAAATAAATAAACAGGCTAAACTCTCCAGATAAATACCTTTTGTAAGATGCAAAATTCGGTGGTTGTTTATATAGTGTTGCTCAATAGAAGTTAAATTGGTACTAAATTTGTATTACGGAAACAAATAGGCTGATGTTGAAGGGAGACGGTTGCTCTTAAAAAGGAAGGCCATGGAGATTGTACCATTCCGGTCATTATTCAGGCTCGAAAAAGCTTTAAAGTTTAAAAGCAAAACGATATCTTATTAGCAAATATGCCAAGATTCCTGCGTCTAGTAAATCGAATATTAACGTAGTCCTGTAGAAACTCCGACGTAGGGAAACTGTATTATTTACTATATGACATAAGTGGTCGCAACAATTACGGTGTATTTATAATATGATGTGGCCTATAATACAGTACGGACAAAGGCGGATTAAACAAAGCTCTTTAATTCAATCTGAAGTTCACTTAACAGCATTCCGTTAAGTAGTTTCTTGCTTTTTATTGATAGAGCTTGTTAAATAAGTTGGCGTTTGAAATTGCATTAAAACCACTTTGGTCATCCGCCGTTTATTTATTTTACCACAAATGTTGCCAACATTTCCATAATTTATTTTATTGTCAGCTTTTTGCCAGGATACGTTTGCGACTCAGTAAGGCGACAACACGACCAGAACTTCAAATTCATAATATATAACTAAGATGTTCAAACTCAACACATTGTATACGTCACTCAGAAACTTTCATTTTCCACTACTATTTGCTTAGTCTCAACCAATGGTTTACCGTCCGTATTTTTATATTTTCATTTGTTCTATCTGACAAACCGACAGTTTCAAACAAAGCCGTTAGGCTCGTATAAAACTAATTGGACTTTTCCGAGGTGCACCTTTTTTCAATCCTCAGGTCCGATGCGCACCTGTCTTCATTCTTCAAGTCCGAAGTGCATCTATTCTCTTTCTTCTGATCCGAGATGTATTTATTCTCATCCTTCAGGTCCGAGGTGCACCGATTCCTATCTTTATGTCTGGGGTGCACCTATTCTCATCCTTCAGGTCCGAGGTGCACCGATTCCTATCTTTATGTCTGGGGTGCACCTATTCTCATCCTTCAGGTCCGAGGTGCACCGATTCCTATCTTTATGTCTGGGGTGCACCTATTCACATTCTTCAGGTCCGAGGTGCACCGATTCCTATCTTTATGTCTGGGGTGCACCTATTCTCATTCCGTAGATTTGAGGTGAACCAATTCCCAATAACCAGATTAAAAATGCAAACATTCTCATTCTTCAGTTCCTACAGAATACCTATGTGCAGAGAACCTCTCACGTGCATGAAAGACGTGGTCCGAGTTGTTCCAAATCTTACCGAGATGTATCTATTTGACACCTACTCGATGAAAGTACAAATACATATACAATTATACTGTTGACACAATTGTAACGTATTTAAGCAACTAAGTAAACATACATTATGTTGTTTAATCTCATAAAATCGTCATCAAATAATACAAATGTAGCTTGTACTTAAATTGACATAATTCCTCGGTATTAATTGGTATACAGATTTGGAACTTATAGCAAAATATTGAAGGTTTACTTTTTACAACTGCTACACCTCTTACAATACGTACCTCAAATCTATAATGTCAACATATTTAGATTGTAAACCTGTCATGTACGTGAAAAATGGATACTTCGACATAGGTAATACCGAAATACCGAGTACTCCCATAGTCACGTCTGAAGTACGCTTGAAAATTGCTAACAGTGATTTATATCGATGCATATAAATTAATTTAGGTTAATTTATCGTTTGATCGACCAATAAGAGAAAGACGCTCGTAGACAAAGTTATGGAAGACCAGTGATGACTTCCTTATTCGCTATTTCGAGTTATCACAAAAATGTGAAACAATGAAACGTGAATTCACGGTTCACAATTTCACGTTTTTGGATGAAATGATAAAATCATAAATAATTAAATCGTGAGGTGAATGATTCGCTGTTCACACGTTCACAATTTGGACAAAATACTGAAATTATTAACTATGTAATTGTGAAGCGCATGATCGCAAGTAAATATCTGAAATTACAGGTCTACGGGTGAAAACTTTCCCATATATCTTCAAGTGACAACGATACATATATAGAGAATTTGTAAACAGACGGCGACATGAAATCTCAATACCACATTATCTTTATATAAATAAACACGTCCTGAGAATTGCACCTCAACAAAGTGAATGTGTATGCAATACGAAATTAAATAAAGTACAGCTCAATTAAAGTGTGTGCAACACTAAATCTTGTACATCGTACGACGCTATAGCACAAATTTAAGTACCACCCTATGGGGAAATTGTTTATAGTCTACGTTTATTACCCAACATAAAATGTCTATAAACTTAAACAGGAATTGGTTGGCTTTTAGCAACATAATTGTTTACCCGACCGCAATACTTATACATCATTTATGGACGATTGTCATGGATCGATGTTTGTATATGCACATAATGCAAATAAATGAACAAAATAAGAATCGTTCGATATCCAGATCGGGTATGTCGGTGTTCTTACTAATTACGACTCAAACCATTATATGTAAAGTTTACACAGTACTGAAGACAAATTTGTATTTTACATACACACCTATACGTGATTTCGTAGGCTCAACCCACAGGTTCAAAACTGAACATTGTCAAAGACTGATCAAATAAATGATTTGGTTGAAAGTGAGGTATTAAAATGATACTGTATCTATTTATCTGTGTTTCGTCAGTGCATGTTGTTGGTTGCATAGGCGTGCTAGAAGGTTGACTTCAACAGTGCATGCTGTGGGTTGCATAAGCGTGCTAGAAGGTCGACTTCAACAATGCATGTTGTTTGTTGCATAAGCGTGCCAGAAGGTCGATTCCAACAATGCATGTTGTTGGTTGCATAGGCGTGCTAGAAGGTCGACTTCAACAGTGCATGTTGTTGGTTGCATAGGCGTGCTAGAAGGTCGACTTCAACAGTGCATGTTGCTGGTTGCATAGGCGTGCTAGAAGGTCGACTTCAACCGTGCATGTTGTTGGTTGCATAGGCGTGCTAGAAGGTCGACTTCAACAATGCATGTTGTTGGTTGCATAGCGTGCTAGAAGGTCGACTTCAACAATAAATGTTGCTGGTTGCATAGGCGTGCTAGAAGGTCGACTTCAACAATAAATGTTGCTGGTTGCATAGGCGTGCTAGAAGGTCGACTAAAATAGTATTGTATACTCTAGCCACGCACTACGAACGTCTTGAACCCCCCTGAAGTACACACAATTCTTTTCTGATACACATATTTACGACTTTGTTTACGTGTTGAAACCATCCAATGATGCATGTCCAACCTTCTACATGTTACAAGGACAATACAACAAGGAGCCAAGATACTTTACTAAGTTATTGGCTTAGTTTTTATGGATCGATACCATAAATTGCGTGTCAAACGATGTTTCAAGAAAGAAAGAGAAATCAAAGCATCAACTTTAAGACACCTGGGAGATTATACAGTAGACTTAGAGCATTATTTGATACAAAATTACTTGAATTAATTATGTCAGTTAATCAATACACGTGTACATTGTTTCGTCGTGTATCAGACAATGACTGTCAACGTGATCCACTCTGATAAAGTTTTAAGCTTAAGTCAAACATTAACAACGGAGTAGGTTACGTAAAAACAATCATTATCTCACAAGGTTATATTGACACTGGGAGAGAGGGTACACAGCATGACCTTCGACATTGTGTTCCCGACTTTATATGAACATAAAATGATTTACCCCGTAGGAACATTTACTCAATTTGGCAAAGTCTACAGATATCTTCACATATCAATGCAGGCCAATAATAAATGATTATTCTTTCATTTTGAATTGCCTTTGTTCTTTTGTTTGTAAATGGGGCTTTAAGTCACATAAACTGCCAGGGGCGTGTATTGCATTTCCCAGTTATAAGGTGCAGGTAGAATCCCATCGATTTTGGGCATCGGTGTGTACCTGGGTTGAACCACCGACCTTCCCGCTAACCAAGTGGATGACTTCCTAACATACACAGTCTACATATCGTGTGAGAATTGACCAAACAGCGGGATGAGGGACAATTGATTTAAAATCGGCGACCATAACCACTCGGCAACAGAGTCCCCCGTCTTTATTCTTAACATCATCGAAAATAGCTATGATATGTACTGTTAACCTCACTCATGAACATTATTGATTAAATTAATATCTAATACATGTCGTAAACAATCATATACGATATGACTTACTCGTAAAATGTGTTATATTACATTAGCTCTACCTTGTGTCCCTCCGCTCTAGGTTTTGATTCCCAACTACAATTATGAGGTTCAAACCCCGACCGCGATATACGTAAACAGTTCGGCTTTATAAACGTAGTATAGTAAAACCTAACTTAAAACCACCTCAATATTGAGACAACCTCAAAACTAAGAACACACTTTCAAGTCCATTTTCACTGTTTTGCTCTTTGTACAACCTCAATATCAAGACCACTTCAATAGGAAGACCAATTTTTATGGACCCCAAGGCTGGTCTTATTATTGATGTTTCACTGTACTCGGATTGAATTGCCCGTTGTCATGTTAATGTTCCAGTATGTTGTATCATGTCGCGCATCCGCGGCATAGTATCATAGTGTGACGGTACTTCGTCTGTTTCAAGTAGACGCCATCTCCAATGCGTGCTAAATGACATAAGATATCGTTGGGCCATAAACAACAGTCATGCTCAATTCCGCTCCATAAGCCCACTCTTATATTGCTGACAATGTCGAATTTAGAATTGTTTACCTTAAGTTACGCTTTCTTTGTCTAATAAATCTCTTGACAAAAAAATGTGTATTCACACGAATTGCTCTCAATAAGGAAGTGCAGTTTTATCTCCCGCAATAAATTTGCAATTCAAGTAGTTTAACATATCTATAAATACCATTCAACTCTTGTGGATTCCTCATAAACGCAATTGTATCTGTGTGCAAACAAGTTGTTTTAAAAATATAACCAAGTTCTCCATGAAATATACTTCAAACATTCAAATCAGACGACACTCGCGTACTATATAGATTGTATGAGAAGCTTTTAATGTCTGTCTTAACTAACCAAACATGAAGATATAAAAACATGTAAATGTGAAATTTATAATGCGGATATCTTCCTGTATTTTAGTTCTATACATTCAAATGCGCTCAACCACTTTTCTAATTGATATGGCCAGATTTCATGATAGCCTATACATGTTCCTCAATTAAAACTTTAGATGCAAAAGAATTGCTTCCCAAATGCTTGTACACTGAAACTTTTTTCGAGGAACACTCTCTGGAAGACACAACATTTGGTTATTGTTGAGAGGTTGTGGCACTAGAGAGGTTAAATTGATTGGTGAATATTACATAGGGAAAATGTTGTTGAAGAGAGGTTGTAGCTCAAGAGAGGCCCCCTCTTGAGAGGTTGTACGTAACATTGCTCTATTTTATTTTCGATGCAATGTTTAATTGAAAACCATAATACTGCGCTTCAATACTATATTACAATACTGTTCCCGAATACATGAAATATGTATGTTAAAACATACTAAATACAAGTACCTTATACCCTCATTAATAAGACCACCTTTTGGACCCTTAAAAACTGGTCTTCTTATTGGGGTGGTCTTAATATCCAGGTTGAATAAAGAGCAAAACAGTGAAAATGTACTTAAAATTGTATTCTTAATTTTGAGGTGGTTTCAATATTGAGGTCGTCTTTAAGTGAGGTTTTACTGTATATGTTTGACTGTTAGTGATAATGTATTCAGTTACAAGTGAAACAATTTGTCGGTGGAAGAAATTCAATGTACCATATATAAAGGTATAGCTCAACGATTTTCTGCATGGTGAAGTTCATACAAATATAGAACACAACAGAACCAAGCACTTTAAAACAAGTGCACAGCCTTTGAAGAAGGATTGCGAAAAGCCAACGTACATAATGAAAACATAAGTATACAATGCATGTATCTATGGAAAGTTTGTGACAATATCAACTGCACGATCAATTAGTCTAATCAAGCATCGCGTGCTGCAAATAAATTAGTAATTGACGTGCATTCTTGGAGAGGGCGTAATTAACTGCAAGTTTAATAACAAAATCGATATGACAGTATTTGAAGTGAAACTGTGGTGCTTGAAACGAATACAAACCCATGTTGGTATAATTAATGTTCTTATCACATCGAATCTAAAACGTACATTTTTTACTCACTGAATTAATTATGTAATGCTTTTACTCGAAAACAAAATAAAGATATTTTGAAATGCTTGGTGTAAATTTAAGAGACATCAGCATGCAGTAAAACTTTACTTTAACACCATCTCAATAATAAGACCACCTCAACATTACGAACACAATTTTCAAGTCCATTTTCACTGTTTCGATCTTTATTCAACCTCAATATTAAGACCACATCAATAAGAAAACCAGTTTTCAAGGGTTCCAAGGGAGGTCTTATTATCGAGGTTTTACTGTACAATCTACTATTCGCTGAAATCTCTTGGTCTTTTTTTCATTAACTTGACAAATATCGTAGAGTATCATGGTTGTGTTTGGCTGATTGTAGTCAATGTATTCTCATATTTAAAGGAGTATTGTCATTAAACATGTCCTGAATGGTACCGGGGCCGATGACCCTATTGTTTACGACCGATTTGATTTCAAACTTCGTATACGTTAAGAGTCAGTTTAATTTACACAAAAACAATATCATTGTCTTTAACAACTTATTGAACTATTTAGCTTAAATCGTGCGTTTCGGATATACAAATACGGTGTTTAGTTCCAATTGTACAAACTAATTACTACAGACTTATCAAATTAATGCTAGCTCAGTTATATTTTGAAATGTTCTCACGGATTTTGATCCCATTAATATAGCTTCATATTACACGTTAAAGTTCTTTATGTTAAGGTATTGAATAGAGGAAGGATGAGCCATACATATTGACACATTGTGGCATTCTGTGTTAAATAAATGAGGTTACGTTATTTGTTTTTGGGGATTAGAGTCGACATTAAATTTTGAATTTGAAACCACACATTCCGGTCGTCATGGCTTGTTATTCTGCCACAAATCTTAAACATATGGACGATTATCTACATAATTGCCATTCCATTGCAGGAACAAAGTCTGGTATACTATAAAATACAATTCATTTCCAGCTTAGAAGTGCAGTCGTCAGCATATTTCTAAGATCTAAATCTCGACACTACTCGCTGTTCCACTGCTCTGCATTGTAGTCGTCTCTTTTCAACTTTCCCCACTTTGCCCCAATACCCCTACGTATACCTTTCTCTTCTTAATTGGCATTTCACTGGACTATGACAACTTATAAAAAATGTACTTGTATATGCGTACTGATGTACGAGTACCATGTACTAATCGTAAAAAATAAGTTTTGTTCTGTATTCTTCAAGTTCCAATCTGCAAAACAAGCTTTCTCTTCTTACCTGTTATGCTCACCATGTCAGCATTTCTGAGACAGGTTTCTTCCAATCAGCATCGTCTTCACAGTACCACCTGTACAACACAGCTCAAACATTTCTATGTCCGTGTTTATTCGTGTCGGCTTTTTTTAAATTGACTTATGTCATCGTTATATGGATTAGCTGCCAAACAAACAACGACCACTTAATTCTTATGGAACTTTACAATACTCGAACGTCAATCATTTCAATTAAAGATTGACATTTAAATGATATTTTATAGCAAGCAGTACCGGTGCTTCGGATTTTGAATTTTTAGCCGGATATATAAAAATCGTTTTTCTATTGAAATCAAAACTATAAAATTTAATTCAATGGGATAATGCACCAGAAACTTTCTGAATTGGAGCCACGTTATGCAAATCGATATATTTCTAAAATTTGAAAGTAATTAACTGCGCCATTAAATTGCCAATAAAACTATATGGTTGATATAATCAGATATCCACAAACAAATATTCCAAAGAACAGTATTGCTTTTAAATTTATGTGAAAGAAAATGTTCACATAGGTTTAATGTTGATTCGAAATTAGTGGAGAACGTCGCTATTGTGTACGCTATGTCTATTGGTCAATATTTTCCAACAAATGTTTTCATTGGCTGACCACCTCAAAGTTTGATTACAACCATTCTCAAGAAAATGATATAAAAACGGACTATAGTTTGGATCAGTGAATAATCAAGATCACGTATTGCGATTTTCTATAAAAAAACCAGGACACATTGACTTTCTAGAGGCGTGACCTGTAGCAACTAATTCTCTCTCTTGTCTTGCACTATTTGCACGTATTCGCACATAAAGTGGACGCAACTATTTCCCATTGTATGTATTGATAATTTGATCCACATAAAGATTACCGTAATAATCAAAGTGCCAAACGAAGATAATGAAAAATAACGTATAAAATAATACCAATAATGGAAAAATAACAAAATATTAATGAAAAATAATGAAAAATAACACGATCTTAATTAAAGATATCTAAGCTTGTTTGATGAATTAACATATTAGCATAACAACTTGATCACAGAGGCGGTAGGGTTGTCATTTCTCAAGTTGTGATTGAGGAGTTACGATGTTCAGTGACAGGAAAGGATATAGACTTCCGCACATGTAAACTAACATTCGAAAAACTATAGTTTAAATAGTTCTTTTATTTAATTCTAAGTATTTTTTAATAAATTTCAGGATTTGATTTCAATATTTATCGGTAATAATTGTTTGTTAGTGCAGATTTCAAGAATGGGATACGTACATTATAGTGAATACATGTGTATACTGGTTGAACAGACCACTCATATGATTGACATTGTAAAATAAAACTGAAAAAAATCACCACATTATTGTTCTTAGCATGGTGATTAAAACATATGTGCATAGCCTGTTGTATTTAAATGCAGTCAGTAGTAGTGATGTATAAAATTACGTCACGTGACGTACATGTAACAATTGCCATACAGAGCCAATTAAAGTATGTATTTAATATTATTATACATATCAATAATAAAAGAACGATATCAAATTTGAATATTTTAGTTGTTAAGACATAGATCGTGCTACAGTCTCATACGTCGATCATATCTCTCGTTTATGCAATATAATGTGGAAAAATAGTTCCCGTGATAAGACCGTACATGTTCTGTGTTTGTTCTCTGCATTATAATATGCTTGAGTTTGTTTGCCCTTGTCACCGGATATTTCATATTGGCGAGTACTTTGCTAATTACTGATAGAATTGTTCTGATATCTGAAAGACTACATTTTCTTATTTCAGTTCGCGCGGAAGGATAAATATGAAGGAACAAACATACGGATGGTATCCCTCCGCAAAAAATGTCTACGAAGAACGCAGAGTAGAGACGCTCACCCCGTATCGTAAGTCTTAAATATTATTTATTATGTCAATTCAAGAAGAGTTTTGCTTCAGTCGAACCAATAACACTTGATATCCTAGTTTGGCTTTATAGAACGGTGAGTGTTCATTGCCTACGTCAATGAAAATATTGAAGATAATGCGAATGCTTTCACTAAGAAGAGGTTTCAAAGAAAATTTCGCGAGGTGATGAATAGACATTAAATTTCTTTTGTAATCCTCAATTCGTGTAAATAAAATGTAAACCCATTGATGTGTTCATTCTGTGAGTGATATTCTAACGGATGCCAAGCACGTAGGCTAAATAACTCGTGGGTCTAGATAGCATGGACATTTTGACTGTAGATAATACATCCAAAGTCATCTGTCCTCCATCGCACCTACACTTTGTTTGTAGACGACGACAGTTACTTCAGGAGGACAAGGTTGTACTGGTTGGTATCCCAGGAGGACAAGGTTGTACTGGTTGGTATCCCAGGAGGACAAGGTTGTACTGGTTGGTATCCCAGGAGGACAAGGTTGTACTGGTTGGTATCCCAGGAGGACAAGGTTGTACTGGTTGGTATCCCAGGAGGACAAGGTTGTACTGGTTGGTATCCCAGGAGGACAAGGTTGTACTGGTTGGTATCCCAGGAGGACAAGGTTGTACTGGTTGGTATCCCAGGAGGACAAGGTTGTACTGGTTGGTATCCCAGGAGGACCAGTGATGTTATATGACTGCCTTACATAACTAAACACTATTGAGAAACGGCTAAACGCTCTACATCAAGTCATTAGGAATCAATATGGAGCCATAATAAATATTTGGTTTTATCAATATTGTGTTTGAATTTATTTCAGAACTCGAAGCATTGTATAGATACCGACAAAGCAAATATTACCAACCACCGGTGACACCACCAGAGCAAAGGGAGACAAAAACTGGTCGAACAGCATCATCACGTGGTAGCCAGGGTGGTTCTCGGGCATACAATGAGAGTTCCCAGTGTAATCTACAACCACGCGTTCAAAGTGCACCGATACATACGGCTTATAAACCTCCACCTAGACTGAACCTACCTACGCCTCAACAATGTTGGTCTACGCATGTACCGGAAACACAAATCACTGTCCCGCCACCACAACTATCACCACCGCTGTCTGTTTCCGCCATGTTGCCAAGAGAGCCTTCACCAAAGCCACCGACACCCGCGGATGATTATGCCGTTCAGTTATCAACCAATGCCGTGCAGAAAAAAGTACGAGTACAAAGCGCAACTTTCCGTCGCAACACGCCATCGAAACCACAGAGGCCTGTGAAATCTGCCGGACCAATCCGTCCATCACCTTCCCCGGTTCGTTACACACCTCAGGAACATGTTGACAACATCTATCAGTCAGAACCTAATTTCCAATGTTCATGGCCACAACCTACAAGTGCAATCAACATAGACGATATTCCTGCTGCTGATGGTATCCTGTATTCTCCCGACAGACCTCCGTCGGGTAGAATATCGGTTTCTCGTCAACAAGCATCGCCTGCAACATCTTCGAAACGAAGCGTCCCTACACAGAGATTTAGCGCAGGAGGGCTGCCGCCATCGGGAAAACGAATACCATTGCGTCCAAATGCCCCATCTCCAAACAAAATGGAGACAAAGTTACAAGACGAGGAATACTTCGACAGGTGCGAAACTCCTGACTACGATGAGCTATCGAGAAGACATGGATGGATGATGGAGGTGCACGGAGATCCTTTAAAACTAAAGTAAGTTCAAATTGATACCTCTTCAACCGTTAAGTAGTACAAGTAAATATTTAAATAATGAACATAATCCGAACGCTTATCTCCCTTGTCTGCACTAAAAAACCGCGTCAATACAAGATATACTCTGATTTCTTTATAAGAATTACACTTTTTTATAATAATTAGAAGACAATCATAAAGTCTGACAAATGTATTGCCACAATGAATCATGGTAGGTATAAAATTAATACTTATCAGAAGTACAAAGGTGGAAATTAATTAACAGCGCCAGTTTTATCTAATATTATAAGTATAACAATTGTGTATAAATAACTCAGGGCTGAGCTCATTGTGTCGTTCTATATCATAACTTAAAACTCTTTCGTTACCAAACCTTGAAATTGAATATTGCCTAACAGAACAACACAGCTATCGCCTGCTAGTCGTCGTGGTCTAGTGGTAAAGAGCTTGACTCCTGATCCAAACGTCGTGAGTTCGATTCTGACATTGGGCGAGATTAAATCGCAAACTTCTAAATCCACGAATAATATTCGGTTCTACATCTGTATTTAATAACACAAACAGCCGTCAATGTGAGTGTTTAAAATGTTTCACAACCGATGTAGAATAAATCTAATTGTTTGGGTATTAATAAAAATATTGTTATCACTACAGGAAAGTATCTCGTCGTCTGCCGTACACAGTAAAGGTTGACGAACCGGAAACGGAAAGAGATCCTCCAAAGGTGCACATGGAAAATAACGAGACATTTTTCTTAAACACAATTCCTCGACGACCGATGGCTTTTACGATTGACAAAGAATGGATTTCTGAAATGATTCATAAAAAGCGGATGGACATGCAAAAGAAACATGGAATAAACTACAGATATAAGAATTTTAGTTTTGTGTATTAACTCTTATAAATACTATTATAGTTCGTGCACTTAATAACCATTTCGAGGCTGAACATTGAGAGAACGGCTGTTAACCATGACCTCAGGATATATTTTAGTTTCGGTTTCAATTCGGACATTCTTCGTCAGTGCTATGTATCAGCATGGAGTAATGACCGAGTTGCTCCGAACGTCGTTTCGTTAAACCTGAGGTTACATAGTCTATATGTAGAAATGGATTGATAAGCTGTATGCCCGAATGATTGTCTTGGAATATAAGGAACTTATTATATGTACAAAAATATGTTATAGGACGAAAAAGCCCGTAGTATTTCGAACGACCTTTCGTCACACACGAGATCGCATCGTTTAGGTTCAGCGATGGTTGGCTTAGCTTTATTTCCGAACGACTACATAGAAGCATAGTAGACTTATTATATGTGTGCAACAAGTATGCCACGAGACGAAGCAAATCTCAATATTTCAAAATAAATGTTTTTTCGAACATCCTAAACTTCATACAGATACATTTTACTCTGGCAAAGTCAGGTCACCATAATTGTATGTTTCTGTAAATTTTAGGAAGTCTATTAATTCGACTACGTTGTATTTGATTTGACCCTTTCATATTTATATAAGACCAGTTTTCAGGTTATCTGCGTTTATTACTTGTTCACATATATATATATTTTATACTTCTCGATTATATTAATCACGAAACAGTGCTTCATATTTGAATAGAATCTGTTGTTTTTCTCCAGACCTGTTTAACCAACTTTTTCACATTTTGAATCTCTTCGTAGTTGACTTGTTGTTGTATTGTAGTGCATAGATCAGTACTTCAAAAATGACCGAATTGTACATCTAATCAAATAAAACTGTATTACGTCATGAGCCTAGGACACACTCCTCCCCTCCCCCGGTGAAACGATTACCATAACATTTCAAGCAATTTGGTTTCAATAGTTTAAAGACAGGTATCCCTGTTGTTATCTTGTTATATATGCTGAAGGTATTGGTCTTTGTACATATCTATTTCCTAATTGACTCTTGACATTTTCCGTTTGTAAATGGATATCAGTATCTTGTTATGAAATGCAATGGGCAACTTTGTGACCGTTTACTTCCAATGTGCGCAATGACGTCATGAATACAGAGTTTGCATGATGGCAATACAAGAAGTGCCAAGTATCACGTGACACATTCAACATACTATGTAGCGTTATATTTTTTTTATTCTTTGACTGTGATAAAGATTTGCCCTAGTTTGTTATGTTAATTTGTAATATATGATTTGTACATTTTAGAATAGATATATTGTAACATTTTTTTCCATTAGGAGCTACTATTAAATACTTTATTCAACTCGGTGTTCGTGTTTTCACCATTGCCCCACGTTCAGGGTAAAACCTACATTGCATATATACATGTCTATGCTCCCTTGTGTGACTGAACATGCAAAACATTTTAATCCTGGCTATAATTCCTATGCAGTGAGACCTCAGTTAAAGACCACCCTTGGGACCATTAAAAACTGGTCTTAATACTGAGGTGGTCTTAACTTTGAGGTTAAATAATTAGCAAAACAGTCAAAATGGACTTGAAAAGTGTGTTCTTAATATTGAGGCGTTCTTATTATTGAGGTGGTCTTTAAGTGAGATTTTACTGTACCTTTGTATATCATGTTTGTCGAGTAATGGAATGTATCACTTCTTTCGCCGCCTTAAACTAAACAACGCTGTAACATGTGTATTTGATTTGGCTTACTTTACAATGATTCATGCAGCGCTCCATGACCAAAGGACCTCCTTGTTCGTTTAGTCTGTAGAACTTCGACCGCCATCTGGTGTTCATTGGTTCCAATCCTGGATGGGGCGAATTTTCTCCGTGACATTTTGACTGAAGATAATTTACAACCAAAGTCATTTGTCCTCCACTTCTGATTCAGGTGGGAAAGTGGTCAGGAGCTTGCGTTATTACTGATATACTCCAACGCAACATTCATGGACAACAATTAAGGTGCATTTCCGATAATATGAAATTTCCACCGAAGTGTTCGAGATACGACACGACGAATATGACCAAACTGATCGGACCTGAAACCCGTAAACTGCAAGATTATTATCATAGGATTCCATAACTGACACAATTATAATAAGAAATGATGTCTTCTGTTCAATTCTTGTGTGATTGTATGTGCTTTTCGAACGATAAGCGCGCAGTTAGGCGTACAACGGTATGCGTATCGTCAACATTCGAGAGATAAATACAACATTTATTTAATTTGCATTAAAAATAACGATTGAATTGGTACTGTTTTATTTCAGGGGTTACCATTTTGTGCCAGCTGTATACAAACCAACCGAACATAAAGACCAGTAATCGAGTCAGAATTGATTAAAACTGCGGGTTTCCATTTTTGTGCGTATCAGTGAAAGTAGCACAGCACGGGTGCCGAATGAACAGGTCGTTTATATATACGCGCATCGGAATCAGATTCTCACCATCGGTATGCGTCTGCAGAGAGTATTTCATGATTTGGTATCGTATCTTTAACACGCGATGCTTTTAAATATTCATTATAATTTAGATTGTTTAGATTGCCAGTCAGCTTTACCGGATGTGGAATAATTTAATGAACGCTGAGCATGCGACAAAACCGCACCATCTAGACGGCCTGCCTAATGGTCTAGCGTAAACGTTTACAATAAATAAACGAAAAGGCCTTGAAAGTTATGATTTATCGGCAATTTAAACATAATCATTGTGTTGATAGGTCAATAGATAAGTAAATTTCAACACATCTTTTTCAAAGATAGTCATCATTATGGTGTCCGTGCTGTAGATCGTTGAGTCAATGGAGAAATACTTCATTTTAAACAACTAAAAATAAACATTTCCCAAACTACCAATTCTTGTTTCCGCTATCAACTGTTCAAGCCATCAGAAACTCGAAATTTTAATGTTAATTTTTGTTGGGGTTTTTGTTTCTTTTTGGAAGTTTTACACATTGCAATGGTATGGTTAGGACGCCCCTTTCATAATTAAATAAGCTTAATAATCTACATTAAACGCATTTTCAACGTGACGTTTAAAGAGATAAATATTAACACTGTGATGATAGAAAAGTAGAGAGCATATTTACACGATAAAGATCAAATAACAAAACGTCAGGACTTCAACGTTTTGGAGAGAGATGCCCACTACAAAGTAATGAGAGCAGAGCTTCATATTAAAATTAAAGTCAATTTACTAATAACTGTGTAAAACAACGCGAAATAGATTAAATCTGGGTAATTTTGGAGAGAAATTACCAAATACACGCACATATAAAGTTATGGTCTGTTGAGAAAAAATGTATTATTCTGACACCAGTAACAGGATTTCTGTGGATAAAAACATTTACGATTTATGGAAGGGTCATTACTCTGACTAAAGAAAATGCTTATACGAGTATATTTGACATGGATTACCTCCCATATTGTTTTGTTCACTATAACAGAAGAGTATCTTGTGGATATATCTGCATGAAAAAGAAAGCAATAAAGGTACCATTGAACGGTTATATGCACCTTAGATTAGATAAAAAAATTCACATTGGAGTTTTAAGAGAATTAATTGTTTCCTGACACTCTTAAACGCCATAACGGAAATCTGGGAAGAACAAATTCCTCTTTAATATATCTCATCTGAGACGACTGCTACATATTGTCTGTCATCCTTGATCTGAAAACATGTGAACACTATTTATCATAACTTTACGCCATACATTTGAGTAGTAGTACAAGAACATGACACAAAACATATTATGTTTATACCATAACGCAGATCTATTCGAAAAGTATAACCATGCCATTTTGTTTGATGGTGTCAGTTTTAGGCTACTGTGTGCACCCACGTGGTCTAAGTGGAAGTCACATAAATGCAACTATTCAAGTTGCGTCAATGGTACAAACAACATTCAAGGCTTGTAGCTCCGTCGACCTAGCTATATTACACAAAATAAACAAGTTGAATAATGTATTGAAAATAATTGAACATTTAGAAATGGTTTAGAATCTACATCATTTTTCTCTCGAAAATGTACATACATCTCTTAAATAGTTTGTATCGAATGTTTGAAATTCTGAAAAGTCTATCACACATATTTGATCAACTTTAATTGCAAACATCGACATCTAAATCTCAACAGTCGGATCAACCCTTCGTATAGGTCGAACATCGGTCGTCTGTGTAAAGATTCATTTCCGAACTTCGACGCTCTAAACAATGACGACACGCCGGAAGTATGCCAAATATCCGATATTCGACATACCAGGTCACATGATCATAGCTATTGGCCTCACGTTGTCCATGTACGTTTATTTACAACGCACAAACATTTGTTAATATAATTAATAAAGTAAGCAATAATATTCGGTATGTATCTATAATTCATAAAAATACAATAATTTTGTACATAACATTACACTTTAAAAATAATACTAATGGAGTAAATGTGTATACAGATACAATGTACCCATGTGTCCGTTCAACAGATGTTGAATTACATTTGGATAGAAACTTTTAAACGCTATAGATCTATTATATATTTACAGTACATGAGTATAAATATTTCCTTTTATAGTTTCCTTTAAGTTAGTTATCAACTAGAACTAACTCCCCCTTCTGCAAACAGGTGACAAGAAGGACTACCCCCACATGAATCAGAGGTGGGGGACAAATGACCGTAGCCAAGTGTCACAGGAAAGGACTTTAGTGGCCCGCTAAAGTTAATTTATGTTCTGGATACAAGTAAGACCGAACTACTTATTTCACTACCTATCATTTCTTATAAAACATCAATGCATAATTATGGTGTGTCAAGCCAATCATACGTAGACGTACGATACTTGTGAATAAAAGCAAGGCTTTTCTCCAGTTTTCATCCATCATCTATGTTTGCGTACTGTCCCATTTGACTTTATATTTGCTCAAGTATTTTCTATATTCAGCCAAGCCACGCGGTTATGACTACATATTGCACATGTCTAACCTGTTTAAAACCTGTCTAAATGTACATCAGTGGCTAGAAACATAACAAAGTTGTGAGTATTAGACAAGTTTGATGAAGATGAGTTCCATTTCTTGAAAATGGCTCGGAATCTACCAAGGATTGTTTGAAGACACTCGCACTATTACGAAATGACTATAAAACCCTCCAGGATACAAATGATATTGATAGAATACAATGGACAATAATGCAATTACCTACTCACCTTGCCTTTTATGAATAATAGATAACCACCGACCAGGACAACTCTTCATAAGATGCACACAGAAAATAACGTAATCAATAACACGGAATCAGTTATCTACAGTTGTTATCTGAACCTTCTGTTTGTACCACGCTTTCAGACAAACAACAGGAACTGAAGTAGGGTCACGAAAACACAAAATTGTGGACACTAAGTACAGAAGGAGAAAGGACGTAAACTATAGTTTCATTGGTTATTTGGACAGTTAGTGAATTGTTGAATATACGATCAGTCGGTGAACTGGTGGCCTGAAACATTTTAATTGAATTTACCTTAGTTTAGTCAGATACTGGATTACGACATTAATTGCAGACTTTTATATTTACGCCGTCACCATTAATGCGGATAGAGATTGCATGAGATTATCGTTGTGTTGACGTATAACAATGAACAAGCAGCTTGAGTTTTTAACGACACGAATCTAGATAAATTTTGTTTCTGTGAATTTGAGTTTGGAACAAATCATGATTATTCGAGCGCTTAAAAGAGGTATTTAACTTTTCCCCTTTCAAACTTATAATAGTGATAATTTGCAACAAATACAGTCGGCTTTAAGTCCAGCACTAAAAGATGTTGCAGATGTGTTACTGTGTCCATTGATTCCCTCGGAAACGACCCAATATTTATATCAAAGTACTGAATGTACTCATCTATTCACTGGCCTGCTGAATGTATGGACATCGACTAGTTTTAATCGTTTTCATAAACCTGGTTAAAAGTAGATTTTTCTATCAAAATATGCTAAGTGATGAATTTGAGAAAATGGCATGGCAATGTCTTCATACGGGCATACTCTAAAACATTGCATTGTAACTATTGTTAAAAGTTTCTGCAAAACACGAGTCATATTCAGATATTCGTATGCTAGCACTTACTCAGGCAATAGGTCAGATTAGAAAGTACCGCTATCGAACACTTGTATTTGGGGTTTTGTGAAACTTAGAGAAAGAATAGGGACAATGCAGTGTTGTCGAGTCCATCTTTATGACGGCGATTTCCATCGATTGATTTTCTCATATGTATAACTTAGGGTATTTTGTCACATTAATAAGACTATGTACCATTAAATAAATGCAGTTATAATCTGGTCAGCGCTATCATCAAACATGATAGTCCCTCATATGGTGAAATGGTATGACGAATATTTCATAAATTGCTTTGATTTCTATGTGAAAACTTTCGATTGTATTTCTTCGTTTCAGGTTTCGGGTATTCTTCAAGACATCCTAAAAAGATTTTCCTCGCATTTCTTCACATTTATGCGGGCGTCTGGTTCATGTCACGTGATTCAAGCAACCAATCGTCGAAACAGAAGGACGGGTTGACGTCAGCCAATGATATTTCAATTTTTTATAGAAACGACTTTGTAGGTTCCGTGAATAATATAGATGTCAACACTACGGCGATGGCAAAGCTCAAACATTACTCAGTACAGTCTGTAAATACGATGCAAGCGAGTGAAATTGAGCCGAGAAGGCATATAAATATAACAAAGATAAAACAATACAAGTCTGTACAAATGAATAAAGAGAATTGGCTTCATAAGTGTAACATGGACACATATATCCAGGTAACACAACAACAGTGTCAATCAATTCCAAGTGACACATCGGCGTTCAAAATTTCGGATGGTCATACCAAGAAAGGGCTAAACCCATTATCTTACATAGGCAATTCCATTAAAATCAATTCTGTACAAATCAATGAAGCTAGGTATATTGGTTGCGATATTGACAATGTCTTCTTTAACTGCGACGAATTGAGATACTCGTATTTGTATGGAAAAGAATCTGTTACTGAAGAAGAAGTGTTATTTCCATTGGCCTTTGTCATGAAAATACACAAAAGTGAGAATCAGGCGCATCGCCTTTTACGGTATATCTACCAAAAACATAACATTTATTGTATTCATATCGACACAAAGGCTCCTGCTGAGGTATATTTCAAATTCCGACAGATAGGACAATGTTTTGATAACATTCATGTTGTTGAAGATCGGGTAAATGTCGTTTATTCAACAATAAGACAGGTAGAAGCAGAGTTCAAATGCATGGAGGCAATGGTCAAATATGGACATAAATGGAAATATTATATAAATCTTACAGGACAGGAATTTATGTTGAAAACTAATCTGGAACTTGTCAAGATTTTGAAACTCCTGAATGGAAGAAACGTCATTGAAAGTTATCCCGTCCCATCCAATGAATTCCACAAATTCAAGCAAAAGACAATAATTACGTCAAGATATGCGGTTATCAGTAAAAAAAGGAAGATTCCATTTAGCGAAAATATTGAACTACGGAAGGGGAGTGCATATGGCATGTTTTCAAGAAAGTTCGTAGATTTTGTTTTAACTGATACATTTGTAAAGAGATTTTACGACTGGTTGAGTGATGCGTATGCACCGGAGGAGCTGATATGGGCAACATTGAATAGTATGCCAGACACCCCGGGTGGACATGTTGGAGTTATTCAGGGTGAATCGTTTCTTTCACGAGCTGTTAAGTGGAGCATGGACAGCTCTGTAGCATGCGGGGGGAAATATGTACACTATGTATGCGTGTATGGCACCAATGACATTCCATGGTTACTAAGCCACCTAAACGTTGTCGCAAACAAATTTTATGAGGACTACCAACCATTGGCTTTAGATTGCGTTGAAAATGAAATGTATTTAAGACTTATGTCTGGACAGCCTAGTAATCTGTTTGACTTAACTTACTATAGGAAAGTGTTGGAAAGCACCGAGAACTTGTGATTTTTACGTAGTATGCATAATGAGATTTGATTCAATATAGTTTATACATTTGTATTTTACACGTAGTATCACAAATATGGCTTCACTTGCGGTTCCTATGATTTTATATCAACCTTGTACCACCTGCATGTCATTAAAACCTGTCTACTAATGCAGTTATTTGTTTGCTAGGGATTTTACGGATGTCGTAATTCGAATCAAGGTACAGAGGATAATGTTCTGTTTTCTTATAATTGCTATTATTAGCCATTCAATAAACATTGCCTGATTGTTTATTAAAATTCAAGTATGTATAACTATCAAGGTTTTCAACATTTGATTACAAATCGTTAATTGTTCCATTATTGTTGAAAAAATTAGACTATCCTCAAGTTATATTTTATATCATATTCTGTTCGTTGTCGATGTTTATTACATGATATTGTTTATTTGACTAAAAACAATAAATAAAGCGACAGTGTATGTTTGTAATTTATGAATGTAAAACTTACTTTAACTTTAACAAAGAATGGAAGCAAGAAGCAATTTATTATTTTAAATTATTACAACACCATGATATTGTTTATTTAATCAAGAAAACAGACATAACTGCTAAAATGTTTTCACTTATTGGAAAATATGATTTATTAGCCCCTAAACTTTTGGAAATGGAAAATGTTACTGATCTTTACTCTATGTTCGATGTAATGATAGGTAATACTTTTAAAATCAAATTAGAAGCAAGAAACATATTACATATTTGATGAGAAAGGACAGCCCTGCCAACGATAATGTTGTTATTTCGCTGAATTTGACATAATTTGAATTAATAGGACATTCTTCTCCTAACTTCTTGGAAGATATTTTGCTGCCATCGAATAACTCTAGGTATTGACACATTCCATAGCATAGGAACAGAGTAAAGTTTATTGCTGAAGAAAGTTGGAAGTTGAAATGACTTATTTCATGCAAATTCAGTTAGATAAATTGATATTTTCGTCTGCAATAATGTCCGTCCTTAACATACCCTTTATCGAAAGGTTAACCAATCCGCGCCAAGGTTACAGAAGTTGTTCGGTTGAAGACTGAGAAATTGTCTTGGTGCTTAACGTAAGATTTGATTGGTTTACACAACATTGATATGCAAATAGCAAAACCATGTTAGTACGGCTGCGCCGAAAAATATCTGTGAAAGTTGTTCACAATTAGTAACCATTGGAATACAAGTAACAGGACGATATACGACATTCCCATACGACACAACAGTAATATCCAACAGAAAGTCTCGACAACGTCATGATCCATAACAATGTGACAGCAAAACATTACTAATGGTTGAGAAGGTTTTGTTTACGTCGGTTCATGTTACGAGCATCTGTAGCATTTGTATCTCAACAGCCCACAAGCTGGTACAAATCTATGTGCTGCGTCAATTGCATCAATCATTAAACATAGGCGAGAGTCAGGTGTTACGAATATAAATTACATTCTACGAAATGTTGATAGGAACTCACGATTTAAACTTCATCAGTTAAGCAGCAGCGGCGGTGTTATACACGACCGGTAATCATTGTCACCACAACATTCGTGTTGAGTTAGAAATGTCCCAATGCGACTTCCGTTGTGGTGCCAATCGACAAAAATGGCTGCTGAAAGTGAGTATGATCTTTCGTTTTTGTTTACTAGAGACCTTGACTAGTACAAATGTCAAAAATCGGGAAATGTTGAGCTACAGAAATAAGTCCAGGCTTTAATTTAAATTCAAACTATTTCGAAAAAATATGCAAAATCCCTTCGTTTAGAGCATGCCATTCACGACATACCTTGCTGCTTACAGAGAATGCCTAATAATATCATAAAACGCTAACTAGTCGATTTGAACAAAATGTGAGCAAATGTAAACAATCACATGGGCAAATGTGACACAAGACACAAACACAAATGATGGTTGAAAATAGAAGTAACACATAAATACAGTAAAGCCTCACTTACAGACCACCTCAATAATAAGACCACCTCGAAATTTAAAACACCACTTCCAGGTTTTGACTTTGTTGCTTTTTATCCAACCTCAATATTCAGACTACCTCAATATTAAGACACTTTTTTCAAGGTCCAAAGGGTGTTCTTATTATTGAGGTTTCACTGTATGGGTTAACACACGCTTGTTATTATCCTTCTGACAGAAGATAACTCGGTTAGCGCTTCTAATAGTCAATAGGTTTTTGTGTACTTCGCGCACAAAATGCCAAGCTCAGAAAGTGTTCTCATACTAATTCGTATGCTGATAACAATTGCAAGGAAAGAAACAAAACGTATAGGATGGGTGAAGTACCGCCTAGGAACGACCAGTGGTAAATACAGTAAAATTCTCAATTATAAACGACATCAATAATAAGACCACCTCAAAATTAATAGTCAGATTTTCAAGTCCATTTTCACTGTTTTGCTCTTTATTCTACCTTGATATTAAGACCACCTCAGAAAGTAGACCAGTTTTCACGGGTGCTAAAGGTGGTCATATTATTGAGGTTTTACTGTAAGCTAATTGCTGTTAAAACAAGTTAACGGAGATGTAAAGCGCACCATAATGTAAATTAGATTGATTGTATACAGCAAACAAAACATTTTATCATTTTTTATGTCGTTAATAATTTATGACAACCAATGGCAAATCAAATCCACCTTAATTACATGCTCACATCAATCAAGATGTAATCTAGTATCGTCAGCCGTTTTATAAATACATGTACGTTGTTTTCATGCGTTCAGAGGAACTGCAAAAGAGGCACCGAAAACAAATGTGGATGCTAGGAACTAAAGGAGAAAGAACGAACACTATAGTTTAATAATTGGATACTCGAACAGCCAGTGGGCTGGTAGCCTGAAACATCCTAAATAACGCTTACTTTTAAAATTTAGTCATGTAAATACTGGATTATTTATTTCTAAATCAACATTTATTTCAGACGTTTGCATTTACGTGGGCACAAATAGTGAGAACAGAAATTGTATGGCCACTTTCTCACGGTGTTCACGTCATCTGGACACAACGCGAAAGTAAAGATGGGATTGACTTGTCGTGTTGAAGTTATTTTAAACAAAATGTTACTCTGTACAGTTTTGTTCATCAGAATTAAGAATATTTATGATGAAACTATTTCATGTTCGGCGTATGTGTCCGTTATGTGGTTACCGTAGTTGTACCAATATATGCATAAAGCATCCGTGTTTAACCACTGCGAACGCGAAGAAATCAAACTTTGGTGTTTTTTAGCATTCGTGCATGAAAAAATGATTGCGGAATAAAATGTTAATATAAGGAATGACTTCAACCACTTTGAACAGCCCAAATGTGTATTTATTCCATGATAAGACATCAACATGTGCAGTACAAAACTGACAATGACGTGACGTCTCCATAGATTCCGCTGCTGTTTCAAGCGAAACCGTCATGATTTCACCGGTTAAATGATTTTTTTTAATTTTTATACTTCATTCGTGTTCACAGATCACTTAATTTACATTTTTTTCTTAAAAACAATACAAACTCACCCATGTCATTCTCCATCGTTTTCAGGAGGCTAGTTCAATAAATGAAATAATTTATGACCAAGCCAGCAACAATCAATTCTTAGTCTAGTAAACGATGAGATCAGTATCCTGTATTGTATTGCTGTCAGTAAAGCTTCATGTATTGTATTGTTGTCAGTAAAGTTTTCTGTATTGTATTGCTGTCTGTAAAGCTTCGTGTATTGTATTGTTGTCAGTAAAGCTTCCTGTATTGTATTGCTGTCTGTTAAGCTTCCTGTATTGTATTGTTGTCAGTAAAGCTTCATGTATTGTATTGCTGTCAGTAAAGCTTCGTGTATTGTATTGTTGTCTGTAAAGCTTCCTGTATTGTATTGCTGTCTGTAAAGCTTCGTGTATTGTATTGTTGTCAGTAAAGCTTCCTGTATTGTATTGCTGTCTGTTAAGCTTCCTGTATTGTATTGCTGTCTGTAAAGCTTCATGTATTGTATTCCTGTCAGTAAAGCTTCCTGTATTGTATTGCTGTCTGTTAAGCTTCCTGTATTGTATTGCTGTCTGTAAAGCTTCCTGTATTGTATTCCTGTCTGTTAAGCTTCCTGTATTGTATTGTTGTCTGTACAGCTTCCTGTATTATATTGCTGTCTGTAAAGCTTCCTGTATTGTATTGTCGATGTAAAGCTTCCTGTATTGTATTGCTGTCTGTAAAGCTTCGTGTAATGTATTGCTGTCTGTAAAGCTTCCTGTATTGTATTGCTGTCTGTAAAGCTTCCTGTATTGTATTGCTAGTTTAAAGACAGGTATCCCTGTTGTTATATTGTTATATATGTTGGAGGTATTGGTCTTTGTACATTTCTATTTCCTAATTGACTCTTGACATTTTCCGTTTGTAACTGCCATTTAATGGATAACAGTATCATGTTATGAAATGCAATGCGCAACTTTGTGACCGTTTACTTCCAATGTGCGCAATGACGTCATGAATACAGAGTTTGCATGATGGCAATACAAGAAGTGCCAAGTATCACGTGACACATTCAACATACTATGTAGCGTTATATTTTGTTTATTCTTTGACTGTGATAAAGATTTGCCTTAGTTTTTTATGTTAATTTGTAATATATGATTTGTACATTGTAGAATAGATATATTGTAACATTTTTTTCCATTAGGAGCTACTATTAAATACTTTATTCAACTCGGTCTTCGTGTTTTCACCATTGTCCCACGTTCAGGGTAAAACCTAAATTGCATATATACATATCTATGCTCCCTTGTGTGACTGAACATGCAAAACATTTTAATCCTGGCTATAATTCCTATACAGTGAAACCTCAGTTAAAGACCACCCTTGGGACTATTAAAAACTGGTCTTAATACTGAGGTGGTCCTTACTTTGAGGTTAAATAATGAGCAAAACAGTCAAATTGGACTTGAAAAGTGTGTTCTTAATATTGAGGCGTTCTTATTATTGAGGTGGTCTTTAAGTGAGATTTTACTGTACCTTTGTATATCATGTTTGTCGAGTAATGGAATGTATCACTTCTTTCGCCGCCTTAAACTAAACAACGCTGTAACATGTGTATTTGATTTGGCTTACTTTACAATGATTCATGCAGCGCTCCATGACCAAAGGACCTCCTTGTTCGTTTAGTCTGTAGAACTTCGACCGCCATCTGGTGTTCATTGGTTCCAATCCTGGATGGGGCGAATGTTCTCCGTGACATTTTGACTGAAGATAATTTACAACCCGAGTTATTTGTCCTCCACTTCGGATTCAGGTGGAAAAGTGGTCAGGAGCTTGCGCAAGAACAGGTCAGTAATTGTTATTACTGATATACTCCAAAGCAACATTCTTGGACTACAAGGTGCATTTCCGATAATATTAAATTTCCACCGAAGTGTTCGAGATACGACACAACGAAATATGACCAAACGGATCGGACCTGAAACCCGTAAGCTGCAGGATTATTATCATAGGTTTCCATAACGCGAAATAGATTAAATCTGGGTAATTTTGGAGAGAAATTACCAAATACACGCACATATAAAGTTATGGTTTGTTGAGAAAAATGTATCATTCTGACACCAGTAAAAGGATTTCTGTGGATAAAAACATTTACGATTTGTGGAAGGGTCAATACTCTGACTAAAGAAAATGCTTATACGAGTATATTTGACATGGATTACCTCCCATATTGTTTTGTTCACTATAACAGAAAAGTATCTTGTGGATATATCTGCATGAAAAAGAAAGCAATAAAGGTACCATTGAACGGTTATATGCACCTTAGATTAGATAGAAAATTTCACATTGGAGTTTTAAGAGAATTAATTGTTTCCTGACACTCTTAAACGCCATAACGGAAATCTGGGAAGAACAAGTTCCTCAATAATATATCTCATCTGAGACGACTGGTACATATTGTCTGTCATCCTTGATCTGAAAACATGTGAACACTATTTATCATAACTTTATGCCATACATTTGAGTAGTAGTACAAGAAAATGACACAAATCATATTATGTTTATACCATAACGCAGATCTATTCGAAAAGTGTAACCATGCCATTTTGTTTGATGGTGTCAGTTTTAGGCTACTGTGCGCACCCACGTGGTCTAAGTGGAAGTCACATAAATGCAACTATTTTGCGTCAATGGTACAAGCAACATTCAAGGCTTTTAGCTCCGTCGACCTAGCTATATTACACAAAATAAATAAGTTGAATAATATATTGAAAATAATTGAACATTTAGAAATGTTTTAGAATCTACATCATTTTTCTCTCGAAAATGTACATACATCTCTTAAATAGTTTGTATCGAATGTTTGAAATTCTGAAAAGTCCATCACACATATTTGATCAACTTTAATTGCAAACATCGACATCTAAATCTCAACAGACGGATCAACCATTCGTACGTCGAACATCGGTCGTCTGTTTAACGATTCATTTCCGAACGTCGACGCTCTTAACAATGACGTCACGCCAGAAGTATGCCAACTATCCGATATTCGACACACCAGGTCACATGATCATAGATATTGGCCTCACGTGTTCCATGTACGTTTATTTACATTGCACAAACATTAATAACGTATGAAATAATATTCGGTATGTATCTATAATTCATAAAAATACATTAATTTTGTGCATAACATTACACTTTAAAAAAATAGTAATGGAGTAAATGAATTGTGTATACAGATACAATGTACCCATGTGTCCTTTCAACAGATGTTGAATTACATTTGGATAGAAACTTTTAAACGCTTAAGATCCATTATATATTTACAGTACATGTGTATAAATATTTCCTTTAATAGTTTCCTTTAAGTTAGTTATCAACTAGAACTAACTCCCCCTTCTGCAAACAGGTGACAAGAGGGACTACCCCCACATGAATCAGAGGTGGGGGACAAATTACCGTAGCCAAGTGTCACAGGAAAGGACTTTAGTTGCCCGCTAAAGTTAATTTAAGTTCTGGATACATGTAAGACCGAAATACTTATTTCACTACCTATCATTTCTTATAACACTTCAATGCATAATTATGGTGTGTCAAGCCGACCATACATAGACGTACGATACTTGTGAATAAAAGCAAGGCTTTTCTCCAGTTTTCATCCATCATCTATGTTTGCGTACTGTCCCATTTGACTTTATATTTGCTCAAGTATTTCCTATATGCAGCCAAGCCACGCGGTTAAGACGACATATTGCACATGTCTAACCTGTTTAAAACCTGTCTAAATGTACATCAGTGGCTAGAAACATAACAAAGTTGTGAGTATTAGACAAGTTTGATGAAGATGAGTTCCATTTCTTGAAAATGGCTCGGAATCTACCAAGGATTGTTTGAAGACACTCGCACTATTACGAAATGACTATAAAACCCTCCAGGATACAAATGATATTGATAGAATACAATGGACAATAATGCAATTACCTACTCACCTTGCCTTTTATGAATAATAGATGACCACCGACCAGGACAACTCTTCATAAGATGCACACAGAAAATAACGTAATCAATAACACGGAATCAGTTATCTACAGTTGTTATCTGAACCTTCTGTTTGTACGACGCTTTCAGACAAACAACAGGAACTGAAGTAGGGTCACGAAAACACAAAATTGTGGACACCAAGTACAGAAGGAGAAAGGACGTAAACTATAGTTTCATTGGATATTTGGACAGTTAGTGAATTGTTGAATATACGATCAGTCGGTGAACTGGTGGCCTGAAACATTTTAATTGAATTTACCTTAGTTTAGTCAGATACTGGATTACGACATTAATTGCAGACTTTTATATTTACGCCGTCACCATTAATGCGGATAGAGATTGCATGAGATTATCGTTGTGTTGACGTATAACAATGAACAAGGAGCTTGAGTTTTTAACGACACGAATCTAGATAAATTTTGTTTCTGTGAATTTGAGTTTGGAACAAATCATGATTATTCGAGCGCTTAAAAGAGGTATTTAACTTTTCCCCTTTCAAACTTATAATAGTGATAATTTGCAACAAATACAGTCGGCTTTAAGTCCAGCACTAAAAGATGTTGCAGATGTGTTACTGTGTCCATTGATTCCCTCGGAAACGACCCAATATTTATATCAAAGTACTGAATGTACTCATCTATTCACTGGCCTGCTGAATGTATGGACATCGACTAGTTTTAATCGTTTTCATAAACCTTGTTAAAAGTAGATTTTTCTATCAAAATATGCTAAGTGATGAATTTGAGAAAATGGCATGGCAATGTCTTCATACGGGCATACTCTAAAACATTGCATTGTAACTATTGTTAAAAGTTTCTGCAAAACACGAGTCATATTCAGGTATTCGTATGCTAGCACTTACTCAGGCAATAGGTCAGAGTAGAAAGTACCGCTATAGAACTCTTGTATTTGGGGTTTTGTGAAACTTCGAGAAAGAATAGGGACAATGCAGTGTTGTCGAGTCCATCTTCATGACGGCGATTTCCATCGATTGATTTTCTCATGTGTATAACTTAGGGTATTTTGTCACATTAATAAGACTATGTACCATTAAATAAATGCAGTTATAATCTGGTCAGCGCTATCATCAAACATGATAGTCCCTCATATGGTGAAATGGTATGACGAATATTTCATAAATTGCTTTGATTTCTATGTGAAAACTTTCGATTGTATTTCTTCGTTTCAGGTTTCGGGTATTCTTCAAGACATCCTAAAAAGATTTTCCTCGCATTTCTTCACATTTATGCGGGCGTCTGGTTCATGTCACGTGATTCAAGCAACCAATCGTCGAAACAGAAGGACGGGTTGACGTCAGCCAATGATATTTCAATTTTTTATAGAAACGACTTTGTAGGTTCCGTGAATAATATAGATGTCAACACTACGGCGATGGCAAAGCTCAAACATTACTCAGTACAGTCTGTAAATACGATGCAAGCGAGTGAAATTGAGCCGAGAAGGCATATACATATAACAAAGATAAAACAATACAAGTATGTACAAATGAATAAAGAGAATTGGGTTCATAAGTGTAACATGGACACATATATCCAGGTAACACAACAACAGTGTCAATCAATTCCAAGTGACACATCGGCGTTCAAAATTTCGGATGGTCATACCAAGAAAGGGCTAAACCCATTATCTTACATAGGCAATTCCATTAAAATCAATTCTGTACAAATCAATGAAGCTAGGTATATTGGTTGCGATATTGACAATGTCTTCTTTAACTGCGACGAATTGAGATACTCGTATTTGTATGGAAAAGAATCTGTTACTGAAGAAGAAGTGTTATTTCCATTGGCCTTTGTCATGAGAATCAGGCGCATCGCATTTTACGGTATATCTACCAAAAACATAACATTTATTGTATTCATATCGACACAAAGGCTCCTGCTGAGGTATATTTCAAATTCCGACAGATAGGACAATGTTTTGATAACATTCATGTTGTTGAAGATCGGGTAAATGTCGTTTATTCAACAATAAGACAGGTAGAAGCAGAGTTCAAATGCATGGAAGCAATGGTCAAATATGGACATAAATGGAAATATTATATAAATCTTACAGGACAGGAATTTATGTTGAAAACTAATCTGGAACTTGTCAAGATTTTGAAACTCCTGAATGGAAGAAACGTCATTGAAAGTTATCCCGTCCCATCCAATGAATTCCACAAATTCAAGCAAAAGACAATAATTACGTCAAGATATGCGGTTATCAGTAAAAAAAGAAAGATTCCATTTAGCGAAAATATTGAACTACGGAAGGGGAGTGCATATGGCATGTTTTCAAGAAAGTTCGTAGATTTTGTTTTAACTGATACATTTGTAAAGAGATTTTACGACTGGTTGAGTGATGCGTATGCACCGGAGGAGCTGATATGGGCAACATTGAATAGTATGCCAGACACCCCGGGTGGACATGTTGGAGTTATTCGGGGTGAATCGTTTCTTTCACGAGCTGTTAAGTGGAGCATGGACAGCTCTGTAGCATGCGGGGGGAAATATGTACACTATGTATGCGTGTATGGCACCAATGACATTACATGGTTACTAAGCCACCGAAACGTTGTTGCAAACAAATTCTATGAGGACTACCAACCATTGGCTTTAGATTGCGTTGAAAATGAAATGTATTTAAGACTTATGTCTGGACAGCCTAGTAATCTGTTTGACTTAACTTACTATAGGAAAGTGTTGGAAAGCACCGAGAACTTGTGATGTTTACGTAGTATGCATAATGAGATTTGATTCAATATATTTTATACATTTGTATTTTACACGTAGTATCACGTAGTATCACAAATATGGCTTCACTTGCGGTTCCTATGATTTTATATCAAACTTGTACCACCTGCATGTCTTTAAAACCTGTCTTCTAAAGCAGTTATTTGTTTGCTAGGGATCTTACGGATGTCGTAATTCGAATCAAGGTGCAGAAAAAATGTTCTGTTTTCTTATAATTGCTTATAATTAGCCATTCAATAGACATTGCCTGATTGTTTATTAAAATTCAAGTATGTATAACTATCAAGGTTTTCACCATTTGATTACAAATCGCTAATAGTTCCATTATTGGTGATAAAAATAGACTATCCACAAGTTATATTTTATATCAGATTGTGTTCGTTGTCGATGTTTATTTGACTAAAAACAATATATTAAAGCGACAGTGTATGTTTGTAATTAATGAATGTAAAACTTATTACATATTTGGTAAGCTATGGCAGACTAGCCGACGATAATGTTGTTATTACGCTGAATTTGACATAATTTGAATTAATAGGACATTCTTCTCCTAACTTCTTGGAAGATGTTTTGCTGCCATTGAATAACTCTAGGTATTGACACATTCTATAGCATAGGAACAGAGAAAAGTTTATTACTGAAGACAGTTGGAAGTTAAATGACTTATTTCATGCAAATTATGTTAGATAAATAGATAGTTTCGTCTGCAAGAATGTCCGTCCTTATTAAATATTTAAACACGTGTATTGTTTCACAATTACAAAATAAAAATGTAATTTCTCTTTAAAATCACTAATGACATCTGTCTGGTTGTCTAGAGAAAGACTGAAAGGAAGGATTGAGTTGTTACAGGGAACGCAACATTCATAAAACAATGCTTCCCCACACAGATTCCAGGGGGAAATCACATTCCTCTCACTGCAATACAAACAAGAAATGCCGAGATGTTACGATTGCTGATCATTCCAAATCCAAAATGGATTTTGGTAAATTCACCGAAATTCAGTGGATTTCGATAATGTAACATACCCTTTATCGAAAGGTTAACCAATCCGCGCCAAGGTTACAAACGTTGTTCGGTTGAAGACTGAGAAATTGTCTTGGTGCTTTAACGTAAGATTTGATTGGTTTACACAACACTGATATGCAATTAGCAAAACCATGTTAGTACGGCTGCGCCGAAAAATATCTGTGAAAGTTGTTCACAGTTAGTAACCATTGGAATACGAGTAAGAGGACGATATACGACATTCCCATACGACACAACAGTAATATCCAACATAAAGTCTTGACAACGTCATGATCCAAAACAACGTGACAGCAAAACATTACTAATGGTTGAGAAGATTTTGTATACTTCGGTTCATATAACGAGCATATGTAACATTTGTATCGCAACAGTCCACAACTGGTACAAATGTATGTGCGTCAATTGCATGAATCATTAAACATAGGCGAGAGTCGGGTGTTACGAATATAAATTACATTCTACGCCAAAATCGTCTAATTTGTTGCATATTTAAACAACGCGCTTCATATACAATAAATGATTGGTCTAAAATGTAGGTCAAGATCAATATTACACAGCTACGTCGAAAAATCAATAATGGAACAAATGGTTAATAACACAATACATTTTTGTATAACTTTATTGAGATAAACATATTGGACAAACAGAATAGTCATCCACATATCCTTCAGCCAGTTTCGCTTTCCTCTTGCATATTGAATGAACCTGAACATTTAAACATAAAAATAAACTATTATAGATACACGTTTATTACGAAAATGAATAAATACTAGAAGTGTGTAATGATAATTATAATAGGTAATGCCACAGGCTAGGCAGTTCTATTTGAGAAATTAATTGCTCTTTCCTTCAATAATGTAATTTTAATATATATATATCTTTATTTCAATCTCATCAGTGTACATATCACATGCATTTACAATAATATCGAATGAGTACCTAATAAAAGTACACTGCCACTCATACATTGAGTTATAAGAGATTACGTATACACATAAAACAACACCGGTTCATTCGAGCTTTTCTGACGGACCCCAGCGTTTATATACATACATTTATATACACCAAACATTAATATCACATAGTACACTGTACACGTACTTATATCACATATAGCAACATGGAGTAAAACTGAAGAAACCTTGCTAATCAGTAGAACTAAGAACTGCCATAAAAACAATTATAAGATACTGAAAAGGGGAGAGGAGCACTAACGCGTATTAACTAAAAAATGGATGTAATATATCACAGAACACGTTGATCAGATCACCGTGAGTTGGATTAGCAAGGTTGCTTCAGACGGAATAAAAAGGAACACATAGAAGACTAAATTAATGAGCATTATTGACAAACTATAAATACATTATTAACAAGTTAAAAATAATCGTCTTTGTAAAATTTCATTGCAGGTTTTGGCACAGATTCGTATCATATCTGGGTTAGAAAACAAAAACTTGAACTTATCAACATCAGAGAATGTAAAAAATGCATTGTTAAAAACTACTGCTCCTATAAATAATAATTCTCGTATGTCACAATAAGCTGGACAATTAAATCAGACATGATATTCAGATTCAATATCATCACACATGGGACATAATCGTTCGTCCACTGACAATCCCTCGTATCGACCAGTTTCAATACTAATGGGGACAACGCCAAAACGAAATTTACTATACGCTGACCTATGTCTGGATGGTAGAATTACTTTACAGTATTGCTCGGGAACAAATTCGGACTTAACTAGTTTATATAAACGGAGCTTATTACCACCTCGTCTAGAAGGACCAATATCACTGTTAATTCTATTTAACATGTTAATTTAAAACTTTCATTGCCAACAACTATTAATTATATTTTAAGATAGTTATGTAAAGCCGAGGTCAATATTTCTCTGACTGCCATTGATTAAATCAATGTTCATAGAAAGTTCAGTACGCTTTCTGCTCATGTCAGATTTTGTAGCAATTTTTAATCAACTTGGTAGATCTCGAAATCTCATTCAAATATAATTAACTATTCTGACCACAGGGCTTCACAAAATGCCAAATTGTAAAATACCTACCTGATAATGAAGTTTTTTACACATCCGCCTGTTTCGGGACGGTACGTGGTCGTATTTTCGAGTTAAAAATGTTCTTTTATTATTGATCGGGATCTGAATAAGCGGTCACAATACGCAATATCGAGTTGCCCGCAATATCGAGCTGCGCGACCATTGAATTATATAGAGACAAATTCGGGGCCGGAAAAAAGCGGTCTTTATAAAGAGTTGGTCGTATCATGAGTTTTTACTGTATATATATATATATGTATATTGAAAGCGTCTGTTTAACACAGAAATCTGTCGTGGTGTTGTTTTAGTGATAAACAATGGAAGGCGGAGTTGTGTACAAACTTTTACACCTTTTATTACTGAATTCATTAAAATAATTGTATTCAATCTGGGACCAGTATATATTGGTTTCAGATTCAATCAATAATTTATAGAAGGGATTTTAACATTTAGGCCTATATTTTTGCAAAAAAATAAAAGCATTTTGTTTTTTTTCCAGATACAGCCTACCATATTTTCAAAATTTCCCTTAAATGTTTTTTAAAACATAATGTTTATATTAGAAGTACAACAAAAAAATGTGATCCATCCAAATTAGTAAACGATTACCTTATGATTAACCAGCTCTGAACTCTATTCCCAAAACGTATGTTTAACCACTAGGACTGCAATTTCCTACAAGTTTTATTCTTCATTTTAAACAACCGCC
Organism: Mactromeris polynyma; assembly: GCA_032209605.1. Taxonomy (NCBI): domain Eukaryota; kingdom Metazoa; phylum Mollusca; class Bivalvia; order Venerida; family Mactridae; genus Mactromeris; species Mactromeris polynyma. The sequence continues at coordinate 9,869,134 of JASFXZ010000017.1, forward strand.
GTCTATTTATATGAAATTCATATGAAACTTATGTATACCTCCATAACTGATTCAATATTTAATCATAAACTTGTAAAATAAGGCATTGAAATACTAATTGGGACATTTAATTTTCAATTATAATTTTTTTAGTTTTGCTTATATTTTACACTGATTCCGAATTTTCTGCATTAAACAACTACAACGCATGTATTGCATAATATATTTGCTTAGTAAAGGGCAATAAAATGATAACACACCCGAACATATAACATTAGTCCTGACGCTAACGAACATTCGAAAGATCGGTAATCTCCGTGAAACTCCGTACAGAATGCCGAACTGGCAAACAAAAATTGAAAGGGACTTTATTTAACTCAAAATTCCCCAGCCTAAATTTCAATTGAAAATTTATTGAAATATATCTTTAAAATAAGAATAAATTTTTAATTCCGCCTGTGCCTTTTTTTTTCAAGCATATTTCGTCAGATTACCAGTTAAACCAGAGAGTTCGCATTTTTTCGGCCGAATTACATTTTATTCAAAGTGAATATGAGTGGTTACAAACTTGGAAATGACGTTCTAAATTTCGAGGGGGTCTTAGTATTGAGGTGGTCTTTAAGTGAGGTTTTACTGTATTTATGTGTTACTTCTATTTTCAACCATCAGTTATATTTTTGTCTCGAGTCACATTTGCCTATGTGATTGTTTACATTTGCTCACATTTTGTTCAAATCGACTAGTTAGCTTTTTATGATATTATGAGGCATTCTCTGTAAGCAGCAAGGTATGTCGTGAATGGCATGCTCTAAACGAAGGGATTGTGCATATTTTTTCGAAATCGTTTGAATTTAAATTAAAGCCTGGACATATTTGTGTAGCACAACAGATAGAATAACAAACTGTCATTTGTTACCTCTCGAGTTATTAAAAAATATTTGATTTGTTTAAATGTTTTACTTTTTATCCAACCTCAATATTTAGACTACCTCAATATTAAGACCAGTTTTTTCAAGGGTCACACGAGTGGTCCTATTATGGAGGTTTTACTGTATGGGTTAACACACGCTTGTTATTATCCTTCTGACAGAAGATAACACGGTTGTTGTGTACAAAATGCCAATTTCTGAAAGTTTTCCCATACTAATAATTATGCTGATAACAATGACAAGGAAGGAAAGAAAACGTATAGGATGGGTGAAGTACCGCCTAGGAATGACCAGAGTCAAATACAGTAAAAATCTCAATTAAAGACGACCTCAATAATAAGACCACCTCAAAATTAATAGTCAGATTTTCAAGTCCATTTTCACTGTTTTGCTCTTTATTCTACCTTGATATAAAGACCACCTCAGAAAGTAGACCAGTTTTCACGGATGCTAAAGGTGGTCATATTATTGAGGTTTTACTGTAAGCTAATTGCTGTTAAAACAAGTTAACGGAGATGTAAAGCGCACCATAATATAAATTAGATTGATTGTATACAGCAAACAAAAACATTTTATCATTTTTTATGTCGTTAATAATTTATGACAACCAATGGCAAATCAAATCCACCTTAATTACATGCTCACATCAATCAAGACGTAATCTAGTATCGTCAGCCGTTTTATAAATACATGTACGTTGTTTTCATGCGCAAAAGAACTGCAAAAGAGGCACCGAAAACAAATGTGGATGCTAGGAACTAAAGGAGAAAGAACGAACACTATAGTTTAATAATTGGATACTCGAACAGCCAGTGGGCTGGTAGCCTGAAACATCCTAAATAACGTTTACTTTTAAAATTTAGTCATGTAAATACTGGATTATTTATTTCTAAATCAACATTTATTTCAGACGTTTGCATTTACGTGGGCACAAATAGTGAGAACAGAAATTGTATGGCCACTTTCTCACGGTGTTCACGTCATCTGGACACAACGCGAAAGTAAAGATGGGATTGACTTGTCGTGTTGAAGTTATTTTAAACAAAATGTTACTCTGTACAGTTTTGTTCATCAGAATTAAGAATATTTATGATGAAACTATTTCATGTTCGGCGTATGTGTCCGTTATGTGGTTACCGTAGTTGTACCAATATATGCATAAAGCATCCGTGTTTAACCACTGCGAACGCGAATAAATCAAACTTTGGTGTTTTTTAGCATTTGCGCATGAAAAATGATTGCGGAATAAAATGTTAATATAAGGAATGACTTCAACCACTTTGAACAGCCCAAATGTGTATTTATTCCATGATAAGACATCAACATGTGCAGTACAAAACTGACAATGACGTGACGTCTCCATATATTCCGCTGCTGTTTTAAGCGAAACCGTCATGATTTCACCGGTTAAATGATTTTTTTTAATTTTTTATACTTCATTCGTGTTCACAGATCACTTTATTTACATTTATTTCTTAAAAACAATACAAACTCACCCATGTCATTCTCCATCGTTTCCAGGAGGCTAGTTCAATAAATGAAATAATTTATGACCAAGCCAGCAACATTCAATTCTTAGTCTAGTAAACGATGAGATCAGTATCCTGTATTGTATTGCTGTATTGTGCAATACTTCCTGTATTGTATTGCTGTCTGTTAAGCTTCCTGTATTGTATTGCTGTCTGTAAAGCTTCATGTAGTGTATTCCTGTCAGTAAAGCTTCCTGTATTGTATTGCTGTCTGTTAAGCTTCCTGTATTGTATTGCTGTCTGTAAAGCTTCCTGTATTGTATTCCTGTCTGTTAAGCTTCCTGTATTGTATTGTTGTCTGTACAGCTTCCTGTATTATATTGCTGTCTGTAAAGCTTCCTGTATTGTATTGTCGATGTAAAGCTTCCTGTATTGTATTGCTGTCTGTAAAGCTTCGTGTAATGTATTGCTGTCTGTAAAGCTTCCTGTATTGTATTGCTGTCTGTAAAGCTTCCTGTATTGTATTGCTAGTTTAAAGACAGGTATCCCTGTTGTTATATTGTTATATATGTTGGAGGTATTGGTCTTTGTACATTTCAATTTCCTAATTGACTCTTGACATTTTCCGTTTGTTACTGCCATTTAATGGATAACAGTATCATGTTATGAAATGCAATGCGCAACTTTGTGACAGTTTACTTCCAATGTGCGCAATAACGTCATGAATACAGAGTTTGCATGATGGCAATACAAGAAGTGCCAAGTATCACGTGACACATTCAACATACTATGTAGCGTTATATTTTGTTTATTCTTTGACTGTGATAAAGATTTGCCTTAGTTTTTTATGTTAATTTGTAATATATGATTTGTACATTGTAGAATAGATATATTGTAACATTTTTTTTCCATTAGGAGCTACTATTAAATACTTTATTCAACTCGGTGTTCGTGTTTTCACCATTGTCCCACGTTCAGGGTAAAACCTAAATTGCATATATACATATCTATGCTCCCTTGTGTGACTGAACATGCAAAACATTTTAATCCTGGCTATAATTCCTATACAGTAAAACCTCAGTTAAAGACCACCCTTGGGACCATTAAAAACTGGTCTTAATACTGAGGTGGTCCTTACTTCGAGGTTAAATAATGAGCAAAACAGTCAAAATGGACTTGAAAAGTGTGTTCTTAATATTGAGGCGTTCTTATTATTGAGGTGGTCTTTAAGTGAGATTTTACTGTACCTTTGTATATCATGTTTGTCGAGTAATGGAATGTATCACTTCTTTCGCCGCCTTAAACTAAACAACGCTGTAACATGTGTATTTGATTTGGCTTACTTTACAATGATTCATGCAGCGCTCCATGACCAAAGGACCTCCTTGTTCGTTTAGACGGTAGAACTTCGAGCGCCATCTGGTGTTCATTGGTTCCAATCCAGGATGGGGCGAATTTTCTCCGTGACATTTTGACTGAAGATAATTTACAACCCGAGTCATTTGTCCTCCACTTCGGATTCAGGTGGGAAAGTGGTCAGGAGCTTGCGCAAGAACAGGTCAGTAATTGTTATTACTGATATACTCCAAAGCAACATTCTTGGACTACAAGGTGCATTTCCGATAATATTAAATTTCCACCGAAGTGTTCGAGATACGACACAACGAAATATGACCAAACGGATCGGACCTGAAACCCGTAAGCTGCAGGATTATTATCATAGGATTCCATAACGCGAAATAGATTAAATCTGGGTAATTTTGGAGAGAAATTACCAAATACACGCACATATAAAGTTATGGTTTGTTGAGAAAAATGTAACATTCTGACACCAGTAAAAGGATTTCTGTGGATAAAAACATTTACGATTTGTGGAAGGGACAATACTCTGACTAAAGAAAATGCTTATACGAGTATATTTGACATGGATTACCTCCCATATCGTTTTGTTCACTATAACAGAAAAGCATCTTGTGGATATATCTGCATGAAAAAGAAAGCAATAAAGGTACCATTGAACGGTTATATGCACCTTAGATTAGATAGAAAATTTCACATTGGAGTTTTAAGAGAATTAATTGTTTCCTGACACTCTTAAACGCCATAACGGAAATCTGGGAAGAACAAGTTCCTCAATAATATATCTCATCTGAGACGACTGGTACATATTGTCTGTCATCCTTGATCTGAAAACATGTGAACACTATTTATCATAACTTTACGCCATACATTTGAGTAGTAGTACAAGAAAATGACACAACTCATATTATGTTTATACCATAACGCAGATCTATTCGAAAAGTGTAACCGTGCCATTTTGTTTGATGGTGTCAGTTTTAGGCTACTGTGTGCACCCACGCGGTCTAAGTGGAAGTCACATAAATGCAACTATTCAAGTTGCGTCAATGGTACAAACAACATTCAAGGCTTGTAGATCCGTCGACCTAGCTATATTTCACAAAATAAACAAGTTGAATAATATATTGAAAATAATTGAACGTTTAGAAATGGTTTAGAATCTATATCATTATCCGATATTCGAAACACCAGGTCACATGATCATAGATATTGGCCTCACGTTTTCCATGTACGTTTATTGACAACGCACAAACATTTGTTAATATAATTAATAACGTATGCAATAATACGCTATAGATCCATAATGTATTTACAGTCCATGTGTATAAATATTTCCTTCTATAGTTACCTTTAAATTAGTTATCAACTAGAACTAACCCCCCCCCCCCTTCTGCAAACAGGTGACAAGAAGGATTACCCCCACATGAATCAGAGGTGGGGGACAAATGACCGTAGCCAAGTGTCACAGGAAAGGATTTAAGTGGCCCGCTAAAGTTAATTTATATTCTGGATACATGTAAGACCGAACTACTTATTTCACTACCTATCATTTCTTATAACACTTCAATGTATAATTATGGTGTGTCAAGCCAATCATACGTAGACGTACGATACTTGTGAATAAAAGCAAGGCTTTTCTCCAGTTTTCATCCATCATCTATGTTTGAAAATAACGTAATCAATAACACGGAATCAGTTATCTACAGTTGTTATCTGAACCTTCTGTTTGTACGACGCTTTCAGACAAACAACAGGAACTGAAGTAGGGTCACGAAAACACAAAATTGTGGACACTATGTACAGAAGGAGAAAGGACGTAAACTATAGTTTCATTGGATATTTGGACAGTTAGTGAATTGTTGAATATACGATCAGTCGGTGAACTGGTGACCTGAAACATCCTAATTTAATTTACCTTAGTTTAGTCAGATACTGGATAACGACATTAATTGCAGACTTTTATATTTACGCCGTCACCATTAATGCGGATAGAGAGTGCATGAGATTATCGTTGTGTTTACGTATAACAATGAACAAGCAGCTTGAGTTTTTAACGACACGAATCTAGATAAATTTTGTTTCTGTGGATTTGAGTTTGGAACTTCATTGACAAATCATGATTATTCGGGCGCTTAAAATAGGTATTTAACTTTTCCCCTTTCAAACTTATAATAGTGATAATTTGCAACAAACACGAGTTGAATTTCAAAGTTATTATTTGATAATATGCAACAAATACAGTTGGCTTTAAGTCCAGCACTAAAAGATGTTGCATATGTGTTACTGTGTCATTTGATTCCCTCGGAAACGACCCAATATTTATATCAAAGTGCTGATGGTACCTCTAAGTACTTAAGGTACTCATCTATTCACTGGCCTGGACAGCTGCTGAATGTTTGGACATCGACTAGTTTTAATCGTTTTCATAAATCTGATTAAAAGTAGATTTTTCTATCAAAATATGCTAAGTGATGAATTTGAGAAAATTGCATGGCAATGTCTTCATACGGGCATACTCTAAAATATTGCATTGTAACTATTGTTAAAAGTTTCTGCAAAACACGAGTCATATTCAGGTATTCGTATGCTAGCAGTTACTCAGGCAATAGGTCAGAGTAGAAAGTACCGCTATCGAACACTTGTATTTGGGGTTTTGTGAAACTTAGAGAAAGAATAGGGACAATGCAGTGTTGTCGAGTCCATCTTTATGACGGCGATTTTCATCGATTGATTTTCTCATATGTATAACTTAGGGTATTTTGTCACATTAATAAGACTATGTACCATTAAAAAAATGCAGTTATAATCTGGTCAGCGCTATCATCAAACATGATAGTCCCTCATATGGTAAAATGGTATGACGAATATTTCATAAATTGCTTTGATTTCTATGTGAAAACTTTCGATTGTATTTCTTCGTTTCAGGTTTCGGGTTTTCTTCAAGACATCCTAAAAAGATTTTCCTCGCATTTCTTCACATTTATGCGGGCGTCTGGTTCATGTTACGTGATTCAAGCAACCAATCGTCGAAACAGAAGGACGGGTTGACGTCAGCCAATGAGATTTCATTTTTTTATAGAAACGACTTTGTAGGTTCCGTGAATAATATAGATGTCAACACTACGGCGATGGCAAAGCCCAAACATTACTCAGCACAGTCTGTAAATACGATGCAAGCGAGTGAAATTGAGCCGAGAAGGCATATAAATATAACAAAGATAAAACAATACAAGTATGTACAAATGAATAAAGAGAATTGGGTTCATAAGTGTAACATGGACACATATATCCAGGTAACACAACAACAGTGTCCATCAATTCCAAGTGACACATCGGCGTTCAAAATTTCGGATGGTCATACCAAGAAAGGGCCTTACAGAGGCAATTCCATTAAAATCAATTCTGTACAAATCAATGAAGCTAGGTATATTGGTTGTGATATTGACAATGTCTTCTTTAACTGCGACGAATTGAGATACTCGTATTTGTATGGAAAAGAATCTGTTACTGAAGAAGAAGTGTTATTACCCTTGGCCTTTGCCATGAAAATACACAAAAGTGAGAATCAGGCGCATCGCCTTTTACGGTATATCTACCAAAAACATAACATTTATTGTATTCATATCGACACAAAGGCTCCTGCTGAGGTATATTTCAAATTCCGACAGATAGGACAATGTTTTGATAACATTCATGTAGTTGAAGATCGGGTAAATGTCGTTTATTCAACAATAAGACAGGTAGAAGCAGAGTTCAAATGCATGGAAGCAATGGTCAAATATGGACATAAATGGAAATATTATATAAATCTTACAGGACAGGAATTTATGTTGAAAACTAATCTGGAACTTGTCAAGATTTTGAAACTCCTGAATGGAAGAAACGTCATTGAAAGTTATCCCGTCCCATCCAATGAATTCCACAAATTCAAGCAAAAGACAATAATTACGTCAAGATATGCGGTTATCAGTAAAAAAAGGAAGATTCTATTTAGCGAAAATATTGAACTACGGAAGGGGAGTGCATATGGCATGTTTTCAAGAAAGTTCGTAGATTTTGTTTTAACTGATACATTTGTAAAGAGATTTTACAACTGGTTGAGTGATGCGTATGCACCGGAGGAGCTGATATTGGCAACATTGAATAGTATGCCAGACACCCCGTGTGGTCATGTTGGAGTTATTCGGGGTGAATCGTTTCTTTCACGAGCTGTTAAGTGGAGCATGGACAGCTCTGTAGCATGCGGAGGGAAATATGTACACTATGTATGCGTGTATGGCACCAATGACATTCCATGGTTACTAAGCCACCGAAACGTTGTTGCAAACACATTTTATGAGGACTACCAACCATTGGCTTTAGATTGCGTTGAAAATGAAATGTATTTAAGACTTATGTCTGGACAGCCAAGTAATCTGTTTGACTTAACTTACTATAGGAAAGTGTTGGAAAGCACCGAGAACTTGTGATGTTTACGTAGTATGCATAATGAGATTTGATTCAATATATTTTATACATTTGTATTTTACACCTAGTATCACGTAGTATCACAAATATGGCTTCACTTGCGGTTCCTATGATTTTATATCAAACTTGTACCACCTGCATGTCTTTAAAACCTGTCTACTAAAGCAGTTATTTGTTTGCTAGGGATCTTACGGATGTCGTAATTCGAATCAAGGTGCAGAAAAAATGTTCTGTTTTCTTATTATTGCTTATAATTAGCCATTCAATAGAAATAATTATTATTTGACGATTTTGCCAAATATAGTAAATACAGACAGTGCCTGATTGTTTATTAAAATTCAAGTATGTATAACTATCAAGGTTTTCACCATTTGATTACAAATCGCTAATAGTTCCATTATTGGTGATAAAAATAGACTATCCACAAGTTATATTTTATATCAGATTGTGTTCGTTGTCGATGTTTATTTGACTAAAACATTATATTAAAGCGACAGTGTATGTTTGTAATTAATGAATGTAAAACTTATTACATATTTGGTAAGCTATGGCAGACTAGCCGACGATAATGTTGTTATCACGCTGAATTTGACATAATTTTAATTAATAGGACATTCTTCTCCTAACTTCTTGGAAGATATTTTGCTGCCATTGAATAACTCAAGGTATTGACACATTCTATAGCATAGGAACAGAGTAAAGTTTATTGCTGAAGAAAGTTGGGAGTTAAATGACTTATTTCATGCAAATTATGTTAGATAAATAGATAGTTTCGTCTGCAAGAATGTCCGTCCTTATTAAATATTTAAACACGTGTATTGTTTCACAATTACAAAATAAAAATGTAATTTCTCTTTAAAATCACTAATGACATCTGTCTGGTTGTCTAGAGAAAGACTGAAAGGAAGGATTGAGTTGTTACAGGGACGCAACATTCATAAAACAATGCTTCCCCACACAGATTCCAGGGGGAAATCACATTCCTCTCACTGCAATACAAACAAGAAATGCCGAGATGTTACGATTGCTGATCATTCCAAATCCAAAATGGATTTTGGTAAATTCACCGAAATTCAGTGGATTTCGATAATGTAACATACCCTTTATCGAAAGGTTAACCAATCCGCGCCAAGGTTACAAACGTTGTTCGGTTGAAGACTGAGAAATTGTCTTGGTGCTTTAACGTAAGATTTGATTGGTTTACACAACACTGATATGCAATTAGCAAAACCATGTTAGTACGGCTGCGCCGAAAAATATCTGTGAAAGTTGTTCACAGTTAGTAACCATTGGAATACGAGTAAGAGGACGATATACGACATTCCCATACGACACAACAGTAATATCCAACATAAAGTCTTGACAACGTCATGATCCAAAACAACGTGACAGCAAAACATTACTAATGGTTGAGAAGATTTTGTATACTTCGGTTCATATAACGAGCATATGTAACATTTGTATCGCAACAGTCCACAACTGGTACAAATGTATGTGCGTCAATTGCATGAATCATTAAACATAGGCGAGAGTCGGGTGTTACGAATATAAATTACATTCTACGCCAAAATCGTCTAATTTGTTGCATATTTAAACAACGCGCTTCATATACAATAAATGATTGGTCTAAAATGTAGGTCAAGATCAATATTACACAGCTACGTCGAAAAATCAATAATGGAACAAATGGTTAATAACACAATACATTTTTGTATAACTTTATTGAGATAAACATATTGGACAAACAGAATAGTCATCCACATATCCTTCAGTCAGTTTCGCTTTCCTCTTGCATATTGAATTAACCTGAACATTTAAACATAAAAAAAACTATTATAGATACACGTTTATTACGAAAATGAATAAATACTAGAAGTGTGTAATGATAATTATAATAGGTAATGCCACAGGCTAGGCAGTTCTATTTGAGAAATTAATTGCTCTTTCCTTCAATAATGTAATTTTAATATATATATATCTTTATTTCAATATCATCAGTGTACATATCACATGCATTTACAATAATATCGAATGAGTACCTAATAAAAGTACACTGCCACTCATAAATTGAGTTATAAGAGATTACGTATACACATAAAACAACACCGGTTCATTCGAGCTTTTCTGACGGACCCCAGCGTCCTCGAGTTACCGAAGTTTAACTGTACATACATTTATATACACTAAACATTAATATCACATAGTACACTGTACACGTACTTATATCACATATAGCAACATGGAGTAAAACTGAAGAAACCTTGCTAATCAGTAGAACTAAGAACTGCCATAAAAACAATTATAAGATACTGAAAAGGGGAGAGGAGCACTAACGCGCATTAACTAAAAAATGGATGTAACATATCACAGAACACGTTGATCAGGTCACCGTGAGTTGGATTAGCAAGGTTGCTTCAGACGGAATAAAAAGGAACACATAGAAGACTAAATTAATGAGCATTATTGACAAACTATAAATACATTATTAACAAGTTAAAAATAATCGTCTTTGTAAAATTTGATTGCAGGTTTTGGCACAGATTCGTATCATATCTGGGTTAGAAAACAAAAACTTGAACTTATCAACATCAGAGAATGTAAAAAATGCATTGTTAAAAACTACTGCTCGTATAAATAATAATTCTCGTATGTCACAATAAGCTGGACAATTAAATCAGACATGATATTCAGATTCAATATCATCACACATGGGACATAATCGTTCGCCCACTGACAATCCCTCGTATCGACCAGTTTCAATTCTAATGGGGACAACGCCAAAACGAAATTTACTATACGCTGACCTATGTCTGGATGGTAGAATTACTTTACAGTATTGCTCGGGAACAAATTCGGACTTAACTAGTTTATATAAACCGAGCTTATTACCACCTCGTCTAGAAGGACCAATATCACTGTTAATTCTATTTAACATGTTAATTTAAAACTTTCATTGCCAACAACTATTAATTATATTTTAAGATAGTTATGTAAAGCCGAGGTCAATATTTCTCTGACTGCCATTGATTAAATCAATGTTCATAGAAAGTTCAGTACGCTTTCTGCTCATGTCAGATTTTGTAGCAATTTTTAATCAACTAGGTAGATCTAGAAATCTCGTTCAAATATAATTAACTATTCTGACCACAGGGTATCACAAAATGCCAAATTGTAAAATACCTACCTGATGATGAAGTTTTTTACACATCCGCCTGTTTCGGGACGGTACGTGGTCGTATTTTCGAGTTGAAAATGTTCTTTTATTATTGATCGGGACCTGAATAAGCGATCGCAATACGCAATATCGAGTTGCCCGCAATATCGAGCAGCGCGACCATTGAATTATATAGAGACAAATTCGGGGCCGGAAAAAAAGCGGTCTTTATAAAAGTTGGTCGTATCATGAGTTTTTACTGTATATATATGTATGTATATTGAAAGCGTCTGTTTAACACAGAAATCTGTCGTGCTGTTGTTTTAGTGATAAACAATGGAAGGCGGAGTTGTGTACAAAATGTTACACCTTTTATTACTGAATTCATTAAAATAATTGTATTCAATCTGGGACCAGTATATATTGGTTTCAGATTCAATCAATAATTTATAGAAGGGATTTTAATATTTAGGCCTATATTTTTGCAAAAAATAAAAGCATTTTGGTTTTTTCCAGATACAGCCTACCATATTTTCAAAATTTCCCTTAAATGTGTTTAAAACATAATGTTTATATTAGAAGTACAACAAAAAAAATGTGATCCATCCAAATTAGTAAACGATTACCTTATGATTAACCAGCTCTGAACTCTATTCCCAAAACGTATGTTTAACCACTAGGACTACAATTTCCTACAAGTTTTATTCATCATTTTAAACAACCGCCCTCTATTTATATGAAATTCATATGAAACTTATGTATACCTCCATAACTGATTCAATATTTAATCATAAACTTGTAAAATAAGGCATTAAAATACTAATTGGGACATTTAATTTTCAATTATCATTTTTTTAGTTTTGCTTATATTTTACACTGATTCCGAATTTTCTGCATTAAACAACTACAACGCATGTATTACATTATATATTTGCTTAGTAAAGGGCAATAAAATGATAACACACCCGAACATATAACATTAGTCCGGACGCTAACGAACATTCGAAAGATCGGTAATCTCCGTGAAACTCCGTATAGAATATCGAACTGGCAAACAAAAATTGAAGGGACTTCATTTAACTCAAAATTCCCCCGCCTAAATTTCAATTGAAAATTTATTGAAATATATCTTTAAAGTAAGAATAAATTTTCCTTTTTAATTCCGCCTGTGCCTTTATTGTTTTTTCAAGCATACTTCGTCAGATTACAAGTTAAACCAGAGAGTTCGCATTTTTTCGGCCGAATTACACTTTATTCAATGTGAATACGAGTGGTTACATATGCAAATTCCCCCGCCAAAATATTTAAACAAATCAAATAATTGTTAATAACTCGAGAGGTAACAAATGATAGTTTGTTATTCTATCTGTGCATTTAAGATCATAAATAAAAAAGTTATAGCCAAAAATGTCAACTGCTCCCTCTATATTCTATAGTGTCGACAGATAGCATTTTGAGCGCTTTCGCGCTTATCGGAAAAGCGAAATTGTTGTACATGAAATGTTGATAAGAACTCACGATTTAAACTTCATCAGTTTAGCAGCAGCAGCGGTGTTATACACGACCGGTAATCATTGTCATCACAACAGGTTTTGACTGTTTTGCTTTTATCCAACCTCAATATTCAGACTACCTCAATATTAAGACACTTTTTCAAGGTCCAAAGGGTGTTCTTATTATTGAGGTTTCACTGTATGGGTTAACACACGCTTGTTATTATCCTTCTGACAGAAGATAACACGGTTGTTGTGTACAAAATACCAATTTCTGAAAGTTTTCCTATACTAATAATTATGCTGATAACAATTACAAGGAAGGAAAGAAAACGTATAGGATGGGTGAAGTACCGCCTAGATACGACCAGTGGTAAATACAGGAAAAATCTCAATTATAAACGACCTCAATAATAAGACCACCTCAAAATTAATAGTCAGATTTTCAAGTCCATTTTCACTGTTTTGCTCTTTATTCTACCTTGATATTAAGACCACCTCAGAAAGTAGACCAGTTTTCACGGATGCTAAAGGTGGTCATATTATTGAGGTTTTACTGTAAGCTAATTGCTGTTAAAACAAGTTAACGGAGATGTAAAGCGCACCATAATGTAAATTAGATTGATTGTATACAGCAAACAAAAACATTTTATCATTTTTTATGTTGTTAATAATTTATGACAACCAATGGCAAATCAAATCCACCTTAATTACATGCTCACATCAATCAAGATGTAATCTAGTATCGTCAGCCGTTTTATAAATACATGTACGTTGTTTTCATGCGTTCAGAGGAACTGCAAAAGAGGCACCGAAAACAAATGTGGATGCTAGGAACTAAAGGAGAAAGAACGAACACTATAGTTTAATAATTGGATACTCGAACAGCCAGTGGGCTGGTAGCCTGAAACATCCTAAATAACGCTTACTTTTAAAATTTAGTCATGTAAATACTGGATTATTTATTTCTAAATCAACATTTATTTCAGACGTTTGCATTTACGTGGGCACAAATAGTGAGAACAGAAATTGTATGGCTACTTTCTCACGGTGTTCACGTCATCTGGACACAACGCGAAAGTAAAGATGGGATTGACTTGTCGTGTTGAAGTTATTTTAAACAAAATGTTACTCTGTACAGTTTTGTTCATCAGAATTAAGAATATTTATGATGAAACTATTTCATGTTCGGCGTATGTGTCCGTTATGTGGTTACCGTAGTTGTACTAATATATGCATAAAGCATCCGTGTTTAACCACTGCGAACGCAAAGAAATCAAACTTTGGTGTTTTTTAGCATTTGTGCATGAAAAAATGATTGCGGAATAAAATGTTAATATAAGGAATGACTTCAACCACTTTGAACAGCCCAAATGTGTATTTATTCCATGATAAGACATCAACATGTGCAGTACAAAACTGACAATGACGTGACGTCTCCATAGATTCCGCTGCTGTTTCAAGCGAAACCGTCATGATTTCACCGGTTAAATGATTTTTTTTTAATTTTTATACTTCATTCGTGTTCACAGATCACTTTATTTACATTTTTTTCTTAAAAACAATACAAACTCACCCATGTCATTCTCCATCGTTTCCAGGAGGCTAGTTCAATAAATGAAATAATTTATGACCAAGCCAGCAACATTCAATTCTAAGTCTAGTAAACGATGAGATCAGTATCCTGTATTGTATTGCTGTATTGTGCAATTCTTCCTGTATTGTATTGCTGTCTGTTAAGCTTCCTGTATTGTATTGCTGTCTGTAAAGCTTCATGTAGTGTATTCCTGTCAGTAAAGCTTCCTGTATTGTATTGCTGTCTGTTAAGCTTCCTGTATTGTATTGCTGTCTGTAAAGCTTCCTGTATTGTATTCCTGTCTGTTAAGCTTCCTGTATTGTATTGTTGTCTGTACAGCTTCCTGTATTATATTGCTGTCTGTAAAGCTTCCTGTATTGTATTGTCGATGTAAAGCTTCCTGTATTGTATTGCTGTCTGTAAAGCTTCGTGTAATGTATTGCTGTCTGTAAAGCTTCCTGTATTGTATTGCTGTCTGTAAAGCTTCCTGTATTGTATTGCTAGTTTAAAGACAGGTATCCCTGTTGTTATATTGTTATATATGTTGGAGGTATTGGTCTTTGTACATTTCAATTTCCTAATTGACTCTTGACATTTTCCGTTTGTAACTGCCATTTAATGGATAACAGTATCATGTTATGAAATGCAATGCGCAACTTTGTGACAGTTTACTTCCAATGTGCGCAATAACGTCATGAATACAGAGTTTGCATGATGGCAATACAAGAAGTGCCAAGTATCACGTGACACATTCAACATACTATGTAGCGTTATATTTTGTTTATTCTTTGACTGTGATAAAGATTTGCCTTAGTTTTTTATGTTAATTTGTAATATATGATTTGTACATTGTAGAATAGATATATTGTAACATTTTTTTTCCATTAGGAGCTACTATTAAATACTTTATTCAACTCGGTGTTCGTGTTTTCACCATTGTCCCACGTTCAGGGTAAAACCTAAATTGCATATATACATATCTATGCTCCCTTGTGTGACTGAACATGCAAAACATTTTAATCCTGGCTATAATTCCTATACAATAAAACCTCAGTTAAAGACCACCCTTGGGACCATTAAAAACTGGTCTTAATACTGAGGTGGTCCTTACTTCGAGGTTAAATAATGAGCAAAACAGTCAAAATGGACTTGAAAAGTGTGTTCTTAATATTGAGGCGTTCTTATTATTGAGGTGGTCTTTAAGTCTTTAAGAGATTTTACTGTACCTTTGTATATCATGTTTGTCGAGTAATGGAATGTATCACTTCTTTCGCCGCCTTAAACTAAACAACGCTGTAACATGTGTATTTGATTTGGCTTACTTTACAATGATTCATGCAGCGCTCCATGACCAAAGGACCTCCTTGTTCGTTTAGACGGTAGAACTTCGAGCGCCATCTGGTGTTCATTGGTTCCAATCCAGGATGGGGCGAATTTTCTCCGTGACATTTTGACTGAAGATAATTTACAACCCGAGTCATTTGTCCTCCACTTCGGATTCAGGTGGGAAAGTGGTCAGGAGCTTGCGCAAGAACAGGTCAGTAATTGTTATTACTGATATACTCCAAAGCAACATTCTTGGACTACAAGGTGCATTTCCGATAATATTAAATTTCCACCGAAGTGTTCGAGATACGACACAACGAAATATGACCAAACGGATCGGACCTGAAACCCGTAAGCTGCAGGATTATTATCATAGGATTCCATAACGCGAAATAGATTAAATCTGGGTAATTTTGGAGAGAAATTACCAAATACACGCACATATAAAGTTATGGTTTGTTGAGAAAAATGTAACATTCTGACACCAGTAAAAGGATTTCTGTGGATAAAAACATTTACGATTTGTGGAAGGGACAATACTCTGACTAAAGAAAATGCTTATACGAGTATATTTGACATGGATTACCTCCCATATCGTTTTGTTCACTATAACAGAAAAGCATCTTGTGGATATATCTGCATGAAAAAGAAAGCAATAAAGGTACCATTGAACGGTTATATGCACCTTAGATTAGATAGAAAATTTCACATTGGAGTTTTAAGAGAATTAATTGTTTCCTGACACTCTTAAACGCCATAACGGAAATCTGGGAAGAACAAGTTCCTCAATAATATATCTCATCTGAGACGACTGGTACATATTGTCTGTCATCCTTGATCTGAAAACATGTGAACACTATTTATCATAACTTTACGCCATACATTTGAGTAGTAGTACAAGAAAATGACACAAATCATATTATGTTTATACCATAACGCAGATCTATTCGAAAAGTGTAACCGTGCCATTTTGTTTGATGGTGTCAGTTTTAGGCTACTGTGTGCACCCACGCGGTCTAAGTGGAAGTCACATAAATGCAACTATTCAAGTTGCGTCAATGGTACAAACAACATTCAAGGCTTGTAGCTCCGTCGACCTAGCTATATTTCACAAAATAAACAAGTTGAATAATATATTGAAAATAATTGAACGTTTAGAAATGGTTTAGAATCTACATCATTATCCGATATTTTTCCATTAGGAGCTACTATTAAATACTTTATTCAACTCGGTGTTCGTGTTTTCACCATTGTCCCACGTTCAAGGTAAAACCTAAATTGCATATATACATATCTATGCTCCCTTGTGTGACTGAACATGCAAAACATTTTAATCCTGGCTATAATTCCTATACTTTAAAACCTCAGTTAAAGACCACCCTTGGGACCATTAAAAACTGGTCTTAATACTGAGGTGGTCCTTACTTCGAGGTTAAATAATGAGCAAAACAGTCAAAATGGACTTGAAAAGTGTGTTCTTAATTTTGAGGCGTTCTTATTATTGAGGTGGTCTTTAAGTGAGATTTTACTGTACCTTTGTATATCATGTTTGTCGAATAATGGAATGTATCACTTCTAGCACCGCCTTAAACTAAACAACGCTGTAACATGTGTATTTGATTTGGCTTACTTTACAATGATTCATGCAGCGCTCCATGACCAAAGGACCTCCTTGTTCGTTTAGTCTGTAGAACTTCGACCGCCATCTGGTGTTCATTGGTTCCAATCCAGGATGGGGCGAATGTTCTCCGTGACATTTTGACTGAAGATAATTTACAACCCGAGTCATTTGTCCTCCACTTCGGATTCAGGTGGAAAAGTGGTCAGGAGCTTGCGCAAGAACAGGTCAGTAATTGTTATTACTGATATACTCCAAAGCAACATTCTTGGACTACAAGGTGCATTTCCGATAATATTAAATTTCCACCGAAGTGTTCGAGATACGACACAACGAAATATGACCAAACGGATCGGACCTGAAACCCGTAAGCTGCAGGATTATTATCATAGGATTCCATAACGCGAAATAGATTAAATCTGGGTAATTTTGGAGAGAAATTACCAAATACACACACATATAAAGTTATGGTTTGTTGAGAAAAATGTATCATTCTGACACCAGTAAAAGGATTTCTGTGGATAAAAACATTTACGATTTGTGGAAGGGACAATACTCTGACTAAAGAAAATGCTTATACGAGTATATTTGACATGGATTACCTCCCATATCGTTTTGTTCACTATAACAGAAAAGCATCTTGTGGATATATCTGCATGAAAAAGAAAGCAATAAAGGTACCATTGAACGGTTATATGCACCTTAGATTAGATAGAAAATTTCACATTGGAGTTTTAAGAGAATTAATTGTTTCCTGACACTCTTAAACGCCAAAACGGAAATCTGGGAAGAACAAGTTCCTCTATAATATATCTCATCTGAGACGACTGGTACATATTGTCTGTCATCCATGATCTGAAAACATGTGAACACTATTTATCATAACTTTACGCCATACATTTGAGTAGTAGTACAAGAAAATGACACAAATCATATTATGTTTATACCATAAGGCAGATCTATTCGAAAAGTGTAACCGTGCCATTTTGTTTGATGGTGTCAGTTTTAGGCTACTGTGTGCACCCACGCGGTCTAAGTGGAAGTCACATAAATGCAACTATTCAAGTTGCGTCAATGGTACAAACAACATTCAAGGCTTGTAGCTCCGTCGACCTAGTTGAATAATATATTAAAAATAATTGAACGTTTAGAAATGGTTTAGAATCTACATCATTATCCGATATTCGAAACACCAGGTCACATGATCATAGATATTGGCCTCACGTTTTCCATGTACGTTTATTGACAACGCACAAACATTTGTTAATATAATTAATTACGTATGCAATAATACGCTATAGATCCATAATGTATTTACAGTACATGTGTATAAATATTCCTTCTATAGTTACCTTTAAATTAGTTATCAACTAGAACAACCCCCCCCCCCTTCTGCAAACAGGTGACAAGAAGGATTACCCCCACATGAATCAGAGGTGGGGGACAAATGACCGTAGCCAAGTGTCACAGGAAAGGATTTAAGTGGCCCACTAAAGTTAATTTATATTCTGGATACATGTAAGACCGAACTACTTATTTCACTACCTATCATTTCTTATAACACTTCAATGCATAATTATGGTGTGTCAAGCCAATCATACGTAGACGTACGATACTTGTGAATAAAAGCAAGGCTTTTCTCCAGTTTTCATCCATCATCTATGTTTGAAAATAACGTAATTAATAACACGGAATCAGTTATCTACAGTTGTTATCTGAACCTTCTGTTTGTACGACGCTTTCAGACAAACAACAGGAACTGAAGTAGGGTCACGAAAACACAAAATTGTGGACACTATGTACAGAAGGAGAAAGGACGTAAACTATAGTTTCATTGGATATTTGGACAGTTAGTGAATTGTTGAATATACGATCAGTCGGTGAACTGGTGACCTGAAACATCCTAATTTAATTTACCTTAGTTTAGTCAGATACTGGATAACGACATTAATTGCAGACTTTTATATTTACGCCGTCACCATTAATGCGGATAGAGAGTGCATGAGATTATCGTTGTGTTTACGTATAACAATGAACAAGCAGCTTGAGTTTTTAACGACACGAATCTAGATAAATTTTGTTTCTGTGGATTTGAGTTTGGAACTTCATTGACAAATCATGATTATTCGGGCGCTTAAAATAGGTATTTAACTTTTCCCCTTTCAAACTTATAATAGTGATAATTTGCAACAAACACGAGTTGAATTTCAAAGTTATTATTTGATAATATGCAACAAATACAGTTGGATTTAAGTCCAGCACTAAAAGATGTTGCATATGTGTTACTGTGTCATTTGATTCCCTCGGAAACGACCCAATATTTATATCAAAGTGCTGATGGTACCTCTAAGTACTTAAGGTACTCATCTATTCACTGGCCTGGACAGCTGCTGAATGTTTGGACATCGACTAGTTTTAATCGTTTTCATAAATCTGATTAAAAGTAGATTTTTCTATCAAAATATGCTAAGTGATGAATTTGAGAAAATTGCATGGCAATGTCTTCATACGGGCATACTCTTAAATATTGCATTGTAACTATTGTTAAAAGTTTCTGCAAAACACGAGTCATATTCAGGTATTCGTATGCTAGCAGTTACTCAGGCAATAGGTCAGAGTAGAAAGTACCGCTATCGAACACTTGTATTTGGGGTTTTGTGAAACTTAGAGAAAGAATAGGGACAATGCAGTGTTGTCGAGTCCATCTTTATGACGGCGATTTTCATCGATTGATTTTCTCATATGTATAACTTAGGGTATTTTGTCACATTAATAAGACTATGTACCATTAAATAAATGCAGTTATAATCTGGTCAGCGCTATCATCAAACATGATAGTCCCTCATATGGTAAAATGGTATGACGAATATTTCATAAATTGCTTTGATTTCTATGTGAAAACTTTCGATTGTATTTCTTCGTTTCAGGTTTCGGGTTTTCTTCAAGACATCCTAAAAAGATTTTCCTCGCATTTCTTCACATTTATGCGGGCGTCTGGTTCATGTTACGTGATTCAAGCAACCAATCGTCGAAACAGAAGGACGGGTTGACGTCAGCCAATGAGATTTCAATTTTTTATAGAAACGACTTTGTAGGTTCCGTGAATAATATAGATGTCAACACTACGGCGATGGCAAAGCCCAAACATTACTCAGCACAGTCTGTAAATACGATGCAAGCGAGTGAAATTGAGCCGAGAAGGCATATAAATATAACAAAGATAAAACAATACAAGTATGTACTAATGAATAAAGAGAATTGGGTTCATAAGTGTAACATGGACACATATATCCAGGTAACACAACAACAGTGTCCATCAATTCCAAGTGACACATCGGCGTTCAAAATTTCGGATGGTCATACCAAGAAAGGGCCTTACAGAGGCAATTCCATTAAAATCAATTCTGTACAAATCAATGAAGCTAGGTATATTGGTTGTGATATTGACAATTTCTTCTTTAACTGCGACGAATTGAGATACTCGTATTTGTATGGAAAAGAATCTGTTACTGAAGAAGAAGTGTTATTTCCATTGGCCTTTGTCATGAAAATACACAAAAGTGAGAATCAGGCGCATCGCCTTTTACGGTATATCTACCAAAAACATAACATTTATTGTATTCATATCGACACAAAGGCTCCTGCTGAGGTATATTTCAAATTCCGACAGATAGGACAATGTTTTGATAACATTCATGTTGTTGAAGATCGGGTTAATGTCGTTTATTCAACAATAAGACAGGTAGAAGCAGAGTTCAAATGCATGGAAGCAATGGTCAAATATGGACATAAATGGAAATATTATATAAATCTTACAGGACAGGAATTTATGTTGAAAACTAATCTGGAAATTGTCAAGATTTTGAAACTCCTGAATGGAAGAAACGTCATTGAAAGTTATCCCGTCCCATCCAATGAATTCCACAAATTCAAGCAAAAGACAATAATTACGTCAAGATATGCGGTTATCAGTAAAAAAAGAAAGATTCCATTTAGCGAAAATATTGAACTACGGAAGGGGAGTGCATATGGCATGTTTTCAAGAAAGTTCGTAGATTTTGTTTTAACTGATACATTTGTAAAGAGATTTTACGACTGGTTGAGTGATGCGTATGCACCGGAGGAGCTGATATTGGCAACATTGAATAGTATGCCAGACACCCCGGGTGGTGATGTTGGAGTTATTCAGGGTGAATCGTTTCTTTCACGAGCTGTTAAGTGGAGCATGGACAGCTCTGTAGTATGTGGGGGGAAATATGTACACTATGTTTGCGTGTATGGCACCAATGACATTACATGGTTACTAAGCCACCGAAACGTTGTTGCAAACAAATTCTATGAGGACTACCAACCATTGGCTTTAGATTGCGTTGAAAATGAAATGTATTTAAGACTTATGTCTGGACAGCCTAGTAATCTGTTTGACTTAACTTACTATAGGAAAGTGTTGGAAAGCACCGAGAACTTGTGATTTTTACGTAGTATGCATAATGAGATTTGATTCAATATATTTTATACATTTGTATTTTACACGTAGTATCACGTAGTATCGCAAATATTGCTTCACTTGCGGTTCCTATGATTTTATATCAAACTTGTACCACCTGCATGTCTTTAAAACCTACTAATGCAGTTATTTGTTTGCTAGGGATCTTACGGATGTCGTTATTCGAATCAAGGTGCAGAAAAAATGTTCTGTTTTCTTATAATTGCTTATAATTAGCCATTCAATAGAAATAATTATTATTTGACGATTTTGCCAAATATAGTAAATACAGACAGTGCCTGATTGTTTATTAAAATTCAAGTATGTATAACTATCAAGATTTTCACCATTTGATTACAAATCGCTAATAGTTACATTATTGGTGATAAAAATAGACTATCCACAAGTTATATTTTATATCAGATTGTGTTCGTTGTCGATGTTTATTTGACTAAAAACAATATATCAAAGCGACAGTGTATGTTTGTAATTAATGAATGTAAAACTTATTACATATTTGGTAAGCTATGGCAGACTAGCCGACGATAATGTTGTTATTACGCTGAATTTGACATAATTTGAATTAATAGGACATTCTTCTCCTAACTTCTTGGAAGATATTTTGCTGCCATTGAATAACTCTAGGTATTAACACATTCTATAGCATAGGAACAGAGTAAAGTTTATTGCTGAAGAAAGTTGGAAGTTAAATGACTTATTTCATGCAAATTATGTTAGATAAATAGATAGTTTCGTCTGCAAGAATGTCCGTCCTTATTAAATATTTAAACACGTTTATTGTTTTACAATGACAATAAAAAATGTAGTTTCTCTTTAAAATCACTAATGACATCTGTCTGCTTGTCTGGAGAAAGACTGAAAGAAGCGGATTGAATTGGTACAGGGAACGCAACATTCATAAAACAATGCTTCCCCACAAAGATTCCAGGGGGAAATCACATTCCTCTCACTGCAATACAAACAAGAAATGCCGAGATGTTACGATTGCTGATCATTCCAAATCCAAAATGGATTTTGGTAAATTCACCAAAATTCAGTGGATTTCGATAAGGTAACATACCCTTTATCGAAAGGTTAACCAATCCGCGCCAAGGTTACAAACGTTGTTCGGTTGAAGACTGAGAAATTGTCTTGGTGCTTAACGTAAGATTTGATGGTTTACACAACACTGATATGCAAATAGCAAAACCATGTTAGTACGGCTGCGCCGAAAAATATCTGTGAAAGTTGTTCACAATTAGTAACCATTGGAATACAAGTAACAGGACGATATACGACATTCCCATACGACACAACAGTAATATCCAACAGAAAGTCTCGACAACGTCATGATCCAAAACAATGTGACAGCAAAACATTACTAATGGTTGAGAAGGTTTTGTTTACGTCGGTTCATGTTACGAGCATCTGTAGCATTTGTATCGCAACAGCCCACAAGCTGGTACAAATGTATGTGCTGCGTCAATTGCATGAATCATTAAACATAGGCGAGAGTCAGGTGTTACGAATATAAATTACATTCTACGAAATGTTGATAGGAATTCACGATTTAAACTTCATCAGTTTAGCAGCAGCAGCGGTGTTATATACGACCGGTAATCATTGTCACCACAACATTCGTGTTGAGTTAGAAATGTCCCAATGCGACTTCCGTTGTGGTGCCAATCGACAAAAATGGCTGCTGAAAGTGAGTATGATCTTTCGTTTTTGTTTACTAGAGACCTTGACTAGTACAAATGTCAAAAATCGGGAAATGTTGAGCTACACAAATAAGTCCAGGCTTTGATTTAAATTCAAACTATTTCGAAAAAATATGCAAAATCCCTTCGTTTAGAGCATGCCATTCACGACATACCTTGCTGCTTACAGAGAATGCCTAATAATATCATAAAACGCTAACTAGTCGATTTGAACAAAATGTGAGCAAATGTAAACAAGCACATGGGCAAATGTGACACAAGACACAAGCACAAATGATTGTTGAAAATAGAAGTAACACATAAATACAGTAAAGCCTCACTTACAGACCACCTCAATAATAAGACCACCTCGAAATTTAAAACACCATTTCCAGGTTTTGACTTTGTTGCTTTATATCCAACCTCAATATTCAGACTACCTCAATATTAAGACACTTTTTTCAAGGTCCAAAGGGTGTTCTTATTATTGAGGTTTCACTGTATGGGTTAACACACACTTGTTATTATCCTTCTGACAGAAGATAATTCGGTTAGCGCTTCTAATAGTCAATAGGTTTGTGTGTACTTCGCGCACAAAATGCCAAGCTCAGAAAGTGTTCTCATACTAATTCGTATGCTGATCACAATGGCAAGGAAAGAAACAAAACGTAAAGGATGGGTGAAGTACCGCCGAGGAATGACCAGAGTCAAATACAGTAAAAACCTCAATTAAAGACGACCTCAATAATAAGACCAGTTCAAAATTTAGAGCCCAACTTTCAAGCTCATTTTCACTGTTTTGCTCTTTATTCGACCTTGATATTAAGACCACCTCAGTAAGCAGACTAGTTTTCCCGGGTCTCAAAGTTTGTCATATTATTGAGGTTTTACTGTAAGCTAATTGCTGTTTAAACAAGTTAACGGAGATGTAAAGCGCACCATAATGTAAATTAGATTGATTGTATGCAGTAAACAAAAACATGTTATCATTGTTTATGTCGTTAATAATTTATGACAACCAATGGCAAATCAAATCCACCTTAATTACACGCTCACATAAATCAAGATGCAATCTAGTATCGACAGCCGTTTTATAAACACATGTACGTTGTTTTCATGCGTTCAGAGGAACTGTAAAAGAGGCACCGAAAACAAATGTGGATGCTAGGAACTAAAGGAGAAAGAACGAACACTATAGTTTAATAATTGGATACTCGAACAGCCAGTGGGCTGGTAGCCTGAAACATCCTAATTAACGTTTACTTTTAAAATTTAGTCATGTAAATACTGGATTATTTATTTCTAAATCAACATTTATTTCAGATGTTTGCATTTACGTGGGCACAAAAAGTGAGAACAGAAATTGTATGGCAACTTTTTCACGGTGATCAAGTGAACTAGAAACAACGGGAAAGTAAAGATGGGATTGACTTGTCGTGTTGAAGTTATTTTAAACAAAATTGTTTATCAGAATTAAGAATATTTATGATGAAACTCTTTCATGTTTCGGCGTATGTGTTCGTTATGTGATTACCGTAGCAGTTCCAATATATGCTTGAAGCATCCGTGTTTAACCACTGCGAACGCAAAACAATTGTTTTTTACCATTTGTGCATACAAAATGATTGCGAACTAAAATGTTACTATTAGAATGACTTCACCCACTTTGAACAGCCCAAATGTGTATTTATTCCTTGACAAAACATCAACATGTGTAGTATAATACTGACAATGACGTGACGTCTCAATGGCTTTCGCGGCGGTTCCAAGCGAAACCGTCATGTTTTCACCGGTTAAATGTATTTTTTATACAAATTTCGTGTTCACATATCACTTTATTTACAAAATTTTCTAAAAAGCAATACAAACTCACCCATGTCATTTTCCATCGTTTCCAGGAGTCTAGTTCAATAAATGAAACAATTTATGATCAAGCCAGGAACATTCAATTCTTAGTCTTGTAAACGACGAGAACAATATCCAGTATTGCATTGCTGTCTGTAAAGCTTCCTGTATGGTATTGCTGTCTGTAAAGCTTCCTGTATTGTATTGTTGTATGTAAAGCTTCCTGTATTGTATTTCTGTCTGTAAAGCTTCCTGTATTGTATTGCTGTCTGTAAAGCTTCCTGTATTGTATTTCTGTCTGTAAAGCTTCCTGTATTGTATTGATGTCTGTAAAGCTTCCTGTATTGTATTGTTGTATGTAAAGCTTCCTGTATTGTATTGCTGTCTGTAAAGCTTCCTGTATTGTATTATTCTCTGTAAAGATTCCTGTATTGTATTGTTCTCTGTCAAGCTTCGTGTATTGTATTGTTCTCTGTCAAGCTTCGTGTAGTGTATTGTTCTCTGTAAAGCTTCCTGTATTGTATTGTTCTCTGTAAAGCTTCGTGTATTGTATTGTTCTCTGTAAAGCTTCCTGTAGTGTATTGTTCTCTGTAAAGCTTCCTGTATTGTATTGTTCTCTGTCAAGCTTCGTGTATTGTATTGTTCTCTGTAAAGCTTCATGTATTGTATTGCTGTCTGTAAAGCTCCCTGTAGTGTAAAGCTGTCCAATTTATAACCTCATGTTATATTTCTTTTCGTTTTAGGGTTGTGTATCTTTCAAGGCACCCAAAGAGGACTTTCTTTGCAATTATATTCATAATAGCAAGCGTTTGGATCATCTCAGAAATTCCGAAACTCAAATCGTTGAAACAATTGATGGCATTCAGTGTGTTTTCAAATCATAATAGAAACGAATCTGGTGTTCCTTCGGATAACTTCGAAGCAAACAAAACAACAACGACAAAGTCCAAATCTGTTTCAGTGCTGTTAATAAATGAGACGAGACGAAGCGAAAGTGTACCAAAAACAATTGCTAGTCTATCACGGATGGGAGGGAACGAAACTGCACAACGCGGTAATGAAAGCTGGGTGGGAAGGTGTAATATGGACAAATATATCAGCATCACAAAATCACTGTGTCAATCACTTCTAAATGAAATATTGGCGCCTAACGTTAAACATTATCATGACCCCATGGACCGTAACCCATTATCTTACAGAGGCAGTTTCAATAATACCAATCTTGTACACGTCAATGGAACTAGGTATAATATTTGTGATATTGACAATGTCTTCTTTAACTGCGACGAATTGAGATACTCGTATTTGTATGGAAAAGAATCTGTTACAGAAGAGGAAGAGTTATTTCCCTTGGCGTTTGCCATGAAAATACACAAAAGTGAGAATCAGGCGCATCGCCTTTTACGATATATTTACCAAAAACATAACATATATTGTATTCATATCGACACTAAGGCTCCTGCTGAGGTATATTTCAAATTCCGACAGATAGGACAATGTTTTGATAACATTCATGTAGTTGAAGATCGAGTAAATGTCGTTTATTCAACAATAAGACAGGTAGAAGCAGAGTTCAAATGCATGGAAGCAATGGTCAAACATGGACATAAATGGAAATATTATATAAATCTTACAGGACAGGAATTTATGTTGAGAACAAATCTGGAAATTGTCAAGATTTTGAAACTCCTGAATGGAAGAAACCACATTGAAAGCTTTCCCGTCCCGTCCGGTTTATTCAAAAGATTCAAACGAAAAACAATAATTGGGACAAAACATGCGATTATCACTAAAGAAAAGAAGACACCCTTTAGCGGATATATTGAACTTCGGAAAGGGAGTGCATACGGAATGTTCTCAAGAAAGTTCGTGGTATTTGTTCTAACGGATAAATTGGTCAAGAACTTTTACGACTGGTTGAATGATACATACGCACCGGAAGAACTGTTATGGGCCACATTGAATAATATCCCGAAAACTCCGGGTGGACAAGTGAAAGTGATTCATGAAAAATCGTTTTTGTCACGCGCAGTAAAATGGAAAGCGACCAAAAATAACACGTGTGGAGGACGATTCGTACGCTGGGTTTGCGTGTATGGCACCAGTGACATTCCATGGTTAATAAGCCACCGAAACGTTGTTGCAAACAAATTCTATGAGGACTACCAACCATTTGCTTTGGATTGCGTTGAAAATGAAATGTATTTAAGACTTATATCTAGACAGCCTAGTAATCTGTTTGACTTAACTTACTATAGGAAAGTGTTGGAAAGCATCGAGAACTTGTGATATACAAGTTTTCATTGTAATGAGATTTGATTCAGTATACATGTAGTTCAACAATTTGAAGTAAATTTTAGTGTAATTTATGGCCGGATGGACCACCTGTCGGTCCATAAAAAGATGATATAACTGCTAATACAATTATTTTGTCGTCAAATATTGGTATCTTTATGAAGTGTGTAAGTTCGAACTCCGACACAGTGAGTTTGCTCCGTCTTGTTGTAACTGAAGTTAATATGCCATAGAATTTACCATAGAACACCCCATGAAGAAATAGTTATATTGTCTAGTTTGTAACACTACTTATATTGAAGATGAATTCCATTTTACTTGTATTTATTACGTTGTTACTACATGCATCATTCTGTGTACAATGTTTTCAACTATTGAAATCGGATGATAGAATAAGCTCTAGTTGTAAGAAATAATTTATTTACTGTTGAAAGATAAATGCTTAGTTCAACCTCCGACGATTTATTTAAGCTAATTTGTATAACATATACATGCTTCCTTTACATGTAATTGATTGATTGTTGTACAGTAACACTTACTTACGCGTTAACTAAATTTATCTAAACATGTATGTGTTGTAAACGATGTATATTGAACAAGTAAAATGTCTGTTCTGTTCTGTTCTGTTTTGTTCCTTCCTGTTCCTGTTCTGTTGGTCACTGGGGTTGAAATGATATTTTTGAACAATGGATGAAAAATAAACAATCAAATGTCATCTTTCAAATAATTCCACGGTACAATGCATATTTTTCATGAACATGTTAGTTATTCTGACATTCATATGAAATTTAACTACAAATCAACCACAACAACTCTAAAATTAAAATAACATAAAGCAATAATATATTGTATGGTCTATTCATTGAATAAAATAGAAATTTTGAACTGTTACTTTTACCATGTGTCTACTTGACTTCTGTATACTTTCACGATCCCCAACTCATTCTATATGATACCCTATCACCTGTTTCACAGTCTGTACATCTACACGATACCCTAGTCATCCTACATAATCCCATATCACCTGTCTCACAGTCTGTACATCTACACGATACCCTAGTCATCCTATATGATCCCCTATCACCTGTCTCACAGTGTGTACATCTACACCATACCCTAGTCATCCTACATGATCCGCTATCACCTGTCTCACAGTCTGTACATCTACACGATACCCTAGTCACTCTGCATGATCCCCTATCACCTGTCTCATAGTCTGTACATCTACACGATACCCTAGTCATCCTACATGATCCCCTATCACCTGTCTCACAGTGTGTACATCTACACCATACCCTACTCATCCTGACTGATCCGCTATCAAATGTCTCATAGTCTGTACATCTACACGATACCCTAGTCACCCTGCATGATCCGCTATCACCTCTCTCACAGTCTGTACATCTACACGATACCCTAGTCACCCTGCATGATCCACTATCACCTGTCTCACAGTCTGAACATCTACATGATACCCTAGTCATCCTACATGATCCGCTATCACCTGTCTCACAGTCTGTTGATCTACATGTTACCCTAGTCATCCTACATGATCCGCTATCACCTGTCTCACAGTCTGTACATCTACACGATACCCTAGTCACCCTGCATGATCCACTATCACCTGTCTCACAGTCTGTTCATCTACACGATACCCTAGTCATCCTACATGATCCGCTATCACCTGTCTCACAGTCTGTTCATCTACATGATACCCTAGTCACCCTGCATGATCCGCTATCACCTGTCTCACAGTGTGTACATCTATACGATACCCTAGTCATACAACATGATCCCCTATCACCTGTCTCACAGTTTGTACATCTACACGATACCCTAGTCACCCTGCATGATCCCCTATCACTTGTCTCACAGTTTGTACATCTATACGATACCCTAGTCATCCAACATGATCCCCTATCACCTGTCTCACAGTCTGTACATCTACACGATACCCTAGTCATCCTACATGATCCCCTATCACTTTTCTCACAGATTGTACATCTACACGATACCCTAGTCACCCTGCATGATCCCCTATCACTTGTCTCACAGTTTGTACATCTACACGATACCCTAGGCACCCTGAATGATCCCCTATCACTTGTCTCACAGTCTGTACATCTACACGATACCCTAGTCAGCCTACATGATCCCCTATCACCTGTCTCACAGTCTGTACATCTACACGATACCCTAGTCAACCTACATGATCCGCTATCACATATCTCACAGTCTGTACATCTACACGATACCCTAGTCATCATCCATGATCCCCTATCACATGTCTCACAGTCTGTACATCTACACGATACCCCGGTCAACCTACATAATCCGCTATCACATGTCTCACAGTATGTACATCTACACAATACCCTAGTCACCCTGCATGATCCCCTATCACCTGTCTCACAGTCTGTACATCTACACGATACCCTAGTCATCCTCCATGGTCCGCTATCACATGTCTCACAATCTGTACATCTACACGATAACCTAGACACCCTGCATGATCCCCTATCACATGTCTCACAGTCTGTACATATACACGATACCCCGGTCATCCTACATGATCCGCTATCACCTGTCTCACAGTCTGTACATCTACACGATACCCTAGTCACCCTACATGATCCCCTATGACCTGCTGCACAGTCTGTACATCTACACGATACCCTAGTCATCCTACATGATCCCCTATGACCTGTCTCACAGTGTGTACATCTACACGATACCCTAGTCATCCTACATGATCCGCTATCACCTGTCTCACAGTCTGTGCATCTACACGATACCCTAGTCATCATCCTTGATGACAACCAAAGGCAAATCAACCCCACCTTAATTTCACGCTACATTAATCAAGATATAATCTAGTATCGACAGCCATTTTATAGATACATGTACGCTGTTTTAATTCGTTCAGGGGAACACATGTGGATGCTAGGAACTAAAGGAGAAAGAACGAACACTATAGTTTAATAATTGGATACTCGAACAGCCAGTGGGCTGGTAGCATGAAACATCCTAAATAACGTTTACTTTTAAACTTAAGTCATGTAAATACTGGATTATTTATTTCTAAATCAACATTTATTTCAGATGTTTGCATTTACGTGGGCACAAAAAGTGAGAACAGAAATTGTATGGCAACTTTCTCACGGTGTTCAAGTGATCTAGAAACAACGGAAAAGTAAAGATGAGATTGACTTGTCGTGTTGAAGTTATTTTAAACAAAATGTTACTCTGTACAGTTTTTTTATCAGAATTAAGAATATTTATGATGAAACTCTTTCATGTTCGGCGTATGTGTTCGTTATGTGGTTACCGTAGCAGTTCCAGTATTGCCGTCGGTAAAGCTTCATGTAATGTATTGCTGCCTGTTAAGCTTCCTGTATTGTATTGCTGTCTGTAAAGCTTCCTGTATTGTATTGCTGTCTGTAAAGTTTCCTGTGTTGTATTGTTGTCTGTAAAGCTCCCTGTATTGTATTGCTGTCTGTAAAGCTTCCTGTATTGTAGTGTTGTCTGTAAAGCTTCCTTTATTGTATTGCTGTCTGTAAAGCTTCATGTTTTGTATTGCTGTCTGTAAAGCTTCCTGTATTGTATTGTTGTCTGTAAAGCTTCATATATTGTATAGCTGTCTGTAAAGCTTCCTGTATTGTATTGCTGTCTGTAAAGCTTCCTGTATTGTATTTCTGTCTGTAAAGCTTCCTGTATTGTATTGTTGTCTGTAAAGCTCCCTGTATTGTATTGTTGTATGTAAAGCTTCCTGTATTGTACTGTTGTCTGTAAAGCTTCCTGTAGTGTATTGCGGTCTGTAAAGCTCCATGTATTGTATTGTTGTATGTAAAGCTTCCTGTATTGTATTGCTGTCTGTTAATTAGCTTCCTGTATTGTATTGCTGTCTGTAAAGTTTCCTGTATTGTACTGTTGTCTGTAAAGCTTCATGTATTGTACTGCTGTCTATAAACCTCCCTGTATTGTACTGCTGTATGTAAAGCTTCCTGTATTGTATTGCTGTATGTAAAGCTTCCTGTATTGTACTGCTGTCTGTAAAGCTTCCTGTATTGTACTGCTGTATGTAAAGCTTAATGTATTGTACTGCTGTCTGTAAAGCTCCCTGTAGTGTATTGTTGTCTGTAAAGCTCCCTGTAGTGTATTGCTGTCTGTAACGCTTCCTGTATTGTATTGTTGTCTGTAAAGCTCTCTGTATTGTACTGCTGTATGTAAAGCTCCCTGTATGGTATTGCTGTATGTAAAGCTCCCTGTATTGTATTGTTGTCTGTAAAGCTCCCTGTAGTGCATTGATGTATGTAAACCTCCCTGTAGTGTATTGATGTATGTAAAGCTCCCTGTATGGTATTGTTGTCCGTAAAGCTCCCTGTATTGTATTGCTGTCTGTAAAGCTACCTGTAGTGTATTGATGTATGTAAAGTTCCCTGTATGGTATTGTTGTCCGTAAAACTCCCAGTATTGTATTGCTGTCTGTAAAGCTTCCTGTAGTGTATTGCTGTCTGTAAAGCTTCCTGTAT
Source organism: Mactromeris polynyma (assembly GCA_032209605.1). Lineage (NCBI taxonomy): Eukaryota > Metazoa > Mollusca > Bivalvia > Venerida > Mactridae > Mactromeris > Mactromeris polynyma. The sequence continues at coordinate 9,901,362 of JASFXZ010000017.1, forward strand.
GGTATTGCTGTCTGTAAAGCTCCCTGTAGTGTATTGCTGTCTGTAAAGCTTCCTGTATTGTATTGTTGTCCGTAAAGCTCCCTGTAGTGTATTGCTGTCTGTAAAACTCCCTGTAGTGTATTGCTGTCTGTAACGCTTCATGTATTGTATTGTTGTCTGTAAAGCTCCCTGTATGGTATTGATGTATGTAAAGCTCCCTGTAGTGTAATGCTGTCTGTAAAGCTCCATGTAGTGTAATGCTGTCTGTAAAGCTCCCTGTATGGTATTGCTGTCTGTAAAGCTCCATGTAGTGTATTGTTGTCTGTAAAGCTCCCTGTAGTGTATTGTTGTCTGTAAAGCTCCCTGTAGTGTATTGCTGTCTGTAAAGCTCCATGTAGTGTATTGTTGTCTGTAAACCTCCCTGTAGTGTATTGCTGTCTGTAAAGCTCCCTGTAGTGTATTGATGTATGTAAAGCTCCCTGTAGTGTATTGCTGCCTGTAAAGCTTCCTGTAGTGTATTGTTGTCTGTAAAGCTTCCTGTAGTGTATTGATGTATGTAAACCTCCATGTATTGTATTGATGTATGTAAAGCTCCCTGTAGTGTATTGCTGTCTGTAAAGCTCCCTGTATGGTATTGCTGCCTGTAAAGCTCCCTGTATTGTATTGTTGTCTGTAAAGCTCCCTGTAGTGTATTGCTGTCTGTAAAGCTCCCTGTAGTGTAAAGCTGTCCAATTTATAACCTTATGTTATATTTCTTTTCTTTTTAGGGTTGTGTATCTTTCAAGGCACCCAAAGAGGACTTTCTTTGCAATTATATTCATAATAGCAAGCGTTTGGATCATCTCAGAAATTCCGAAACTCAAATCGTTGAAACAATTGATGGCATTCAGTGTGTTTTCAAATCATAATAGAAACGACTTTGGTGTTCCTGTGGATAACTTCGAAGCAAACAAAACAACAACGACAAAGTCCAAATCTGTTTCAGCGCTGTTAATAAATGAGACGAGAGGAAGCGAAAGTGTACCAAAAACAATTGCTAGTCTATCACGGATGGGAGGGAACGAAACTGCACAACGCGGTAATGAAAGCTTGGTGGGAAGGTGTGATATGGACAAATATATCAGCATCACAAAATCACGGTGTCAATCACTTCTAAATGAAATATTGGCGCCAAAAGTCACAAATTATCATGACCCAATGGACCGTAACCCATTATCTTACATAGGCAGTTTCAATAATACCAATCTTGTACACGTCAATGGAACTAGGTATAATGATTGTGATATTGACAATGTCTACTTTAACTGCGACGAGTTGAAATACACGTATTTGTATGGAAAAGAATCTGTTACAGAAGAGGAAGAGTTATTTCCCTTGGCGTTTGCCATGAAAATACACAAAAGTGAGAATCAGGCGCATCGCCTTTTACGATATATTTACCAAAAACATAACATATATTGTATTCATATCGACACAAAGGCTCCTGCTGAGGTATATTTCAAATTCCGACAGATAGGACAATGTTTTGATAACATTCATGTAGTTGAAAATCGGGTAAATGTCGTTTATTCGACAATAAGACTGGTAGACGCAGAGCTCAAATGCATGGAAGCAATGGTCAAACATGGACATAAATGGAAATATTACATAAATCTTGCTGGACAGGAATTTATGTTGAAAACAAATCTGGAAATTGTCAAGATTTTGAAACTCCTGAATGGAAGAAACGACATTGAAAGCTTTCCCGTCCCGTCCCATCTTTTCGAAAGATTCACACGAAAAACAACAATTGGGACAAAATATGCAATACAAACTAAAGAAAGCAAGACGGCGTTTAGCGGAGATATTGAACTTCGGAAAGGGAGTGCATATGGAATGTTCTCAAGAAAGTTCGTGGTATTTGTTCTAACGGATAAATTGGTCAAGAACTTTTACGACTGGTTGAATGATACATATGACCCGGAGGAACTGTTATGGGCAACATTGAATAATATCCCGAAAACTCCGGGTGGACAAGTGAATGTGATTCAGCCAAAACCGTTTTTATCACTCGCAATAAAATGGAAATCGAACAAAAATAAAACGTGTGGAGGACGGTTCGTACGCTCGGTTTGCGTGTATGGCACCAGTGACATTCCATGGTTACTAAGCCACCGAAAGGTTGTTGCAAACAAATTCTATGAGGACTACCAACCATTGGCTTTAGATTGTGTTGAAAATGAAATGTATTTAAGACTTCTGTCTGGACAGCCTAGTAATCTGTTTGACTTAACTTACTATAGGAAAGTGTTGGAAAGCATCGAGAACTTGTGATATACAAGTTTTCATTGTAATGAGATTTGATTCAGTATATATGTAGTTCAACAATTTGAAGTAACTTTTAGTGCAATTTATGGCCGGATGAACCACCTGTCGGTCCATAAAAAGATGATTTAACTGCTAATACAATTAATCTTTCGTCAAATATTGGTATCTTTATTAAGTGTGTAAGTTCGAACTCCGACACTGAGTTTACTCCGTCTTCTTGTAAGTAAAGTTAATATGCTATAGAATTTACCATAGAACACCCCATGAAGAAAATTAATAGTTATATTGTCTAGTTTGTAACACTACTGATATTGAAGATGAATTCCATTTTACTTGTATTTATTACGTTGTTACTACATGCATCATTCTGTGTACAATGTTTTCAACTATTGAAATCGGATGATAGAATAAGCTCTAGTTGTAAGAAATAATTTATTTACTGTTGAAAGATAAATGCTTAGTACAACCTCCGACGATTTATTTAAGCTAATTTGTATAACATATACATGCTTCCTTTACATGTAATTGATTGATTGTTGTACAGTAACACTTACTTACGCGTTAACTAAATTTATCTAAACATGTATGTGTTGTAAACGATGTATATTGAACAAGTAAAATGTCTGTTCTGTTCTGTTCTGTTTTGTTCCTTCCTGTTCCTGTTCTGTTTTTTTCATGAACATGTTAGTTATTCTGACATTCATATATATACCCTAGTCATCCAAAATGATCCCCTCTCACCTGTCTCACAGTCTGTACATCTGCACGATACCCTAGTCAGCCTACATGACCCCCTCTCACCTGTCTCACAGTCTGTACACCTGCACGATACCCTAGTCATCCAAAATGATCCCCTCTCACCTGTCTCACAGTCTGTACATCTACACGATACCCTAGGCAACCTACCTGATCCGCTATCACATGTCTCACAGTCGGTACATCTACACGATACCCTAGTCACCCTGCATGATCCCCTATCACCTGTCTCACAGTGTGTACATCTACACCATACCCTAGTCATCCGACATGATCCCCTATCACCTGTCTCACAGTCTGTACATCTACACTATACCCTAGTCATCCTACATGATCCCCTATCACCTGTCTCACAGTGTGTACATCTACACCATACCCTAGTCATCCTACATGATCCCCTATCACCTGTCTCACAGTATGTACATCTACACGATACCCTAGGCATCCTACCTGATCCGCTATCACATGTCTCACAGTCTGTACATCTACACGATACCCTAGTCATCCTACATGATCCGCTATCACCTGTCTCACAGACGGAAAATCTACACGATACCTTAGTCATCATACATGATCCGCTATCACCTGTCTCACAGTTTGTACATTTACACGATACCCTAGTCATCCTACATGATCTGCTATCACATGTCTCACAGTCTATACATCTGCACGATACCCTAGTCATCCTACATGATCCGCTATCACATGTCTCACAGTCTGTACATTTACACGATACCCTAGTCGCCCTGCATGATCCGCTTTCACCTGTCTCACAGTCTGTACATCTACACGATACCCTAGTCACCCTGCATGATCCGCTATCACCTGTCTCACAGTCTGTACATCTACACGATACCCTAGTCATCCTACATGATCCGCTATCACATGTCTCACAGTCTGTACATCTACACGATACCCTAGTCACCCTGCATGATCCGCTATCACCTGCATCACAGTATGTACATCTACACGATACCCTAGTCACCCGGCATGATCCCCTATCACCTGTATCACAGTATGTACATCTACACGATACCCTAGTCACCCTGCATGATCCGCTATCACCTGTATCACAGTATGTACATCTACACGATACCCTAGTCACCCTGCATGATCCGCTATCACCTGTATCACAGTATGTACATCTACACGATACCCTAGTCACCCTGCATGATCCGCTATCACCTGTATCACATTATGTACATCTACACGATACCCTAGTCACCCTGCATGATCCCCTATTATCTGTCTCACGGTCGGTACATCTACACGATACCCTAGTCACCCGGCATGATCCCCTGTCACCTGTCTCACAGTCTGTACATCCACACTACACATCCTACATGATCCACTATCACCTGTCTCACAGTCTGAACATCTACAGGATACCCTAGTCACCCTGCATGATCCGCTATCACCTGTCTCACAGTTTGTACATCTATACGATACCCTAGTCATCCTACATGAACCGCTATCACCTGTCTCACAGTCTGTACATCTACACGATACCCTAGTCATCCTACATGATCCACTATCACCTGTCTCACAGTCTATACATCTCCACGATACCCTAGTCATCCTACATGAACCGCTATCACCTGTCTCACAGTATGTACATCTACACGATGCCCTAGTCATCCTACATGATCCACTATCATCTGTCTCAAAGTCTGTACATCTACACGATACCCTAGTCATCCTACATGATCCACTATCATCTGTCTCACAGTCTGTACATCTACACGATACCCTAGTCATCCTACATGATCCACTATCACATGTCTCACAGTCTGTACATCTACACGATACCCTAGTCATCCTACATGATCCACTATCATCTGTCTCACAGTCTGTACATCTACACGATACCCTAGTCATCCTACATGAACCGCTATCACCTGTCTCACAGTCTGTACATCTACACGATGCACTCATTGACTGACTGACTGACTGACTGACTGGTGTACTCACTGACTGTATAACTGACTGATGCACTCTATTGTTCACCGATGCACTCACTCACTCACTGATGCACGTACTCACTGATGCACGTACTCACTGATGCACTGACTGACTGATGCACACACTGACTGACTGATGCACTCACTCTCTGACTGATGTACTCATTCACTGACTGATACACACTTTCACTCACTGATGAACTCATTGGCTGGCTTACTGATGCACTCACTTACTCACTGACTGACTAACTAATGCACTAACTCACTGAATGATGCACTCACTCTCTGACTGATGCACTCACTCACTGACTGTTGCACTCACTCAATGATTGACTGATGCATTCGTGGTAACACGAATCTTAAGTGAAATTCGCGAATTTGAGTTACTAAGTAACATAATAAGTGGACAACTAGATAAGATTCGTGTTACCACTTAAATCTAGTGTAATACATCATAAAAAGGTAAGAGGTGGCAGTTCTGGGCACTGTCAAGCCTGTTTCTAGTTGTATGATATTTATCTTACCGAAATTTATCACGAATATTAACTAGATAGCTAGATAATTATCGAAATAATTAAGTGGTTAACACGAATTAATTCGCGAACGCTATCATGTATGTTAAAAATAACGATATTAACGGCTACTTTACACGGTAATAACAGTCACACATCAGTGCCTATTTAAGACATTTATTAACGGATTTGAACTAGTGAAGTATACATGTATTTGGGTTTTCCGCGAGGCCAATTTATCACTCCGTAGTTTGATTAGTCAAATACCTTGTATAGTCTGTTTCCATATACATGTAACTCATCAGTACTCATTGTATCAGTTATGCAATTATACACATTTATGTTAATTAACTTATTAAATATGGATTTATCTGACTACAACAAGATCTGTTTATGACTGGTACATAAAACCAAGAAAAGTCCTCTCAATTCCAACGTCGGGCAATGTCCTGTGGGGTTGACTAACAAGGCTACTCACTATATAAATGATATATATACTAAATTTACATGTCTACTTCCGAACGCAGTTGTTAAGGGAAACAATAATAATTACGTTCATCTAGTTGTTTATGCAAACTTGTCATGTTTACAGTAATAAGATTAACGTATATGTCGTGATAAAATGTTTTCTTTGTAAACATAACACTCTGAATGTTATATATGTGTGGTCATTACTTTGCTTCGGAAGAGGAAAATGCAAAACAATATATAGTGCATGGCATATGTTTAGATTTGGTAAACAAAACTTAGTATGCACAATCATGTGGACACATACAGAATCACGGCAAAAGTTACGTTTCAATAATTTCAATTCCCCCACTGCTTAAACATTTCTGTCCGCACTGCCCCACATTCGAACGGCCAAACGTTAGCTAACTGATATCAGGGACCGTATATGAACCGTATATGAGTTATAGTATGTTCCATAGTATGTTCCAGCTGATATGAAGTTAGCATTAGCTGCAACTTACGATCAGTTATACTCCTAGAAGTAGCAGCATATATATGTAGTATTACTGCTTACTGCTACTAGTAATACATGTAAATATGTTATCGCACATATAACCTCAATATTATACTGTATTACTGCTACTGCTGCCAGCTATATCAATGTAACACTGCCAAGTCACATCACAGTGATCGCCGCAACCACCGTTACGCTTGAGGAAAGAGCAATACGTATTAGGCACAACTTGATTAATAAGGGGTGTTGCTAAATATTTAACCGAATGTTATTATGTGGCACATATATGGTGGCATATTACTGCCAACAGTTAGCATGATAGCGTTCGCGAATTGTTTCGTGTTAACCACTTAATTATTACGACAATTATCTAGCTATCTAGTTAATATTCGTGATACATTTTCGGTATGATAAATATCATAAAACTAGAAACAGGCTTGAAAGTGCCCAGAACTGCCACCTCTTACCTTTGTATGATGTATTACACTAGATTTAAGTCTAGTTGACCACTTATTATGTTACATGTACTTATATAATAACTCAAATTAGCCAATTTCCAAAATAGTACATGTATATCATTACATAGCATAGCCCTCAAAGCAACAAAAACAACAAAATACCTAGGTGCCGATCTTAGTAAAGATTTCAGTTTGTTAAAGTACAGTAACTGTAAACAAATAACTCACTGAAAAATAAATATCAAACAACTAGATGCCCAATGGCAACATGTCGAGCCCACCAAGAGATGAACATAATACGGTTATATAATGCTATACGATGCATATGTATTACACCCATTTTTTACCTTTGACTCTGCGATAAATGATATTGTCGTATTCGGAAAAAGATGTTTTGGACACTTTCTTGACCTTTGACCACGAAGTGTGACCTTTGAGCTGCGTACACGGATTTTGTGCGCGACACATCATCTCTTCATGGTGAACATGTATGCCCAGTAAATTGATAATCTCCAAATGAATGACAGTGTTATATTCCGGACAAGATGTTTATATCCCTCTGTTTGTGTGACAAGGTCTTTCAAGAAACACACCAGGTCATCATTGTAAATATTTATGCCAAATAATTTGAAAATCCCTCAATAAATGACAGAGTGATATTCCGCAATAGGCACATTTTGTATGTTTGACCTCTAAGTGTGACCTTGACCTTTGAGCTATGGACTTGGGTGTTACAAACAATAAACAGTCTAATCATGGCGAGCATGTGTGCCAAGTGATTTTAAAATCCCTCAATAAATGACAGTGTTATGGTCAAGACAAGATTGTTTAGACCCATTTTGACATTTGATAAACAGTAAATAAAGTTCATTTATATATTTTTGTAAAATGGATTTTTCACACCTAATTAGTATTTGGCTAGGGCATCTGTCTATCATGATTGGATCTTAATTGCTATAACAACAGATTGGTGGAACGAGTTATAATTGACTGCATTTTCACAGGTTCATTGTTTAATTTATGACCCCTGTGGTATTTGACCATGTACTACATACATACATACATCTTTTATTCTCTCAATACATGTACACAACATGCAAATATGAGGCATTTACAATTGACAATATAATATATTTTTCGAGGCTACAATATACATTCAAGGTACAGTATTAGTTATAAACACTCAAGATTGTTCTCACATTTCAAAAAAGATAGACACGAAGTACATTAGTAAAAAAATAATAGTTAAATATGAAAAAGATATTACATTCTAACATTTCGTAGGATAACTTTTACAAATTTACAAAGTTTCAAAAATTCTGATTTGTTGTTGTCATTAACTTTTCTAACTTAAACATGTGTGGACGTCGATAAAAGAACGGTTTAATAAACTGTCTTCTATTATTAGAGAACTGTTCGCATTCAAATAAAAATGAAATTCATCCCCAATTTTGTTTCTGCAGGAGTTACAAGTTCTTTCATTAATTGGAATTCTTGACCAGTTTCCCGTTTCAATAGGTAAGCGATGGTTCCTTGTTTTAAATTTGATGAAAGTATATAATAAAGATGGTTGTAGTTTGGATAAATAAGGTTCAAAACCGAAAGATTTCTTAAATACTCTGTAAAATGTGTTATTTCTTGAATTTTCAACAAATGAATACCAATTATTTAAGAATAAGTCCTGTAATTTTTGTTTAACCGACATCTTTAACCATTTTACATTCGGGAAATTTGCTTCTGTCCAAATATTTATAAGACCGCATTTAATCAGAATATATATAACATTGAACAACCATGGATACTTTATTTTAAGCATTTCATCGGGAAAAGCTTCTGTTGATCGTAGAATATTTTTAATAAACTGCAGATGATAATTTCTTTGGTGTGTCTCCACCTTCAGTTACACTAAGTCTTGACCAAAAATATATTATTTTTTCTTCTATGTCTATTGACAGTGGCATACATCCTGTTTCACCATAAACGAGATAATTAGGGGTCGACCTTTTTAATTTTAATATATATTTAAACAAAAAATTAATTGTACACGTTCTATTAAATCTAGTTTACCAAAACCCCATATTTCAGCTCCATAGAGTAAAATAGGTTTGACAGTTTTATTAAAGAGGTCTATTTGTAAATCTATCGGAAGGTTAAGACGATTAGAATTTTTAATAAGACTGTACATTGTCCTAGTTGCTTGGTTTGAGTTTTTTTTTACAACTTAGGAAAGAGCCACTTCTATTGAAATACAGACCAAGATATGTATATTCGTTTACGACCTCTATAGCTTCATCTTTGAAAGTAAAAGTATACATGGGTTGTCTACCTTTAGCGAAAACAACAATTTTACCATGTTACCCTAAGCTTCCAAGTATCACAATATTGATCATACGTATTTAAAGCTTCCTGTAAATCATTCGCTGTTTCTGCCATTATTACTGTATCATCTGCATAAAGTAAAATAGACCGTTTCTCCAGATCGTGTCGAAAGCTTGTTTTAAGTCGATAAACGAGCAGAATAATTTTCTTCTGTTATTATTTAGATATTGAATAATGTGGTGTAAAACGAATCTGCTGTCGAGAAACCTTTTCTAAAGCCCGCTTGTATATTGTTTAGAATATCATTAGATTCAACATAGTCAGTAATTCTTTTATTTAAAATACTGGTAAATACTTTCCCTAGACAGCTTAACAATGTTACAGGCCTATAATTTTCAGGTTTTGTTATGTCGCCTTTATTTTTATATATTGGATTGATTATACCTATTGTCCATAGCTCTGGGATTACACCAGTGTCATAAATGAGATTAAAGAGTTTAACATATATAGTTTTCATCAATGGTAAAGATGCTTTTATTTGTTCGTTTACTATTTTATCATAACCACTGGCTTTGTTATTTTTTATAGTTTTTATTGCTATCACTATTTCATGTTCAGTAATGGGGACATTTATTTCTTCGTTTATTTCATTTTCTGCGTTATTATTATCATTATTGTTATTATAATTATTATTATCATCATTATTAGTGTTTACATTTTTGAAGAAATTATAAAGTTCTGTTAAGTTAGCTTCATTTTTTGTAAAGGCTTTCCATTCAGGATTTTCCAATATTTTCTTGGATCTTTACTTTTAGCATTTCGCAATTTCTTAATATTATAATTTTTATATTTATTATAAAATTGGTTTAATGTATTTTTGTAAATTTTAGCATTTCGTTTGAGAGTCTCTTTCGTTTCGTTATTCTTTCTTAATTTATAAAGATACTTTGCAGACGTGTGAAAGTTTTTTCTAGCCTTTTTGCATTTTGGTCCAAACCAAGAATTTTTATTAGATATACCGGTGTGTCTTTTATTATTTACCTTTGTATATCCGAACGTTTCGCTAGAAGTATTCAAAAACAGTGTTGATATATCATTGACTATTTCGTCTACATTCTCTTGGGTAAAGTTCGTATCAAGTGTAAAATTATCAAGAGTTTCGTGTATATTTTGCAGTTTGTTTATATCCAATTTGTCTATAAATTCGTTTGCTTTAGTTCTATCCCATACTTTGACAGACGTTTGTACCTCATCTCGTTCATGGTTGCTTTTACTTAAGTTAAATGTTAAGTTTAGTTCAACTGGGTTATGGACGTCTGAAAACAAGGGACAGTAGTCCAATACTTGCAGTGATGACACATATTTAAAAAGACTAGAGTTACAAATAAAGTAGTCAACAACACCTTTACCTTTACATGTGGTTTTCCCAGGGCTGTCCAAAAATTCATTATCAACTACAATATAATCCCGAAGACATTTAGTTCTGGAATTAAAATCCCCAAATAAACAAAATGTGTCATATTTTCGTAAAAACATGTTAACATCACCTTGGATTTCTAAGAACGGATCTTCTATAGAAAATTCTGAGTACTCTGGTGGTATATAAAAATGCCACACACTACATCTTTTTGTGTTTTTAACAACGTTTTTGAAATTGTAAACCATAAAACCAATTTATTGAAAGGAATTGAATTTATTAAGGTTTTTTAGTCAGATTTTCACATTCAGATTGAATAGTTTTATAAATCAATACAGTACTAAACAACATATAGGTCCAACTGTCCCCGTTTGAAAAAAAGTTCAGAATCTTGTCCAGTTCTCAAAACCCCTTTAGTCCAGAAACTCCTTTAAACTGGAAATTTTGTCTGGTCCCGAGCTCGTCCGGTTTAAAGGGGTTCCAGTGTAAAAATAAGCAACATGAATTTCAAATTGAAGTTGATGGTATTGGGAATGTAGATTATATTAGAAAATAAGGACACAATCAAACCATGTTTGATGTGTGACACAATCGTCAAATATTGCATACAAACATACTCCTTACTTAAAACTTTCATTAAATATTATAAATCTATTTGTGCGATTTCTAAAGATACAGTGGTAGTTGCAGCTGTGCATTTATTATGTAATAGCAAAGCACATGCACACACACATTTGTTTTTCAAACATATACAATAAATGTCACCAAAAATCACTATCAGAAAGTTTCAACCTAGATATTGAAATCCAGAGGAAAATACACCAGTTTCTAATGATATCAATATGTTATCAAACCCTACAGCAAAACAAATAATTTTGTATTTAACATTCTGAATAGGATTGTGAAATACATTGATTCCATAAAAATCAACAGGATGTTTTGTAAAATTGTCACCATTTAATATTAAAACATTACTCGTTTTTAGAAAATCATATGTCAAAATAACATTAAACAATCATAAAAACATTCAGGAACATCATTCAGAAAGTGTAGGGCTTCACAGGACTAAGGATACAAGTTCAATCCATATAATGTTCCTCCAACTCTTTCAATTTAGTAATTCACAACGTTAAACATTGAATGATGAAAGTTCATACTCAAATTATATAAATCCAAGTCAAGATATACATTAGTGAAATGCAAAAATCAACATATTTACATACATCTATAAATTTCCACAATTACAAAAAGACCAACAGAAACAAAGTGGAACTACACTGCTCACATGGGTAACTAAAAACCTACCATGTCCTTGGTCTAGGTTTCTAGAAAATCAATCAGCCCAAGTTTCATGAAGATCCAGCAAAAATGTTGAATTGACAACAATATTTTTCTATGATTTGACCCAGTGACCAAATTTTTTTATCCAAGATGTACTAGTTTCGATCTTGACAGATACTGTATGACTACTGATATTCTGGTGTAATTTCATGTTGTTCAGGCTGCATGTGTGGCTTTAAGTGTTTTACAAACAATTCTATTTGACGAGCTTAAATGTACCCCATCACACACTCATGCTTGATCGATATATAGTTCCAGAAAATTCTATAAAGTAATTAGACTCGAAAACCTTCTAAACTGTTTTCGATAATCAGTTTAATATGGACATCTGGGTTTTTGGTATACAATTGAGAAATATTCTGTACTTTCAAAAAAAAATAAGAGATATTAATGTGGTAGGAAATTCATAGACCAAAAAGGTGTCCCATAATGACACCTTTAAAAGTTTTGACAATGTACACTGTCAATATTATAAAGGGTATGGAGTGAAACAAAGTACACTGGAACCGCTTTAAACCGGACGAGTTAGGGACCGGACAAAGTGTCCGGTTTAAAGCGGTTTCCGGATTAAAGGGGTTTTGAGAACTGGACAAGATTTTTTTCAAATGGGGACATTTAGATCTTTATTTTTTAGTACTATAGTGATTTGCATCAAAAACCCATAAAACGTTTAGCGGTTGTGTAGACATTGTTTACCATTACAAGAAAATGATGTGATATGTACGTTTTCTCTTAAAGATATGATTTAAATTTACAAAACAATTTCATTGTTTGCACATTATCAATGACTCTAATGATTTATAATAATTATGGATGGGAATATTCGATTGTTTTGCTAACCGGTTAACCGAAAATTCTATCAAATGGTTAACCGGTTAATCGAACAAGAACAAAAACATTTATCGTTAAATGAAATTTTATACACAAATGAAACATATACACGTACCTAGATATACATGTATGTATAATTTTATATTCATATGCCAACTGTTTCTCACACGTAATCAAATGTTCATTTCAATGAGTCGTTTATGTAAATATTGTTGAAAATAAGGCAAATTACTGACATCTGCCAATGCAAATATGCCAGCTGTAAATAATACATGATCGATTATTCAGTCTGAATGAGTTATTCATGTAAATTAATTTTAATTGAGTATACTAACAGATAAATGTATAATATATGTACATGTCATATGTAAACGTGTTTTGTAATAGTCAAAGGCAATATTACGACATGCTATTACATTCTAAATAAACTGTGAGAAATGTATAATGAAATACTCATTGTTTTCTTTTTAAATGGTCAAATGAACTTTGCATTCAAGTCAATTAGTAAGCAAGCATTAGCTTAATATTAATATATCCAACGTATACTTAATGAAATATATGTGACAGGTCATAAATGTGTCAAAAAATTTCTTTCACACTTAATTGGTGTTGATTTTTTACACCTCTGGCAACAAGTATAACCATGATTTGTCAATGATAATTTTTATCTAAAATGTGATAAATAATATCAACACCAGCAATGGTTTAGTCAATTTATATAATAATATATACAATGTACTTGATTTGAGTTTATTTCGATTCTAAAACAACACGAACGTTATCGTTTTATTTATAAATATCTTAAATGTGAGAAATTCGTCAGTAAAATCCGCCGAATTCGACATGAAGTTTATTATCTTCATCATTTTCATAATGCATATAATGTAGGTTATTCTTTCTCTTTTATGAACTGGTGTATGCTCTTATTTGGTGTCTTCTACGAACGATATTATTATTGTGCGTCTAAAATAGAAAATTGCCGTCATAATTCCATGATGTATGTAAAAATAAACGTATTACCCCTTTCATCTTTTTTAGGCACAGCAGTACTAACATGGTTTTGCTATTTGCATATCAGTGTTTTGTAAACCAATTAAATCTTACATTTAGCCACCTAGGCAATTTCTCTTCAACCGGAAAATATTTGTAACCTTGACGCAGATGGGTTAACGTTGTGTATAGTGTATTTTAAGATTTATCCAGTAAGTAGTGTTGTTAGTCATCACCACGGGGAATTGTCCGGTGTTAGAATTAAGAAGATTGTCTTGGTTTTATGTACCTGTCGTGAACATTTATATTGTTTTAATCAGATAAATCGCTATGTTTTAACATGAATGTGTGAGTTCACGACTTATGCAATAAGTAATGATGAACTATATTGAAACAGACTATACTGTGTCTATGACTTATCACACTACGGAGTTATTTTATCCAGTCTCCTACGCAGTGATCTCACCTTAAAAGTCTCGGAGGTTCTGTAGAATAGCGAAATTGAATGAACGGCTGTCGTTACATTTAGGCTTCTTTCTTCTTCTTCTTACAAAACATCGTCAATATTGACTAAAGTTTCGGCGCAGAGTGACTTAAGAAATAGTAGACATTAATAGGATAGGTAGAGGGAGTCAGATCAAAGGCAGAAAGTGGAGAAGGTTGCCCAACTGCTTTCCTTCCCTCATGTCAGACCAATCCGGCTACCGTAGCGGTCCCCGGGTATTCACCCGACCGGCACAGCTCTAACAATCATCGGTACTTGTACTAACAGTATGGGCTAATCAATTTAGAATTTGAGTGTTGCAAGCCCCTGTCTGAAATGTACCAGATCTGGGGCCTCGGCTATGGTTGCCGGTAGATTGTTCCAAGATGCCACTGTCCGAGGGAAAAGGCTATTCTTGAGAGAGTCAGGTGTAGAGAAAATGTGCCTGTAGCAGAGAGAGTCAGGTGTAGAGAAAATGTGCATGTAGCACTTTGAGTGCTTCTTCCTAGTACGTGCAGGTACTCGTGTGAGGAATGAATCCACTGGGATAATTTGAGAGTTAATGGTTAAATTACAATGTTACAATATGATGAAAGGGATCGACTGTTTTGAAAAAATATTCCGCGAAAACTCCGAATGTCGATGGATAGCACGTGCACCAATCTAAAGGAATAAGGATATATTCAAGCAAAACTCAATTATTAATGAATTCTGCTACAAGAACTGAAGACTCAGAACAGAAAACAAGATATGCGGCATTTACAGGCATTCCAAAAGCCCGAATTCGTGGACAATCTTATTGTTTGTGCGAACAGAAAATGTAAGAAGTGGTACTATCAACAATGAGTTGGGGGTGAAAACAATCAAACGAAAAGAAATAGACAACTGGTCGTGGCAGTGGATGGTGTGCCAAAAATGATCAATAACTGATGGTAAGTTCCGTTCTTGTAGCAGAATTCGAAGGTATGTACGAAGCATTTCGTCATTTAAACTATACTCTCTTCACGAAACACATTTATATGGTATCGTTATGTATTGTTCAATTACTGCTGTCTTAATTTCCATAATTTGTATTCGTCGTACACCCGTTCCATTGTTTTTCTCGCTGTTTTCATTCATTGTTTTCATGCTATATGTATTCAAACTATGTTTTCATTCTATATTCTCATTCACTGTTTTCATGCTATGTATTCAAGCTATGTTTTAATTCTATATTCTCATTTATTGTTTTCATGCTATGTATTCATACTATGTTTTCATTCTTTATTCTCATACTATGTATTCATACTATGTATTCATACTATGTATTCATACTATGTTTCATTCTATATTCTCATTCATTGTTTTCGTTGCTATTTATTTTATTTCTTTATTTCAGTCTCATTCTTGCACATGTTACATATATATCACAATAAAATGCAATATAAAATAACAATGCAAGACCATTCTACAAAGAATTATAAGAGACAATTCTAACAACATTTAAAAAAGAGAACCTTCATAGATAACCCTCTTTAAATATAAAACAAGAAATATCTTGAAAATTAGATTGCCGAGATGTAAAATGTATTTTGGGAAGTTCATCGAAATTCGATGGATTTCGGTAAGGTAACGTACCCTTTATCGAAAGGTTAACCAATCAGCGTCAAAGATATCCTACGTAGTGATCTCCCCTTATAGTTATCGTTATTGCTGTACTGCAAGGAAAGATAACCGCTGCGTGTAGTTTAAGACCGGATGAGACCGGCGACCGGATGAGACCGGGACCGGCATATAGTAAAGCCCTATTTTTGCTCTTTATTCGACGCATTTTCCTTAATTTAAAGGTTTAACATTGCATAATATTTGCCAAAAGTCACTACACTTTGCCCTTCAATGGCAACATTTTACCACATTTTGCTACATTACGCTTTGTAGCCAGACCCCCCCCCCCCATTTATTCACCTCGGATCTACAACATGTCAGCGTCCTGTGTCACAGAAACAGAAAAAAGCTAACGCGAATTGTATTTCACCATGAAGAAACGTGAAGCATCTGTTAGGCCAGAAGTATTTCAGGCTATGCAAAATATCGACATCAAAGCTCTTGAACAATTTGATGTCAAATCATTGCGACCAGTGTTACCATGTTTAGTCAGAACTGCACTTTGCCAACCTGTTGATAAAAGTCGAAGTTGGACTATAGCTAGAAAAGATGTTTCCAAGATCCTGGCGGGAATTGATGACGTGAACAGTATTGTTGCTCTACTTTCAATTGACTTCCATGCTCTTGAACAAGATGTCAAGAAAGAACAGCAGCTTCGGTAACTTAAACATTCTCTTACTTGAATGCATCCATACTCTTGTACAGACTAATTCCTGCAACCAAAGATTACTTCAAATACTCATTCTTTCCCGGACTGTTCATCAGTGGAACCGCCACATATTCCATGTCTCCCCACCCTGAGTGCAGTTTAATGTTGCAATTAGCAACATTATACGTACCATCTTACCATGACTCCATTCCCACCTGTTTTTAAACTGTTAATTAATATCACTAACATTTTAATACCATTCTTACTTCTTTTTTGTTGACTATACTTTTACTTCTTTTTAACTTTTCTCAGCGGCTTGACATGCACAATTGTCTAAGTCCTCGTAAGAGGTTTGACAAAACTGATAGATTATGTGAGACTTGAAATTACACAGTTTGTTAGAGCCAGGGCTAGTACATACCGGGTTATGAATCGGACTATATAACGCTATCTCTTATCGATTTATGTTGCCTCGGCTCGCGATTTTACCTATGCGTAAATTTCACGATATGGTAGATAACACGCTCTAAGCAGACGACGCGTTTCACTTTGTGTTTATGTGTAAATATTTTTATACTGACAATTAATTGCTATATTTTATATTTATATAACAAAGAAATGATCATCTTAAGTAAGACAGTATAATGTTATTTAAATTCTCACATGTTAATGGCATTCACAGGTATCAAATCCCAATTGACAAATTCAGTGAACTTTCAATAGAAAAAATATCAGTTTTCAGACAAATAAAAGAGCACTTAAAAGTACTATTACACGATTTCAGTTACCTGCAGAGCACCAAACTGTCTTTATTTTGCATAAAAACACTAAAATCTTATGTGATACAAGGCTTATTAGACTGCTTTTCTTTACATAATCATGGACATAATTTTCAATTTGGAAGCCATTTTTTTCGCATTATGCGAAAATTGGCCAAATTCACTGATTCTTTCTAAATATCTGGACAATTTGAGCACTTTATGACCTAGTGCAAAGCACAAAATTAAATATGATATTTATGTTTTCTAGTAATTGAACAGTTTTAATTGCTTAATTATACCATCATAACACTTGCAAAATGATGCGTTTTAATTAGTTGATTTTACATTTTGTCTTGGCTATAACAAAACATTAATTTGCCCGATGTGTAGTGAGTCACGTGATCATCCGAGGCATGATAAACTACGGTACACCGTCTGATTCATAACCCGGTATGTACTAGCCCTGTTAGAGCTCAACAATATTTTATTTCTTCATGAAGTGCAACGTAAAGTGTTTGCTGCTATTTTCGCGGTACTATTGGTTCACTATAAGTTATTATATGTTTACCTTACCTTACAGGTCAAAAGTTGGAAGTGCTCATTCTGATAGTGTATTGATATCACAGTTACAGAATGGACTTGCTCTTGAATTTGAGCACAGTGATTCTGCTCGAAGAATACGCTTGTTACTTAGTGAACTTCTTTTCATACTGTCTCAGGTAAGTGGCACATAAAGGCTTCTAAACCGTCATCTTTAAAACTGCTTAATTCAAAGATATTTGTTTAACATCAACTTCTAGACAACTTTTGTTAATCACTCTTAATCACCTGGGGATAATGAAGACCATAAAAGAATCTCACACATGGTAGGATTAGAACCCAAGAGTTTTGGATCAGGAGTCGGCCAATCTTCACCTAGCTAGACCATCATCCTTACAGCGTTTGCGCTAATGATTTCTTAGAATTCTAAAATGGCTTTTGTTCAAATATCATTACAAATGTTTTTTTACACATCATGGTTTAAATTGGTTAAGATGGTTTTGTGTGATATTTTGTTTGCTGTAGGTAAGAGATAGCAAAACAGATCTGTCCAAGAAACAATGGGATCTATTTGACTGTGAAGTGTACCTGGAAGAAGTGTCCGATGTACTGTGTATAGCTTACTCAGGTTAGTGTTTTTATTGCATTTTTCATGAGCAGGTTTCTACTTTAAGCTTATATTCTGAAAGCTGTCTGAGCTTGCATTTTAAATCCAATGCAGGACCTTTAGAAGCATAGCCTGTGCCACATATTTGAAATGATCCTGTCTAGTTTGAAGGTCAATTTATGGTCACCATCCACTTACAATGGTCTATTGAAGACCATGTATATCCCATATATTGTCATGTTCATCTCCATACAGACTAACCCTGGTAGTCGTTGGTGGGCTTCACCTTGCCAGGCATGCAACCCACTGATCATGTACCACCATGTACCCAGTCAGTAATTGACTGTAACTTATATTTTGAGCACTTTTTGTAAATTTGGAGCAATGAAAACACAAGCCATTCTCTGAAGTATGTGGTAATTATCCTCAATTCTTTTGTCTTGTATATCACACTTAGTGTGGTTTTAAGTTATAATTCTATCATGCCATTGATGCAATTTCAGAATTACCAAGTTTGTTGCCAGTCAGTGATGTAGCAGAGGCATTAATGTACGTACCAAATGGTGCTTGGTTATTGTGTAGACTTATAGCCAATTCTCCGGATAGTTTCCGTGAAGGTAAGATTCAAGAGTAATACTAGTTTGAATTTTTTTATTTTACATCAGTTGTGTTCTTACAACTTAAACAAATCAATCTTGATAACTGATTCCTGGGTTACTAACCAGTACCCACACCCAAATCAAAGGTTGTGAAGTATGTTACCAAACCCCAATAAAAGTGGAGTTTGAACTCACAACCTTTGAATCAGGACTAAGGTGCCCTACCCCTCAGTCACTTAGCCTCCTTATGAAGGTGTGAGTGATAGAAATTAATTAATCTGTTTTAGCCTAGCATAATGATCTGTGGTTTCCTTTGTGACTTAACAATTTAGCAGACATTTATCCTTGTTTTCTTTAAGAATGTGGGAAACAATTGCTATTAAAATATGGAGATTTTTTATCATACTTATTTTGTTATTTGTTCGACAATGTGTATGAAATACATCAATTTATAATAACAGTGATTATATTATTGTTTCGAGCTTGTAAATTACAGATTTGCTCATGTACTTAAGTGAGTGATATTGGGCCATTATGGGCCTCTTTTTAAGGTGTAGAAAGGATAACAACTGTAACCAATATCAAGAATCGATCTACAACTGAACAGAGCTAAATACAGTTGAATGCATTACTCCATATTTGCTGTTGTCTGTAATTATATTTATCATTTATGCAGTTTGTCAGAACTTGGTATCAAAGGGAGAGAAGCAAGATGAGGAATCAGTGAGTGGAAGAAAACGGATGGCACTCATCAAAACATTGTGTGAAATGAATCCTAGTGAAGCTGTGTTCGTTAGATCTCTGTGTGTAAGTGATCTTATATGTTAAAAAACTTATAGTAACATCCAGCTCTATATATAGTCTGTCTTTGATTGCCTATGGGTCTCGCCTTTAAATAGTTGGACTGATGTCCTTGTTTGTAATTTTAGTTAATAGTGTAAGGTTAGTTAGTGGTACAATGTATAATGTTAGTTAATGGTATAATTTGTTTATGCTTATATTAAGCTATTATTTCTATGACACATTGGCTTGGGTTTCTATTTGTGTCTAGTTTGTCAGTATCATAGTCACCAGATATAAATAGTTTCTAAACATTATCTTTATAATAATACATGTTTCTGTAAATAATATTCATGGGGATTTTTTTAAAATAATGTTGCAAATTGTTTGGTATATATATCGTTTTATCTTTTGTTCTAGGTTCAGCACTGTACAATGCCTGGTCTTACTGTATCACTGACCTTGAATCTGGTAACCAATCAATTTGAAAGCTCAGATGAAACATCCAGTGACCTTGTACCATTTGTTAGTGGTTTGTTGCTAGGCAACAATATTGAAGTGAAAAATTGGTTTTCACAATTCATAAAAAGTGGACAGAGGGTAATTTACATTCTTTTGTGTATGAAAAACTTAGTTTATTGATAATCTGCATATGTTTCATAAGACATTGACATGCTGTATGATTTGTGCCAATATTAACTTTAAACTTAATTCTGTAATAACAATTTAAAATTCAAAGACTGGGGATCAACTATTGCAGTGTTGTAATAATCTGAACATTTACTTGATGACTTTGGTGTATAAAACACATTCGCCAGTGTAGTTCACTGTATATTTTGACAATTTTAGAGAGGACGAGAGCCGACTTCTTCAATGTTACATTTGATGAGGCAGAGGTTATTACAGCAGCTTTTGAGCATTATTCCCGGAGCAGGTGAGAGCATGGAGGATGAGCATGTGATAGAAGCTGGGTCATTCGTCAGATTGTACTGTGCTCTGAAAGGAATTGCTACCCTGAAGTAAGTGTTTTATATGTGTAAAGATTTTTATATGATGACTGTATGTATGATATTATACAAAAAGTTGTATTCATACTTAAAAAATAGTTTGTTGTGGTTGAGGGGTAGAGCACCTGACTCTTGATCCAAAGGTGGTGTGCTTGTCGTGTGCAGCATGGAGTGGGGTTTGATCGTGAACTTCACAATCTCTGAGTTTGGCGCAAGTACAGGAACAGTATAGATAATTACAAATGTTTAATTTAAAAATGAAGATTATACGTTATGTTTAACTTGTTTATATGACATACTGATAGATTGTGAAACAAGTTATTACAACTTATGCTAATCACATTCAATGACTGCTTCATTGGTTACTAGCAAGATTTTTCAGTTTATCAGAACACGTTAAAACGGAATTCCAGTGAGAACAGAGAGTTTTATACCATCAATGTTGTGACTTGGAGTCGCGTTTAACATCCGTGATATTAAGCTGTGCACAAAAATATCATGCAACCCATTAAAAAATTCATGAATTCGGTGTTTCTTCCTTCTTTCTTTTTATTGTATGAACCAACGATACAGTCAACTCTCGCTATTATGACTTTGCTTGTGTCCTGTATTTTTGTCTTGAAATTGAATATGTTGATTTATTAAATAATTATGATCTGTGAAGCAACATTCAGATTTGTTTTCTATATATTATATTGCTTGCAATTTCTTGACCCATACTGTACTACCAACTTTCCTCACACAGACTATCATAAGGGGCATATATGTTCTATTCACAGCTGTTTCTATTATATGATTATTCTTGACTAGTCACATTACATTATGCTCAACATTAACTTTCATTTTTTCAGATTTACAGATGAGGAAATGAAGTTACTGTTACGATTGGTGACATCACGACCTCCAATCAGCCAATCAGGAGCCAGATTTGTCTCATTAGGATTATGCTTGCTAATTGCTTGTCCTTACATAATTGGGTATGAATTCTTTCACTTCATTGTTTTAAGTCCATTTGTTCTTTTTGTGTATTTTTGATTTTCATAAATGAAACAGTGTTACATTCACTACTTATGTAAGTCTTAATTGCATTGCTTATTTTAAAGTAGTGGTCAGTAAATGCTTCAATTTATGTTATTATAGTTTCTTGTCAGTCTTAATTTTTGCTTCAATTATTCATACTAACTTTTAGGTGAAATAGTATTTACCAACATTTTGTCATAATTTACATAACGTCTATGCATTTTGTTCTTAAATCAGTGGGTACAGTGAATCAATAATGGCAGATAGTGTATTTAAAAAGCTACTGGACCAGTTTGAGTACTGAGCCATATGAGGTTAATGATATAAGAACATTTAAATCTCCCATTTTCGCTGTGTATTAGTTCAATGAGGATTCAGTACATTGTTGTTCTTTTTATTCAATATTTTCTGATTGTTTCTGTATTTTAGGAGTCAGGAACAGGAACGACAAGTGGCATTCTGGATCAGATGGTTAATCTCTTCAGAAAGTCAATTTGAAAGGTAGGATTAACAGTTTGATTCATGTGGGAATATGTGGCTGGAAAGTAACTTGGAGGTCTTGGCCTGCAATTTATGTGGGGAAGTTGTCAGTTGCTTGCATGGAATCAGATTAGTCCTGGTTTGTAATCCAGGAACGCTGATTAGATCAACTGACTGCAGTTTATACCTGAATGTATTCAATACTGTTGAAAAAAAATAAGGTAAAACCCCAACACATGGCTATCTTAGAAATAATGTTTTTGTGCTTCAACGCTTTAACTAAATAAAAGTTAAAAGCATTATTTATTGTCATTATTCTGCATATTTGAAGGAATGCTGTACTATATCTTGTAATATTGCAATATTTAAACCAATTAAGTTTTAGTTTGAAATACATGTACTATCATTATAGACAAGCTGGCAAAAGTTCGTCATTTGGAGAGATGCTGTTTTTGATTGCTATCCATTTCCATGGTAACCATATGCATGCAATATCAGAACTTGTCTGCTCGACCCTTGGTATGAAGGTAAGTTGATTTTATCATCCAGAATAAGGCCATGCCAAATTGGAATTTTGTTAAGCGTCCGCGTGCACCTAGGTTTTGCGCTCAAATATTTTCGATATCCATGATTCGACAACGGCAATTTTAGTTGAGATCCGACTGTGATGTGATTATTGTGTGAAAACAAGTCAGTTTTAAATTAGATTTATTCATGTATAGATCTAGTTTTGAAACAAACCCTTTTGTTTTGTTTTTTATGATGTTTCTTTCATTAACATATCAAAAATTATGCATCACTTATTATCTGAGGATATTTGTGTTTTCCTTATGAGTTAGTGTGTTTTTTTTAATAGGTAGCTAGGTTTCGCGAACTTAGGTTGAAGCTTAACAAAATTTCAATTTGGCATGGCCTAATTATATAGAACAAAGAACTTATTCTGCTTCATTTATGCTTACAAAAGAGGTTACTGAATAAGACAGAGTCGAAGATCCATTATTATCGTTTAGTTGCTTAAATATGTACGAGGGTCAGTCATTAAGGTTCTGGACTGTTATGTATAATACACATCTGTCTTACTGCTCATGTATAAATTATGTTCATTTACCTTCACTTTCGCATAGGGCTGTTATTGATACAAATTATATCAATTTGTCAACGATTTTTTCTGTTGGTTGATACACACTTATAATTATGGCTGAAATTAGAAATTTTCTCCATTTTTGTGACCAGAAACAGGTCTGCAAATATAATCAACTATCAACAGGAAGGGGGATGAAGTATGCGTTTGCAATGCCATGGATTGTCTCATTATTTCATGAACACAGAAAATGTATTTTTTTCTGTATGAAAACATTATAGAGTAGATGAACTTTACTGTTTATTTCTTCTGAAGCAGACAGGATAACATCATCTTAGTAATAATGACACATTTAATTATGTAAGGCATACACACATAAACATACAGAAAATATAGGAGTTAATCGTCTATGAAAGGTTTTCAGAAATGAAATTGATATATCAATGTGTCGTTGATATTTTAGATATCTATATTGTCGCTATGCAAAGATTTGTATCAATGACAGCCTTACTTGCTCTTATCACCATCAAAACTTGGCATACTCAACAAAGATATATATTTTATATCGTAATATCTTGAAGTGTACTGGATTTGTTTGCCAACACTGGAAACTTGATGTCCATCCCTCATATTTATCTAATATGTTGTATGAATCAGTTTCAAACTGAAGCGTAGAGATGTTTGGTACCACCCAAGTAATTGACTCAATTGAAATTTAATAATCATTCTGATTTTGTCTATATAATTACAGGAAATCACCATTCAATTAATTTTCAACTCATTATTAACAATGCCTATTTGTTTAAATTCCCTCATTATATTTCAGACACATGTAAAAGCTAATGCATTAGCTAGAATAAGACAGATTTTCACACAAGATATCTTTACTGAACAGGTAAAATGCAGTTTAATATTATCCAATGAGTGTATTAAATATTATTGCTGAAAAATGTTAATTAAAGGTTAATTAAATAACAGAGAGTGTTAAAGTGAACAGCATTCATGTAAACAAGACTGCGTTAAAATGATGAAAAGATTTATCACAAATCATTACTTTTTAAGTTGATTTCACTAAAAGCTTATGTAACATGATTGGAATTTACCTAAATGTTTTTACATGACATGTGCATATTTCAGGTGATCACTTCTCATGCTGTCACTGTACCCGTCACTGAAGGCTTAAATGGAAACATGGCTGGATATCTACCAATACATTGCATATATCAACTGTTGAAAAGTCGAGCTTTCACTAAATACAAAGTGCCAATCAAGGTAAAGTACAAGTACATATCTTTTTGTGACTGTAAAAATATGTATGAAAAGTAGATTGTTATACCAACTAGATTAACATGTGTCAAGTGTAAACTGTACCATAAATTTCTACTAGTGTATGGTCAATTTGAATGACAATACGCTTGCCTAGGCGCTAAGAAGCCCATGTTGGACAAGTCGAGCATTGGAATTCCACACCCCTGGGCAATATATTTATGCCTCTTTGAGATTAAATGTTGTGTGATATGTTAGTCTACTCCTGTACAAGGGTCCGAAGCAGCTATGAATTGACGAATTTAAATTATTATTCATATTCTGCCCTTACAAAAATTAAGTTTACAGAATTAAAAGTTAAATGGAATGAGTTATTTGTTTAGATTTAGGCAAGTGAATGTTGGATGTGGACAACCAGTGTTTTCAGGTTAGCTTGTCCGTGGACAGATTGAAAATTGTGATATTTTCACACCCATGTTATCTGTATTCATGACTATGGTAAAAGCTTTAGATGCGTTATTTGAGAATTTCAACCATGAGTCACTGATAGTGTTTTGTATCTTTAAATAAAGTACTGAGTATTCATGTTATATTTTACCTGAATAATTTTATGTTAATGGGACTGACTATTTAAAACAAAATCTAATTGGTATGACCTGTGTAGTTTCTAAGCTGTTAAGTGTTGTACTTTATTCTGTGTTTTCAAAGCATTACAATTTGTGTTAAATTTTGTCTTATACAATTTTTTCCAGGATTGGATTTACTCCCAGATCTTCCATTGTTCGTACCCTCTCCATCCACTACTACCACAATTATTAGAAGTGTATGTGAACTCCATACTGGTCAAGAGTGCCAAAACTGACCACACAAATCAACCAATTGAATCTCATGAAATTACGGAGCTGTTTGATAAGAAACCAGTGTTTCAAAAGGTAAGCTACAGTGTGACGTCTCCCGAACAACACACCTTGGGAGAAAGTGTTTGAGGTTGTTGCCATGTAGAGGTTAATTTGATTGTAAATTCTTGCTATAGGAAAGATTGATACTGTTGCTGATGAGAAGTTGTTGTTCAAGAGGGGGCCACTCCACTGTTTATAATTTCTGAAAATGATGTGATTTTTGACCTGTCAGGGCATAGGATGGTTTGTTATTTGTAGATTCACTACACAGACGAGGGGCATGTGTTATTTTATTTGAAACTTGATGTAGCAATTTAAAATCAACAAATAACAGGTTAAGAAACCTGACTAATCAAGATTTTGTTATTGAGAAGTTTTCTCAATTTTAAATTTGCCTTGAAGCATTTTTCATGATTTAAAGAACGAGTGTGATTGTTGTCTTTCTGATTTTTTGTCATGTCTTTGTTTTACAGAATTCTGCAGAGGAAGTGAACTTAGCACCACATATATGTATGCTGTATTATATTCTATTATACCAAGACATGTTAGACAGTCAGAGAAAAAATCTATGTAAGTGTTAAGAGTTTCTTATCATTGCAATGTTGTTGTATACTCCTTTGTTTTTCTAAGTCGAAATACTTAATATTTTTATATAACAGTTGATTCATTTTATATTTTTGACATTTCCGAGCATGTATGCTTGTCTAATATAGATTTGGTAGTGTAAATCATAAGTGTTCATGTACTCATAATTTGGAAAAACTGGCCAATTATTTCCTTTTTAATTCCACTAAGTCTTTTACATATTTTGGGATATAGCTAGTAGCTGGTATATTTATGCCACATTGAACTTAATTTGCCCAAGAATTGTTAATTGAATCAGCAAAAATTAGACTTGAAAAGCCAGCCCACAAGCAGGAGCATCCATGTTTTGCTGAGTAAGCTGAAATGATTGGTTGATTGAATCAACTTGATTTCTTAATGTATTACTGCGTGTGATGAAACGTTCGAGGATGAAAGCAAACTAAGTTTATCCACATATAAATAATATTGGAGAAGTTTATAGACTTGTTTCTCTCTCTATCCTTTACCTGTTTTCTTGTATTTTCAGTATTATCTGGTAGAAATGTCGACTCTTATCCTGATAGTCTTATGTCAACAATTCCAATCAATTATCTTATACAACGGTCACAGAAAAGACAGGATATGTATGGTGGACTGTTTTCTTCATTACTGAAGTAAGATTTATCTCAACTTCTAGTTCATATTGGTGCTTTATTCATAGACCCATTATATCATGTATGATATGCAGTAAAATCTCTATAATAAGACCACCATTGGGACCCTTGAAAACGGTCTTCTTATTGAGGTGATCTTAAAATTTAGGTTGAATGAAGAGCAAAACAATGAAAATGAACTTGAAATTATGGTCTTAAGATTGAGGCGCTCTTTAAGTGAGGTTTTACTGTATAATTGTGACCAAAGCTATGAATGAGGCTGTGTATTTCATCTGTTTTAATTTCTCTGCATTTATATCTGTTTAGAAGAACATCTGCCAGTAACCTCTAATTTCCTTCTCTGTATGACGTTATAAATTGGTCAATTATCAGGCTGCATAATTGGATGAGACCATTTCAGTTACCCCCATGTCTTAATTGCTAACCATATAGTGTTTATGGTATTCTCAGGTATCTGAACGGGGCCATTATAATTTTGTGATTCTGTTACAGCATAATAAAATACCAAAGTGCAATGATTGGCTGCCAGTCATATATTAGCATCATATATTGATGGTTTGGCATTACTATAGTATCTGCTGCTGGCCCAAAAATTGGTCTTAATAGATTTGTACTTAACTCTCATTATTCTTGAATAAAACTATTTGTTTTCAATTTGATAGATTACTGGTTAGTCAATTTCCACATTTGTGTATCATAGAAGATTGGCTTGATGATGCCATGACCCTGTCTGTTAATGTGGGACGAAGTACTTATAAAGGGAATTGTACCATTGAGAGCTTCAAGACAGGTATGTAATATAATGTTCTGTAATAGTTCTGTAATGTGTGTTGCATTTCTAAGCAAGTTACTGTCATGAGTGCTTATACTTAACATAATATCTATAGCTAACTTCAGTTTGCATTATAGCTTTAGGAGGCTACCTCTTTTCCAAAACTTTGTGGCCCAGCTTTGATATTTTGTATGGAGCATTGTCTAGTGGTTGTCTAAATTATGCTCCTGGTATCAAAACCGTTTCCACCCCGGGTCGCAGGTTTTCTACAGACTTACATAGAGCAATCTTTAAAAATCTTCTTCTTCGAAACAGCCAGGCCCAGGGGTTTGATATTTGGTACTGGCCTCATCCTAGGTGTAGCATGTTTATAATAGTCTTCTATGGGGAATAACTTTTAAAATCATCTTGTCCAGAACCATGCTTATCAAAGCTCCATATGCACAATGTAGGTTACACCCTTAGAGTGTCAGGTCCTTGTGGGCCTCTTGTTTGAAACATGAGGTATGATAATTGTGCTAGCACCTTACTAATTTGTCTTGGTCGGTATCTCGGTGTTGAAAGTGTTGTAATGAGTAGATAACGTATGTCTTGTTTTATTTCAGCTCTTGCATTACTACCAGAAAATTCTACAGATTTACTCGCTGTCTTGCAAAAGATGGTCAATTTACCAGTCGAGGAATTACTTCCCTTTACA
Source organism: Mactromeris polynyma (assembly GCA_032209605.1). Taxonomy (NCBI): domain Eukaryota; kingdom Metazoa; phylum Mollusca; class Bivalvia; order Venerida; family Mactridae; genus Mactromeris; species Mactromeris polynyma. Next base: position 9,929,721 of record JASFXZ010000017.1, read on the forward strand.
AATGAGATTGTTCAAAGTTTACCTGTGATTTTGTCCTCGTCTGTTCCTCGTAAACTGATTGATTTTGTGAAGAAAATATGGTTTAGAATTCATTCCTTAACTCCTAGAAGGTACTTACTCATTATCTTTCTCATTATTTTGTGTTGTTCAAGAAAATATTAATGTGGTACTACAGTATTGTACAAAAATCAGTCAATAAGAAAGTTCAAATAAGAAATAAATATTTCTCAATTTCATCTGGGATGTGTCCTTGTATGTTAATTACAAGAATCAATGGTTAGTTGTTTTGTTTGTTCAGTAAACTCCCTGAAAACCTGACACTGTCTCGATAGGCTCACAAAACCTGTTGTCTGAGAGTTCCGGTTTTCAGAGAACTAATCATAACACTACACTTTGTTCTGACTCGGCCTTCTTAATACAACTGATATATTAATAATATAAAGTAACAAAAGGCTCTTTTTTGTTATTTTTCTGAACATTTTATGAAAAAATTCAGTGCTTTATGACAGCTCATGTAATATCTTCATGTGTCATGCAGTCATACTTAGTTATTCTATTTACAGTTTACGACTTGCTACAGTGAATGCATTGAGACCACAACGCAAGAATGAGTTTAAATTTTCAGCATATACTGAGACAGATGTTACTGTTGATCCACTGATAGTGCTTAGATGTGATGAACGTGTTTTCAGGTACTTTATGGAGATTTGATGACAAAAAATTATTGCTTTTTATACGCCCGTTTGAAAAAAGGGATGTATTATGGGAACACCCGCGGCCGGCGGGCGGCGTCCGCATGGTTTCCGCTCTCTTAGTCAAAGAGTTTTCATCGGATCTTTACCAACCTTGGTGAAAATGTTTGTGGGCATAATATCTCGGCCAAGTTCGATAACCAGCCACATCGCCCCAGGCACTTCTGAATTATGGCCCTTGAATTATCCAAAATTGGTCAAATTAGCCTTGTCCGCTCTCTAAGTCGAAGAGTTTTCATCCGATCTTTACCAAACTCTATAAAAATGTTTGTAGGCATAATGTCTCGGCCAAGTTCGATAACCAGCCACATCCCCCCAGGCTCTTTGGAATTATGGCCCTTGAATTATCCAAAATTGGCAAAATTAGCCTTGTCCGCTCTCTAAGTCAAACAGTTTTCATCTGATCTTCACCTAACTAGGTGAACATTTTTGTGGGCATAATATCTCGGCCAAGTTCGATAACCAGTCATATCGCTCATGTCACCCGGGAGTTACCACCCTTTGATTTTAGAAATTACCTAAAATTTGTCTTGTTTTAACTCTGAGCTCTGACTTATGACGGGCGTATTTTGTGACAGTTTGGCACTCTTGTTAATTAATCCTATGCATTCGGATAGTGCCTATGTTCATAGTTGCTTGGAAATGACTAATCCCCCAGCAGGGTTTGATCTGAATCACAAGTTCTTTCTCACTAACCTATCTAGAGTTCTCTCCCTTTGTCCCTTCTATAGAATATGTATGTACATGTAGTATGAATAGGTTGCACTGTCATGCTTCTCTTGCTTGACTTACAGATGTGCCCCAATACTAGAGGTGGTGCTACGTATCCTGTCGGCATACACATTGGCTTGCAGAGTTTACATGGAAAACCACATACAGTCCAACCCGATACTAGACAACAATAGCCAGGCTGATCAAGATAGACAAGAACTCAAGGGAGCGTTGTTAGCAGCACAGGAAAGTGCTATCATACAGATTCTGTTAGAATATTGCATGCAAACAGATGAAGAGAAAGATGTAAGTACAAAGTCACATACAGTCAGATCTCGTTCATTTCAAATTAATCGGGTCTGAAATTTTATTTTGAATATTACATGGTTTCGAATAACTCATTTCTATTTGACGTGCATGATTATATATATCATATATTTATTTCGGATAAAACCCCAAGTATTCAGATAGACAGTTGTTGAGTAAACAAGGTCCGTATGTTTTATATGTAAAATATTAAAATGAAATTCTAATTTGATAAATTTGACAGTTCTGACTGATTCATATCTGTCTTTATATCAATTGTTCTGTAATGTTATATAATAAGAACAATAGGAACAAATGAGTGATGTTGAGCTCTGTACAATGGTTAATACCTGTGTTGCTATATTGGTATAACTCTTGGATTTATCAGATGTAATATACGTGTGCAGTGCCAACATTGACCGTCTCAGTTAGTGAAGTTGATCAATGACCATTCATTGCTAATGCTGCACTGTTAAAGTTGTGTGACCTTGCTCACTATAATTAAACATTTATATCATGTGCTTCACTTAAACATTTGTCTTGTTTCAATATGTATTCATTTGGAGCTCATTTTTTTGAGATAGGTTAACCTTAAAAAGTGATTATATTATGTTTAAATGTAGCCTGTGTGGTGGTATTTTAGAATCTCACATAAAGACCATCACAATAAAAGGGCCACTTCAAAATTAAGAACACAATTTTCAAGTCCATTTTCACTATTTTGATATTTATTCAACCTCAATATTAAGACCACCACAATAATAAGCCCAGTTTTCAAGGGTCCCAAGGATGGTCGCATTATTGAGGTTTTACTGTATTTGATACTTTGTTCGGGTTATAGATCACTCTGTAACCGATTCCAGATACACAAGAGATGTTCCAGAATTATGAAAAGTTTTGCTATAACTTCAAAATGTGGTATGCTAAACACAAATAAATTTCTCAATAATAAGAAGAATTCTAATTTGATGATTCTGTCAAGTTGCAATAATGTAAGATTCCTGCAAGAAAATTGATTTACCTTCTAGCAGAATTAATTCTTGGTCAACTAAACTTTCAAATATATTTTTGCTTAGAACTGGCATGAGTTACAGTATGTATTGATTGGTCATTATTAGTACATGTATACAATATTTTTTTTACTATCGTTCTATATTTTTTCTAATTAAGGATGAGAAAGGAATGTTGAACAATTTACATGAAGTTAGATCAGTGATGTGTTCCTACATACACCAAGCTTTCATCTCCAACACTAACCTGGCCAAACTTGTTCACTTCCAGGTAAGTGCTAGCTTTATACTTACACCTTTTAGGGAAGAATGTTCTCTGACAACACTATTGTACAAGTCAAATATAGTTTCTTAACAAGGACATATTGCTTTCCTATGTAACAAATGAATTGTACTCATGAACTCACCCGAGGATCCAACCTTTGACCTTCAGTTTGGTAGGTTCTCGACTCACTGAGCTTACCTGGGTCCAGGATTATAACGGATTCTTACACTTGCCACTCAAACCATAAAATTTACTCTTATGAATCTGAAGGTGACTCATATGGAGTGTTAAAATGTATGGTAATGTTAAATGATGGCTGAATATTCTTTGTGGCCCAATTTCTTCGAGATTTGAGTGAAATATTATATGAGACCTGGAAGTAAATATTAAGTCTGAATGTGGACTGTGGCATGAAAATCCAATAATTATTCCCGTATCTCTTAATCACGTTAAAATGTCGAAGAAAGTGGATCAAAATGAGTATTCAGCACTCATTTGACATTCTCATACATTCTCTACACCCAGATTCCTACTATCAGACAAAAAAAAGTATGTTTTGTGATTTGAAATTAAGAGTGCTGAGTGTAAGTATCTATTATCATATTGGGCCCTGGGCTCAATAATCTTGCATGCATACATACTTCCTGGGTACACATCATATTTAAATCACTCACTTGTTACTTACAATGTTTGCATGATTGAATACTGCTCAGCAGAGGTAGCAAGGTATTTTCAATTACAATAAATATGTTCCATATTTTAGGGATATCCGAGTGAGTTATTGCCAGTGACCATACTTGGTATACCTTCGATGCATATCTGTCTCGACTATATACCAGAAATGTTGAGTCAGCCTCAGATGGACAAACAGGTAACTGGATGAGTGCTTTGAACATATGTTACTTTCATTAATTGAATTTATTCTTTGTTAATGTTAGAAAAAGTCTGCTTCGTAATTTGTATGTCTAGTTTTGCATTCACTCTTTGTGTGGTATCTTAGTTTAAAGTGAAGTGTTTAAAAATTGTAATTTCGCCCCTATTTAAAGGGCCAGCCATTTTTAACTTATGAGACCCTCTTTCTGAGTACATTTCCGTTTCCCTTTAATGCTAGGCAACAGGCAGGTAGGTAAATGGTTACTATTATTGTACTAGATGGTGAACCTTCAAACTTGACCTGACGCATGTACCTAACTAGACATTATACTGATAAAATCTTTTAATGATGTCTCATGAAGTGAAACAGATATATGGCAGATTAAGTAAGGCTTACATAATTAGCAGACGTTTCTTGTTGTATTTCAGATATTTGCCATCAAATTGACCTCATATCTTTGTTGTCAATATGCATTACCAAAATCACTGAGTATTGCCAAACTTTGTTTAAATGTAATGTTTGCAATGATTGGAGGTATGTAAAAATCTATTATACAGTATATTATTCATAGTCTTTCTTATGAGATATACTTTTCTCGTGGAAAAGGGATGCCAAAATTTCACATAAAATTGATTTTTCCTTTTGAACTTATATTGTTTGTCTCTGAATACGAGTACTACATAATTAGATAAGTTATGCACGCAATACTTACTTCCCTTTTACATTGTGCTGTAGTTAAAAAAAATCATTATTAATCTTCCTTTGAACAGTTTTGGATTCCAAGAAGAGAGCCGAGTTTTTCCTGGAATCATTGCCATATTTGGTGAAGATCTGTAAGGCTTTTCCTCCATTGTGTGAAGATGTAACTAGCTTACTGATACAGATTGGTAGAGTCTGTGTTTCCCATATGACAAGCACTAGTAATATGCCAGAAACAGGTGTGTTATTACACATTATTTATGATGTTATTTTGTAAATAATGATTGTACTAAATAAGGAGCTGGCCTATGGCTCAGTGCTGGAGCATTTGTCTGTGCTGCAGAAGGTTGAGGGTTTGAGCCCTGGCAACAACATACCATGTCATAAAAAGTGGCACTTTTTACACATGGCGTGAAAAGGGTGAATCTAAGACTAGATGGTCCAGTGATAGTCTAATGTGACTGGATTTAATGTCATATCACATGCCTGTGGTGTAGTATCAGTTTGGTGGCACCATATTTGCTGCAAGTGGGCACCGACTCTGTATAACTGAAATATCATTTGTGTGAATTAAAACCCATCTCTCATTATAGAGGTGTAAAACATTTATCATAATAGTTTATATTGCTGTCTTTTTATGTCACAGAGGTTCTTGTGTGGGTTTGTTAATGTTGAATGAAGAATAAACCATACTTCCATGTGCTTATGGGGTGGCTTTGTACTTTGTACAGGAATTTCCTGCTTGACTTTTTTATACAATTCATGTTTGAGTCAAGTTTACAGTATAAAGACTCCGGGAGTTTGCAGAAGCTTATTATGGGTATTCATCAGTTTTGAAATGTCAATTTAAGTCTTTGATGAAAATGATTAACCATTTGTTTCCAAGTTGCATGGAAGTATTCAGAGCCATATCTATCATTATATTACAGATTATTCTTTGGCATTAAGTGTAGAAAGGGAAGTAACTTGTGTTGACCAACCAAGGGAGGTAATTAGTACAGAACCACCACAGAAACGATTGAAGAAAGGACATGAACATTTACCAATATACCACAGGCTTCATTCTGTGATTCAAAGTACATTTAAATCAATAGTGACTAAAGCAGTCGCCACAAAAGATCTTTACTGACGTGAAAATCAAGACTTTAGCAAGTTTGACATTTCGTATAGAAGGAAATTTTCACTCAGTTGAAAAAACTGGCTGCATGCTGTAAAACAGGTCAGTTCTGGTTGGTAACCCACTCCCACTCGCTTGACCATCGTTCATAAATGGAATACTGTTGCAAAATGGAGTGAAACTCCATCTCAGGAAGGAAACAGCTTTGATGTGAACTATACTTGACTGTAAGTTAAGATAGAATGTCTGGATGTTTGTCACTGTTCGTCATTTTGACGTACCACTGCATCATACATTCTGTGCTGACATTGTTACTCTCCGAGGAGATAGAGACAGCAACGTGTTACGGGAATTCAATCTGTCATATGCCATGTTCTTCTACAAGTGTTTTGTATTATTTTAATGTCAATGTTTCTAGACATCAATAGGTTGAATGTAATTCTATTGTGTCTGCAAGAAAACTACAAAGGCAGTGTAAATAAACATGGGAATCTTTTTGACTTGGTTATTCTTATGTTAATCAACCTTGCAGTGAGTTTATATCGAGTTAGTATCAATACGAACAATTAATATTTTATTGAGAATACCGTTATTGTGTAGACAAAGTCTCCTGGTAAATATATTTTGCTGAAGATGTTTTCATTGGCTGACCACCTCACTGTGTTTACAACTGTTCTCAAGTAATTATACATGGGCTGTATGTTCAGTCCTTTCAATGTTGACAGACACAATGGCCAGAATATTCTATTATTGCGCAAGTAAATACAGAAGATCGTTGGAACCTCTAGGGACTGTGAATCATGTTCCCGTGTTCGACCTATCTCAGTTTGAGTAATCGACTGTCTGATAATATCAAATAAGAAGGGTTTAGCCGGGACTTAAGAATATGTTCCAGCTACTATGTATCTACTTTGTTTAAGCAATACCATTTCCAGATTTCAAAGTTCTACTTTATACATGCATGAATGAGTGGGTACACTTTATCGTCCCATCACATAATATGGATACTGGTGTTGGAAATTATCAATACCTTTTGTCCATTATGGTGCATATCTATTCATTCCTCAAACATAATAGTATAGTAAGCCTACTGGCTTGTCTTGTCTGTCTAGTGAGATTGTATCGATACTTGGTTTTCACCAGCTTTGTTACATAACGTTGAATCGAATGTGTAAAAGGATTTTTTGTGTAATGATGACATGCATTTCATTGCATGCTAGTTTTACTATGCTGAAAGTACAACAACAATACCTGTCACTAATGCAGTAAATATTTCCTCTTTCATAAATTACCAAAAAACAATAAATCAAAATCTGTGTATATCACTTTATTACATGAATTGCTGCCTGGTTTTATGTTTAATCAATCAAGAATGACATATTTCATGCATACAAATACATATACAACTAATTGATTCTACTATTCAGCTTATGATTCATGTAAATTTCTGAACACAATGTACAATTAGAACAAACAAACATAAAACAGAGTAGTTTTTCTCATTTACAAAGTTAATAGAACCAAGATAGCAACGATTAATAGCAATTGACTAACAGCGACTGTGTGAGAAGTACCAAACTGATGGATGAAAGCAGCAAGTGTAAACACATTTTATTAAGAATATTTTCTGTCTACCCACTTAGCTCAGTGGGTGGAGAGCTTGATTGCCAATCTGGAGGAACCGTTGTCTACGACAACTTTACATACAAAATATGGGAAGTCATTTGTCCTCTGACTCATGTAGAACATTGTTAGATGCTGATGAAAGCACCTGTTAGTGCTGGTTGGTAACTGAGGAATACTGGTTAGATCAACTGACCACCATATATAACTTTAATACTGTTAAATGGTGTAAAACTTGACAAAAAATTATTTGCTGCAATTTCACTTTCATCTGTAGCAATACAAACTCGTTAAAAACGCCACATACAATATTGGTCCCACAAATTTTCACCAGTCTTTAAAGATCTCGAGGTATTTGCTTGAAACAGACGAGGACTGAAACAATTTCAACATACTTCTATGAGAAATACAATCCATAATACACAAACAAATAATAATCAAATTATATACAATTTTGTAAATGCCGTACATACAAAAATTCAAGGTAAATAGATGACAAAGCATCCAAAATGATTTTGCAACAAATGACTGGAAATAAATTGGAAGAAAACTCAAATTGTGAATCGACTTGAGACAGAATCGACAATTGTTCATTCAGCAAAATTAATGAGGTCACACCACTAGAACACATACTTGTACAGTGAATGGAAACATGAAAAAAAACTGAATCATGTGACTATGTAAAAAGCTAAGGAACACATTTTTCTCACTAGAATCAACTCAATATCAAGATCTAAACTCACAACCACCACCACCACCACCACCACCATTAGATTCTACTTCCTAAGAATTAAAGCAACGGTATTTCTAATCTAAAGGAACAATGATAAAATCATACATCAAACCAGAGTCTAAAGAATTGTCCTAATAACTTTGTTCAAGATAAAACCAGAAGCCGAAGCAACCGTCATTTTGTTACAGCATCATATTTTGCAACCCGTTTCAAACATTAGAATTCATCTCTAGACCCTTAAGACACCATCAAACACACACTATAATATCTGTTGTTAGAATTAAACCCCCGAGATGATAATCTCAACAGGTCGTCACAATACACACATGCCTAATTTGTGGGACAAATTTCTGGCAAGCAAAAAATGCATTTAAGTGCTCCGTAAGAAAATTGTCAATTTTCATGAGGTATCAAAAAATATGGTTCTCAGACTAGTGCTGGAAAACTTGAATATGAAGACTAGTTCAAGCTTGACATACATCTATGCTACAATCAATAAAAAAGAATGACAACTTTGCAGCCACCAAAAGGGAAAAATGACAGTATTGATGCTGGTTGAATTAATTTTGACAAAACCACAAATAGGAAGAAGTCACTCAAACTTTTATCAGTAATTCATAGACCATGCAATACTGCTACCATTCATATTAAATCTGACAAGGGATAAACTGTCCACAACAGATTTGTGTTAAAATCTGAGACACACTCATTGCTTTCAAGCAAATATAACAAACAATTTTAAAACTTTATTCGAGTCATGTGTTATTGAGTGACCTATCAAGCATATTAAGACGACTAGAAGTAAGTTATATTGTGGTTGCTGTTTCTTCACCTAAGTCAAGTAACAACACAACTGCAATAAATGCTTCCAAAGAGAACTTTGACAGGGGGATTTAATATGTTCTGACAGCTGGGAAATGTTTGGAAAATGTTCCGACGACCTCAAATCTGGACACAATACTGTTACTACCATCAGGAGATATATGAGGTATAATCATGACTAATACTCAAACAAGTATATATACAACAATACAACTCCAATAATATAGTACACAAACCTGTAAGAACACAAAAATTCACGAGTAATACTCGTAGCTGCCTCAATATATCAATTGCACAAACAATGTAAATAAGATTACAATAATAAATCGACAAAAATCGTGAGTATGTACTTTAAGTTCCCCAAAATTCATTTTCTAATTTAATTATTCAGGCAATGTGATTTGAAAAATTTGTTTTACATTCACCTTGCATTACAACACAAAATGTTTACACGCCAAGCCTAGGAAGACTTATACGTCATCCCTGACCATGCCAACCCAACCTTTATCCAATGAGCATTATTTCCATTAATGCTACATCCCAGTAAATACATTCTGGTGTACCAGTACTAGGATGATGAAAATGATGAAACATTATGCGGTAAAATGGATGAAAACGATGATGATGCATGACATCAAATGTGACACATTGGGTGTAAAGTGCTATACATGAATATGTACAAAAATGTAGTTATGTAATTGATGAAATTATGTGTACATTTGAGCAAGTTCACAAACACAATACTGTGAAATGAGGGATGAAAGTAGAACCAGTCTACCTGCATATAGATAAAGAAGGATACAGACTGGTTCCACTTTCATCCCACGAAATGCAGAAACTTACGCAAGAAATAACATTTAACTGTTAATTCAAATAATTTTGGCAACATCAACCTTTAAGTAAAAGCTTCTTTATCAAAAATATAATAAGCAAACTGCCTCTTCCTAAGCTAATGAGAGATATTATATACAAAATGGTTTGCATGTCCATTTAAAATATCTGTTTTATATGATATGCAATAGAAAGTAAAATTTCAAAACATTTTGAAATGATTTGTCAAATCAAAATTCTCTTTGCAGGTACATGCATCATGAATTGATTATTACTTAAAAAATAAAACAATGTTGTTTTCCAGAAATCATACCCATAATAATGTCGGGTTGTATGATACCATTTGAGTCTTAATACCCACTATGTATCATGGACTTGTGGAGAGTTCTGGTATTCTATACACCATGTCATTTGGTAGATATTTTGTAAAGCAAATTTTGATTGACAAACCATCTCACAATTTGTTTGCAATCATTCTAAGCTCAATAAAAAACACCTAAACCTTCTGTTACAACATCAGAATGGACAAAAATTAATTCAAAAATAAAGAGAGCTTGTTCATGTAATAACAGACAACTCCATCAATTTTAATACTTACAAAATCAGTACATCATGACTATGTGAATGTTGAATTTCATTATTGTTACTTTGAGCAGCATGTATTTCAAATAATTATTTTAATACTTATAATATAAGTACACCATTAATAAATAAATGCGGAATTTCATTATCGTTCATTATTTAGGTGAATGAAGTAATGAAATACTTCAATAATACATGCATACAAGTAATTTAAAATGCTTTGATTGTAATACACATACACAATGTATATGAAAATAAATAAAAATGGGTGAGAAGATGAATGCCTCAAGTATTCACAATTAAACAGATTTATCAAAGTGTGGTACATAATTATGTATGTGTAACAATTTAAAATGTCAGATTAAGACTTCTTTAATAACACTGGTAAGTATGCAATACAAGTGTGTTTACTCTTTTCGTAAAAGAAATGACATTATAGCCAGACTTTATCAATGTATCAATGTAATTCAACCTTCTCTTATAGATGGTCATTTGGCAAAACTATTAAAGTGACTTCATGTCAATGATAATAAAATTTTGGTTTCAAAACATATCGCATTTGTGAATGCTGATATACATAAATCAAAATGAAATAACAACAAGACTGCATTCAGAAAAATATGCCAATTATTAAGTCTTATATGTACAATTCAACCTAAACCACTTCTCCAAGGCACTTAGAGCCAAAATAATTCATGTAGCACCAAAGTTAAAGGATCGAAGCTTAAAGAATAGAGCTTGGCAATAGCATACACAAATAATATCATACAATTTAGTTCTACAGATCGACAAAAGTCGTCTTTGTTTTTAATTTACACATTTCATTAAAAGTCCATGTAAATAAAAGACTGAATAACAATAGTTTGGTTCGCCAATTCATGTCCAAGAATCCAGTTATTTTCAAGACGACATGTATTTCTGAAGGTCATGGTGATTAAAGGTCAAGGTCATCCAAGGTCACCATTTCTATAGGTCATGTTCACCCACACTTTGCTTCAAATAGTCTGAATACAATTTTTGCTGCAAACATATGAAGAAAACAATGTAAATGCCCGGAGTATATAACAAAGGCAAATATGGTTCAAAGTGATCACAGCTAGTTGTCATATGCCTAACACTATTTTGACTATCCATTATGTTGCTACTGCCTACATTTGCCATAAACGCAATCCACTCACAAAATTAAATTCAAATTTCTAGACAGTGCAATATCCTGGAAAGCAGTCAATAACCCTCAAATAGAGACTTCTGTACAAGGCATAGCAAAAATACTGCTTGTTTCCTGAAACATGCTGAAAATCAGTTGGATTGGTTGGCAATTTTATTTTCAATGCATTGTTTTACATTTGTTTAGGGACTGCTATATCCAGTGATTTTTTGGAAAATAATTTTACTGCCTTGAGCCTTTTCAATTGGGAAAATAGGTGCTATAAATCTCAAATTTGGGCAAATAAGGTAGTGGTTGTTTTGCTTAAACTTTTCAGCTGTGGCTGGTGTTTTTTATATATATGAGGTGATGTAAGAGTAAAGATTCTTTTATAAACGGTTAAATACTTAATAAAAAAAAATTCAGTCAGAGGGAGAAAAATGAAGAAAGAATAAGGAAAAAATGATGATTTTTGGGAAAAGGGACCCTTTTTGATAAGGGGATACAGCCTATATGCTGCAGTAAAATTAACAAAAAAATCACTTATATGGAACTTCATTATTATAGCCATAAAAATCTTGATAGTGGTAAAATATCAGGATTGGTGAGGTAACAGGAAACATACGTGTATTATAGGCCTTAACTTTAACAAAATGTTAAATTTGCAAAATCAGGGGAGTTAAATATCTTTGATACTTCGATAACTTAAACATCAATATACCGCTATAAAGAAAAACAGATATTACGTGACAGACACATCTAATGCACCTTTAACAAACAAAAAGAATTGGTTATGAAGCCAGACAAGGTCGACTAATCAGAATCTTGAGGTGAAATTCACCTTAATATAGTAATGTGAGAAACCTACAAATTTCAGTAATTCAAGCAATTAAATATCTCCTTACTTTCTTCGATTTGACAATACTCTGAACATAATCTTTCATTTCCATCAAGGTTTTCCTTTGTTTCCTAGACAGCGTTGGTTTTGTTCTGGAACAGAAAACATTCAATAGTATGTATCTTCACATACAAAACTAAGAAACAGAATATGATACTTCGATACAAAGCTGAGACAAATAACAGATAGGCTATGAAGACAACCACAGCATAAAAATTAATTACGTCTTATGATAAGTTCTGAAACTCTAGAACTCTCAGAAAACCTTTTGAAGATATCCAGACAGGGTCCAGTTTCCAGGGAGTTTACTGTACCAGTATACTGCAATATGCAGCAAAACAATATTGTACCATAATACAGAGCCATTTTTTTTACAAGATGAACTAATCTTGCCATGAAAATTCATATTAGTAAATAAATTGATAAAAGTATGACAACTTATTGTGTTAGCTTTTATTTGCCAGTCATAAAAACCTCATATATTTAATCACTGGTCAAAAACTGAAATGAGATTGATACCAGTTTTGTTTTATCTTATGAAAGCATGTTTTTTGTAACATATTTGAATGGCTTCCGGTTGAATGAAAGTGTCTGAGTAAGAAACAAATCTACAGTAATTTCTTAGTTAAATGAAGCAATACATGTATGTATAATGTGGTACAAATTGCAATATGGGTGTGTCAAGACACCCCTACGTACGACCCAGATCTACTTCATGTTGTGTTATAGCTTAAAACTGCAAACGGTAACCACTCTGTGTAACTGAATATCAATATAACAATACAATAATCGGAGTTCTCTCCCTTACCTGGAGGCAAATTTGGCCACTAGCAGCATTAACAGTGCAATGCCTAATATGGAAAACAACACATAGATAGTGTACTCCTTTGGTATGGTACTCCAGGCAGATCTCAGTGGTCCCTGAAAAATAAAGGAAATCTCTAATTTCAGATAATGCCTCCAAGTTCCATCGCATAAAACATTTTTTTTCCAATAATTTTGTCTGGACGGTTTTCAAAAATTGTGAAAGCCTTGCATTTTCAGAATGGATCCAGCGAGATGTGAGATATCACTTGAATATGTTTCTGGCAGAAATTCAATCAAGAATCAATGATGTACAGGAAGAAAGTATCATACATAATTGATCCTGTGGTTTATATGTGACATTCTGCATTTCAAAACTGATGAGATAGCATAATTATTGTAAACTTTTTTTGGGGGGAGCTGCAAAAAACAATTCCAGGAGCAACATATAATATTCACAAAGCTATCAAGATATAGTAGGGCATTGTATTAATAGGTTATCTAACACTAATTAGTTATCCCATTACTTCCAATGGAAGTATCTAATCACACAAAAAATAACAGTCCCCCTAGCACACAAGTTACGAAGGTAATCTGATGCATATTAGCTGCATATCAGAGCCTGATAGTTTTCTAAATATGAACTAACAGAACGTATAGATTTGTTCAAATAAATATGAAAACAAAATTCATATCAATTATTCAATATGGAAAATGCATTACAAGCAATATCTCGGGTACTTCAAATTCTTTCATTCCATATGCAGTTTTTTTATTCATTGAAAATCCTAAATAGCAGACAACATTTACAACTATCACGAGATTGCCCAAATAACAATACTTAGGAATCATTAATTTCTAGATGCAAATATTTAAATTTGCAAGACAAAGAATATTACAAACTCCGTACGAGCGTACAGAATCAATGTTTTCTTTCAAATTTTCAATCAATGAGGCATATAGTGATCTAAGTGACTCCTGATCCCAAGGTTACAAGTTTGAGCACTGCATCGAGACCGGGTTTGATCCTGAACTGCATGATCCCCGAATTTGGCACAAGTACCGGTTAGTGACCCAGGAAGCAGTCATCCAGAGTGAGTAGTATAAGTTATAAGAACTTGTCTCACAATAAATGAAAACGAGTTTAATCTTTTAAACATATGTACTATGTACATCTAAGAACCAACAAGAAAATGCTTACCAAATACAGAGCTAACGCATCAACTAGATCTTTCCCCAAGACAGACTTCAGTGTTTTGTCTTGCGTGCTAATCAGGAACGTAGTTAACAATAAGAAAGGTAGTAACATTCCAAGGAAGCCATACATTGCCCCTCGCATGCGCGACTTCAAATTTTTCGAAGAAGTAGAACTGTAACATAAAAACAAAAACCACATTTAACTGAAGTTATGTATAATTAAGTACACAATAATTTCAATATTTGGAAAAATATAATGTTTTTCCTGAGTAAATTGTTGCAGTTTTGTTCTGGAAAATTGGCTTTAATTGCTCAAATATTGAAATAGCAGAGTACTTATTATTTATTATTATCGATTCCCACTGGAAACAGAGTCTACAATACAAAGCAGATTCAGACTGTATTGAGAAAATAAGGAAATAATACTAATGGAAAAGACGAGAATGTTCAACCCATATTTCACCAGTAAATTATTTAAACAGAATTTTAAATGAGAATGAGGTAAGAACATAGCAGTGGTACAACATAACAAGAGCATAGTAACCAAGGTAACAATGCTCATCTGACTGTTTTCTTTTATACAAAAAAATATTTCATTGAAATTATTTACTAACTAAACAATTATTAATGAAATGTTTATGAATAATGAATCCGTAGAAAAATATATGAATAGCGAAAATTTTATTAACTTAAAAACCACTTTGGGACCACAAACCTATCAGTAGCTAGTTTCTCCTCTACAGTTCTCGCTATCTGATCACAGTCCCTCTCGAGGGAGTTGAGAGTTGTCTGTATCGTCTGATTGATAGTACGTTCTACTTCTTTACAAACTTCTTCAATCTGATTTGCACAGCGAGATGACTGCAACAATACACAGGATATTAATACAAGTCTGTAAATTCTATAAATAGCAGGCCCTAAAAATTTCAGCCAGAATTATTGGTACAACAGGGGTGGTTCCACTTTACCCTCATTGGGTGAAAACTATTGATTACAAAGCACCAAGTAAACCAAGGACTATTATTACACCACTGGGTAAAAGATGGATTCAATAATTTCTGCTTTTTGATTAGTTTTGATAATTGTGTATTAGTTTTTGTTCCACCTAACAAACTTTTCTTATAAACAGTGGCTGCGTGGAGTTAAAATCCATTGTATTAGGAACATTTAAGAAATGTGTTTAAATCTACGCAGGGCATATTACTTCTAATTACCTTGACACACATTCATACATATCAGTAAAGCCTCACTTTAAAACCACTTTGAAGTTAAGACCACCTTAAAGTTAAGACCACTGTGAAGTTAAGACCACCTTAAAGTTAAGACCACCTTAAAGTTAAGACCACCTTAAAGTTAAGACCACTGTGAAGTTAAGACCACCTTAAAGTTAAGACCACCGTGAAGTTAAGACCACCTTAAAGTTAAGACCACCGTGAAGTTAAGACCACCGTGAAGTTAAGACCACCTTAAAGTTAAGACCAACGTGAAGTTAAGACCACCTTAAAGTTAAGACCACCGTGAAGTTAAGACCACCTTAAAGTTAAGACCAACGTGAAGTTAAGACCACCTTAAAGTTAAGACCACCGTGAAGTTAAGACCGCCCCCATTAATAAAACTGTATTTTCATTGACCAGATTGTAATTTTTCTTCCATATTTTAATTCAATAAACGGACCTTCTCACTACTAAGAACCATTGGTGGTAGCGACTGTTCCATGGTTCGAACCCAAAACCTCAAGCTAGAACAGCTGATGCCTTATCCACGACACAACCAATACCCTTTGATTTAAAGTTGATACAACCCCATAATCATCAACAGATTTGCTCAGCAATGTTGAATAATCTTGTAGAGATTGTTATCTGAGACAGAAGGAGGGCTTGCCATGCATCTCTTACATGCAAATGTCACTCGACACAGATGCAAATTTCCCAGATAATAACCAGTGTTGGGTTGCATGCAGACAGTCAATTTTATGTGTGGTCTACAAATAATGTTACAGAGAAAAGGCTTTAATAAAGGCACAATATGAAAAATGCATTCTGAATTGCACCACAGCAAATCTTGATAGCTGAGCAAAAAGAAACATGTAATCAATGCACCTCCGAATTACAGACAGCATGGTAATACCAACTATTAACTAATAAATCCTTTCAAGTAAACAATGCACTCAGACCCTGAAACCTTAATGATTGCGCTAATTATATGATCATTTAGCATTGGGGAACTTCATTAGGACATTCATACCAACCTCTCTAATAACGATATAACAAAAGATTAGAACCAATCAGCTTTAAATGTTTTTTTTTAAGTACCAAAATGATAGAAGTTCAAATAAATGTTTTTTCCCAATTATGATCAATTAAATTATTGCCTCCAGAGAAAAACAAACTCCCAACAATGTTAAGCAGACACTTGCCCCCATTATAGCCAGTTGGAGGTAGCAGTGATTAGTAAAGTATGGACAAAGCAACTTTCAATTAAGAGAATCCTTAGTAGGGGATCATCTACTGACCATAATCAACCATTGGATGATGCAGTATGATGGCCCTGGGCCCAACTTTTTTCCTGTTTATTATCAGAAACTGTTTGCAATCTCAAGGTTACTGTGACATACTGACCCAAACCATGACAGGGATCATCTATTGACCTTATAAAATCAAACTGCAAAGTTTGACAGCCATAGACTGATCTCCAGCTATTAATTATGAGTAGTCTCAAGATCAAAGTGATCTACTGACCTATAAAACAGTACAGGTCATCTGCAACAAGCAATCATCCTTTGAAGTTTGACCATAATAGGCCCAAACATTCTCAAGTAACTTATACTAAGTTATAGGTAAACTAAATGGGTCATCTGATTGACTAACAAGTGTTAAACAATTTAGTGGAGGGGTGGGGCTTAGAAGGCAAGACAGATACATTGACATGCAACAAACAGTGGTATTGTTTTTGCAAAAATCTATTTTAGTTACAACGATTCAGAAAATACATTAAATGTCTGTGTCAGACATTGATTCAAGCCGCAAACAATTGCATGTCTACAGAAGTTGTTCGCAAGAAACAAGCCACACATGAGAGTTATAAAATGTGGATATTTACAATCAGTGTAGCTGTATGAGGGGTGTTTGAGGTGTGTTTGGAAAGTTAGTGGACTTTTGCTACAGTCTTGTCATTTTGGTATCAAATGGACTTGAAATTCATACAGAACTAATTCTATGTATTACAAACGAAGTTGCAAAAACATTTTAGAATATTTCCATTTTACTTTTTGTTGAGTCATGGTGTAACATATATAAAGCGTAGGCGGAGTACTAGAAAACTTTGCGTTTTACAACACGGATTTGTTAAAAAGAAAAGTCAATAACATTTCTTTCTGTTGAGGTAATTTTTTTCGCAAAAATGCACGCCATTCTATTTAAGTATTGATGTAATGTCTTGACATTTTGATAGTTGGAATGTTTCCATGCGTTAAATACACAACAATCTTCTTAACACTGTTGATGACAGCCTCAAAAGAAAATGACAGCAACATTTAAATGAGAGCAATTATCAAATTTTGTGCTGGTCAGGGAAATAATTCTGTAGAAACAGTAACGATGATGAAATCATTGGGAATAGCCCAAGAAGTGCAGCTGTTCACAAGTCTTCAAGTGTCATGAAAGACTTCACACCAGCCTCCCTATAGTCAGGAACTTCCCACTTTTGATTTCATGAATGAAAGTGGGTGCATAAAAATGTGACTATGAATCATGCACGACTACAGCAACATTACGCTGATGTCACGATTGCCTCACTCATGCTCAGGGTGTGTACTATGTTTTATATAGTTAGAGATTTTTACAACGGTTTTATGCCCATGCAAGATTTTTATATATTCCCTAGATGAGATATTAAATTTTATACCAATGCAATTTGATTCTCTTTTTATACCAAACTCATCTTTTTGTGTTAAAGACTAACACTAAATTTCCGAACATCCCTCGTATAAATGTATAAATATAAGCCTAGAGAAGTATGCAAATATTGGAGTAACTATGGTAATATTCTGGATGGTGTAAAAACCAGACAAACAAACCACAGTTTAAGGATGAAATATGGACGGAAGGTCAATAAAAACAAACTCATATAATATAGTTACTTCATAATGGCAAAAGGCCAGGACTGGCAATAATGTCCTTACATGAACTGAACGAAACATACAGTATTGCACAAGCCTGATCAAATTGATGAAAGCAATTTGTGTTTAGGCATACTCCTAAAGGACAGATAAAAAATATATCCTGTGAGAAAAACTCAACAATTTCCTGACCATAATAAACATTATTCATACAGTTCCAAGTAGAATTCAGCTACAAAGAATAAGCTAGACATTCAGAGCACTCAGAGAGCAAGTTATGTAACAGTAGGGTAGGGGTTATGCGGGGCTAGGTAGGGGTGAACTTCAGTTATGCACAACTGTCTGTTCTCTAGGTGCAACTCAAATAAACCATCTCTACTGCAAGAAAGTGATAATTTGCTTTATGGAATCAGAGGAAGAGAATGAGGACTCTATGTGTGTTACAGGGGTACCATCAATAAAATGTTTGCAGAGGTAGATCAGGTAGGTATCTTTTCTTACAGTTGTAGAAATATGACTGGAAATATTACATGAAAATAGTCAAAATAGATGAGAGCATGACCAATTCTCAGGAAACGGGGAATTTTTGCATGAAAATGGTCAAAATTAACAAAAACAGTAGATAGTCGATGTAGACATACACACTCTTAACAGATGAACATAGCAAACAACACATTTTTGATACCCTTTTCAAGTTTCCGATTGACTTGGACAAAAAAACAATATTCCACTAGGCATTATCTAGGCCGACTTTTAGGAAACTCTACATTCAATTTTGGAGAAAAAAATCTTATCTGCCATAGAAAGTATGACCAAATTATGTCTTTAAAATCCTTGGTGGAGGGAGTGGGTTGGGGGAGTGTCGACATCAAGTTTGAATCTCACAAACTCTAGATGGGCAGCCAATCACTCTGTCTGACTGTGCTAATAAGTAGGCCTATAAAAATAGCTTCAAACCAACCTTCTGATTCATAGACGGGACATAGATTGTAGGCATGTCAAACCCAGTTCTGTTCAATCCTGGTCTTTTACATAACTCCTGTACAATCTGCATCATCACTCTCTGGAATTAGAAATGAAGTCATCAATAAAATATGATAGACAAAATAATAATGAATACAGTTTCATCATAAACTTATTCATGCAATACATTTTTAGAGATTTTTATTCTAAACAATCATTTCAACATAAAGTAACCATTATTACTACAGCATGCTTCAATTTTTTTAAATATTCCTCATTTTTCAACTTATATAACTCCTGAGCAAAAAAAAATGTTTTATTATCCAAGCAAAAAATGTACGAAAATTTTGAAAACATATCAGTTGGAGATAGAACAATTATTTAATTCATAGGTATATATATATTTGTTCAACATGTAATTCTTTTTTTATAAAGGGTTGGTTCAAGAAACAAGATTCTTTTTTAATTTCAATGCAAATCCGTGACATTCTCAAAATTGAACAGACAGAATGTTAAAATAATAACTGCATACGTGAGGTTATAATCACCTTCCTTAACTCCCAATACAGCAAATAAATCTTTCTGTATATATCATTGTATGTGAAATATAGACAAGAAACAGTAGATAGGTTAACAGTACAGGAAAACTGTGAGAGCTGTTATTTCCCTGTCTCAGAACTAGACAAGAATCATCAGTCAGACATGTCTGACCTTCATAGTCTGACCTTCATAAATCTACACCGATTGTTCTAAAACTGTAGAGAATAGTAGCAAATACAGACATGTTACTATGAACGTAGCTATAACGACTATATTTCGTGGCATTATTTCCAAAACCCCATTACTTGTTTTTCGTCGTTTTGAGAAAAACAACTTTAAAGTTTCACCCTCCTGTAGAGAATAGTTACATACGGGGTTATGGAATTGCAATTTATTTAAGTTATGTGCATTCCAGAACAATACAGGTAGTACAGATAAAAAGAACTTGGAAAGAGGGTTTCAACGATACCCAATATTCAAAACCGTCAAAAATTGAGTTACAGGGTTCTGGAAATGAGGCGTCGACTTGTTGCCATAGCACGGACAGAAACAAACCGTCATTCCTTTTTTATCATTTAAATCTATATTAACATTTTAATTCACAGTGAAAATAAAAAGTGACTTGACCATTGTATAAATGATTAACACATACAGGTACTCATTGACCAAAAAACAAAGTCGGAGCCGCAGTAAGCCTCGTATTGCTAACATTTAAAAGATCTCTGTCATACTTTCCGCAGAGACCTCATACATTCACTTCAGCAGCCATTTTGGAACTACTTCCCCCCCACATTACTTCCAATGTTTATGTTATTGCATATTTTG
Organism: Mactromeris polynyma; assembly: GCA_032209605.1. Taxonomy (NCBI): domain Eukaryota; kingdom Metazoa; phylum Mollusca; class Bivalvia; order Venerida; family Mactridae; genus Mactromeris; species Mactromeris polynyma. Next base: position 9,950,537 of record JASFXZ010000017.1, read on the forward strand.
AAAATTTCTGAATAATTTCTGAAAAATGCTTTTAAAAGTCAGACAATTCATTTACCACAGAAATACTGTTTGATATTTATTTGCACTATGTGTAAGGTCTATCTAAGACAAAGTACTTCATATTGAGCATATCAAGATTCTTAAATGACTGCTGATGATATTTACTGATTTACTGAAACATTGAAGTTAGGTGGTATAAATCTGAATTGATTACTGATTTATATGACAGTAACACAGGAAGATCTTAACGATCATAACATAACTTGATCTTAAGTATTGATAATACAAAGCCATATATTTATCACTTCCCTAGAAACCACAACATGTTTTATAGCATTAAGGACATCACAGACAGAGTGTAAGAAAATCCATGTAGTACATTTTATCTCTTACAATAACAGTGAGACATTAGAATTGTCTTACAAGGAGGGACGCTGTTATTATGGGGACAAATTTTAATTTTACAAGTAAAATATACATTTGGGATTTTTGATTACTTACATAACTAGTTTTCATAAAATGATAATATCAGTGGGTTTTATGGGTCGATTAGGGGCTGAAATTCGACCCCATTCCCAATGACCAAACATATATGTTTCCTTTCCAAAATTTCAATGAAAATTCCCAATCTGATATCTTTCAGGACATGTGAGAGAGATCTGTTTAGTACTAGTTATACATGGACACAACAGTTACTTCCTCATGAAGCTTATAAAACTTCAAATTCATTATATTTTTGGTTTTGTGTTCTAACTGTAGACTAGTTTATCTATTGCTGAAAGAAATCATTCCTTTTTTTAAAGAAAGTTGAAATTTCCAATTTTAGTAAAAACAACACATTTTTCCCGATCTGAAAGGCCACAGCCCCATTCCTAAAACGGTGAGAAAAAAACCCACTAAAAATCCATCAATGGCTCCTGTTAATAACTTTCAGAAAATTATAATTCAGTAACTTAAGGCCACTTAAGCAATATCCTTTATAATTTTAAAGGCAGATATTGGGAGAAGATTTGTGAAACACTGATTTTGAACTCATCCAGTAAACAGTTGACATCAGATGACCTTGACAGTAGTTGTCATGTATTCAAACAATGCTGTACATGGTATGTACACATTTACCATGAAATGAAGGTCATTATGTAGGACATTAAAATAGTTTTATATAATTTTAAGTACATGTATCCTAGATTTAGTTCGAATTATGCAATTCAAATATTCTTAATCATAGCTTGAATGAACAGTCAATCTTGGCTTTATGTCAAGAGTACTCTTTAAAATTGATACAGTACACAAGAATTCCAATTAATCCAAATAAAATAACAAATTTTAAAGGGTAAAGTGTTGTAATAAAGATTGCTGTTCTTCGAGTTTTATGCCGATTTTCAGCAGTTTTGCAGTGATCATCCACAGCAGTCAGATGACCTAACCAGTGTTCCTGGGTCACAAACCAATACTTAACCAGTGGCAACTTCAAACATGAATCAAAGGTGGAGGACAAAAGTAAGTAACACTTGAACCATATAAATGATAACAACGATAAATCTTCACAATTTTTTAAATAAAATTCACAACTCTTCCTTAATATTTATTATACATGTATTATACATTGTCACCTATTTGCATGGGGTCAATCCACTAAGGATTATTTCAACTGCCACTGACAGTGAGATTTTTTTTAACATGAAGTATACCAGATTTTATAAGATATGGCCTTAAATATTAACACAGTTACCCATATATACCTTTTAATGTACTTCTAAACTAAATATTACACGAAGTTCAGTATGTTTTATATGAGAAAATAAGTACATCACATCTAAAATGAAGTAAACAGACCTGTATCAAACTTATTTCCCATAGTAAAGGAGACCCCTAAAATGCCCTTCTTAAAAAAATCGAAAACAAAACATTTCATGTTGCACAGTATAGTCACCTAAAATGCTCTTCGGAATAAAATAGAAGTAAATTTTGACAAGAAAGAAATAGCAATTGCCTCGCCTAATAATATTCCTCGAATATCGCCGATAAAAAAATATTGTGTTTCACTAAGACTGTTACAACCTTTGCAACATGCAAAAATTATTCATAGCCATCTTGACATGAATAGAAATTTTGTCAGAAAGTTTTCTGTTATAAAAGCCAAATTGTAGTCAGATTTCAAAATATGATTTATTATTGAAAGACATCAATTTGCATTTTTTGCAGACACACAACAGTCATAAATATGACTGAAAGTTGTGCAATGTCAATTGTATTTTTATGTGATTATAAGCCAAGACAATTCCAGTTCTGTAGGAACAGTACCAAACATGTCTTTGTTGCATAAAATTTGAATACGCAAGAAATCTCAAAAGCTTGTCACTGACAGAAAAAAATGTTTGTACAATTGGGGAAAAAATGAATATCAAATGATGATTTTATGAGAAAAAAATGAATATCAGATGTCAATTTTATATCATGTTTAATAAAACTGTGGTCGATGTTAGGGTATTAGACAAACTAAAAACGCCTCATTGTTAAAACCCAGCATCTGGCCTACTTCAGACTGTCTGGTAAGTAGTACACTGTTAAAGACAGCTAGAAAAAACAGTGCATTAGTTGCACTGCCTGTGTTTGATTACAAGGATCCACATTACTGGCTTATAAAAAAGGATGTTTGCTAACATAGTCATTTGGTGTATAGAATATCCAAAAATCTAACTTTCAACCAAAAAATCCATTTTTTACGATGCCACCATGGTAAAATCTGAGATGTCTATCATAACAATCAGTCCTTAACTTGTTGAATATAGCTTGCTTTAACTCATTTTCACACATTTCAATTAAGTTAGACAAATCTTCATCTGAACACCAACTAGACTGACCAGTAAAGACTGATGGGTCTTGCACATAAACTACTCATGCTGTTGGTATCACACATCATACTAACAAAACACTCAGAAATACTAAAGAAACATGCTAATACAATCATTTCAATGGTTGAGTGCAAAACTGTTGTAACTGAGGAATCATTCACTGGCTTTGGGTACAGATAGAAATATCTGGCTCAATGGTTACTGTTCTTCGAGTTTCCAATTAAACAGTTACCCGAATGCTGGATATTTCCATCCACACCTGAAGCCAGTGAAACGATTCTTTTTCTTGCATATTTTTTTTTAAATCAAGGACAAAATTAAATAAAACGACTACAGTGGAACACACTTACTACGTACTCGGTTATAACTAAATATCAGATGAAGTATCTTTTATTTCCCAACCAAGCTCTTCTGTATTTTATTGTATAACTATACTGTTATAATAAATTTGGATAAAGCGAAAATTTGGATATAACATAGTAATTTGTGGGTCCCGAAAGGCGTATTTTAATCTGAACTTACTCGGGTAAAAGGTAATACACAATTTCAATTGGTTTAGGTATGAAAACAGTGTAAGCAAATGCGATAAAATATTGCAGGAGACACAGCTTATCGATTGACCAACTCACTAATTGGTCATGTTTGCACTGGGGTAAATTAAACACGAGAAATCCCAGTCTGTTATGCCAGAAAAGTTGTTGTTGCAGTAGTTTACAGCACCAAACCATTTTCTAAGTAGGAGTTAGATTTCTTTACCTGTCTGTCACTCTCAAGACCAGCCTCATCAGCTTTACTGAGGAAAAACTTCATTCGTTCAGCATGCTTCTGACTTAACTCTTCCACAATATTCAGTGTTCTCTTACACAAGGCTTGACCAATCGGATCAAAGAACACAAATATCAAATCAGCAAGGTCACCTAAAAACAGAATTGAAATATTCTCAGAAACAATCAGTTGTCTCTTTTCTTGGAGACACAAGTATTCTGCTTAGCACGGCAAGCATTCACAAACCCGATACAGATATTGTCAAGCGTAGGACAAAAATATGTAAAAGCTCATAAACTGGAGCATGTGCGTAGAAATTTCTCTTTTTTTAAAAACATTTGTACAATGAGAGAGATACCTGATTTTCAGCATTATATAGCTATCAAAAGTACAAGTTGACAGCTAATGTAAGGGTTAGTCAGATTACAGGAAACAGACAGTGTATTTTATGCCATATTTAGCAGTCTATTTGGTTCAGAATATAAGATACTGTTGAATTGTCAACATAATACTGGTTACTTCCTTAAAATGCTGCAAATGAAAGTAAAACTAACTCTTTAAGTTTAATTAATACTATTTTTGATTTATATTCATTATTAGTCTCAATATGCTGTTAATTTTCAACCCGTATATATTTTCATCTCCCATCAAATATTCACAAAACTTCCAGCTGTTAGCTTTCAATATTTTAATTGTTATTAATACATACATTGTAAACATGGAGTGAAGAAACGATAAGGCAAAAAGGTATGCACGTCTGACTCTCTAAACAATAATGACATCAATGTCAAACAAGATGGCTGATAGCTGCAAGAACCGAGAGGAATACACGCAGACCAGACAAATAAAAATGTATCACATAAATGACTGGCAACCTTTAAGTCGCGAACGCTACAGAAGTAAGATAAATGGATCCAAACTGCACTAGCATATGAGATACAAGACAGTCAGACATATTAAGCTGAGAGGCAAACTAAAGCATTAAAGAATGAAAATTCCGTCTCACAGTTATATTGCTTTTCTGCCAAATATTGGCACATGAAAAGACAGGCAAACAAGAACAGACTCATTAATAAGTAATATATCAGTTGTCAATAAAAGCACCCAATTCAAGACCTCGGTCAAGAAACTGACTACAGCTGATTACAGATGCACCTATAACTATGATCTGCATACTGAAAGAATACAACGGTCAGTGAACTTATATAAGATTGTTAAGAACTTCATTTTGACCATTACATTACAGACACAGTTGTGAACAGACTAAATTAGTCAATGTCATAAACTTAGGGTAGATTAATTATTGAATAGCATCAGATATTTTAGAAGAAATAGATTTCTATAACTACTGGCATAATGATACAAGACATATATACCGACACACTACTTCAAAACCTGTTTACATTTCAAATGCAATCCAGTACTTAGCTTCGAAAATTTCTACTACAATTCTACTTTTTATTGTGGAATCTGCCCGACCACCTCTAGTTTGATTTAAACCCATATTTTATGCACTCTTAGGCTTTAAAAATGCTTTTGGAAGGTACAGACATTAATGTGTATCTACAGATTACATTTAAGCAAGACAATATTTATAAGAAAGTCCGATTCAGAGAAAATTTTGCTAGTATAAAGGGTTTTCTGTCAGCAACCAAGATTTGAATGATAAATTCCCAGTAGTGGAATACTGGTACATGGATATCTCTCAGGAAGAATAACAAACCATTATGCAAATGACATAAAGTGCTTTTTTAGAAATGAGTTATTGCATAATTAACAAGACATTGACATTAAAATGGTGTCGTTTTTGGCCAAACACAGTCATTGGCACCAAGATGAAGGTATTCTATATTTATCACATATTTTTAACGTGCCCAGGAGACATGGGTCAAACATCCATGTAAAAAAGATGTGCTGACAATTTGTTAGGTTTAGTTCCTTAAGAAATCTTAAATATGGAAATCTATACAATAAAACGGGTTTACTGCACAATAAATTGTCAATTAAAAGAGTTTTACAAGAATATCACATGATGCTAAGACCTGGGTTCTATTCTTACTTTATTGTCTACATAAGTACTGCACAGGTCATGTCTAAGACATCTGAATTTGATGATCAAAAATGATTAATAAATACTACAAATGAATAAGGAAATGAGCTGAAAATCCAAAAACACAGTGGACTGCCACTCCAGAAGCACATAGACATGTTAGTATACACAAACAAATACACAACATCGAAGGCAAAACATAACACTTACCTAACCACAAAATTGATTTGTTCACATCAAATGGATACTTCATGTCCCCATCAACAAGCCCTGGGGTGTCAACAAATGTCACGAGACTAAATTTCTTCTGTTTCGAGGTGGAAATCTCTGTACAGAGATAATCAGTGACCCCTGAAATACACGAATTCAATTTGCAAATAAATACACATTCCTGCCCGAGTACACCATTCCTTTATTGAAGAAGCCAGACCCATTCGACCTAACATGACAACACTGGTCAACATAGTTGGAAAACACACAAATAGTATTAATTGGCAATTCTGGGACACAATTCATTTCAAAATGGCATCTATGTACATTATAACACAAGCTAACAAGACAGACAACATCTACTTATGTCCTGATTGCCAATACATGTATTAGGTTTCGTTTTATTCTATAAACCCTGTCAAGTTTTGCTCAGTTTGTTCCTATTCCAAAAACTTTAGTTTTGTTTCATATGCCCTTCCCATTCTTTATTTCATATTGCATCCTTAAGGGTTCTGTGTGGGAAGTCCCTATTTTGAGAACCTGGTCTAAATTTCCCAGTGCTACTTAGATGTTCTCATTTTTTACAACAATCAGACTATAAGCATGATTAACTTATGAAAATACTGTACCATAAATTACATTCTCTGTGTTAAGTCATCTAAGTTATTTAACACCCACATATTAAATTTGATTCACAATCTCAAGTAAAAAGGATATTGCATTCTTTTCACTTCACAATACATGTATGTATATATAAAACAACTTATGACAAGAATATACATAAGCTACTTTATGTCATAAATCAGGACAAATATATAGTCACATGACAAGTGAGACAGACGTGTAACATCATTGCATATTCTCAATTCTATTTTTATATCTTTAGTACGTCAGACAAATCACATGTAAGATTTAAGATCAGGACCGTTTTCACCCAACTACTGTCAATTCAAAATTACTTGTGAATACTGTTATTGTGTACACTATGTGGAGCAGTCAATATTTTCCAAAAATGTATTATCTTTGCATGACCACAATGCAGGTCGTCTACAACCTTTCTAAAAAACGTACTATATCTACATTTGATTTTGATTTTGATAATCACTTGACAACACTTAACCTAAGATCAGGAGTTTCTTAAAACAAGTATTTATAATTAATTTATATTTTCAATCACATTGTAACATTAAACTTCAATTTTTGGGATCTTCTTTAAACAAAATTAAGTATGCATTGTCTAGTAAAACTATCAGACATGAAACATACTGTTGGTTTTGTTTGCAACCCATTACACAAAGCAGACAACAGATCCTTACATCCAATAGTTTGTTGCGAAACATCATGCAGACTTTCGTTATTCAATACTTCCAAGCCTGCATTAAACATGTGGCAGAACGACGATATTCTGTCTTTCAGCAGACATTGTGCAATCCACTCCTTCAACAGGCATTGAGCATATTGCCGACTGTGCAAATCAGTCCTTCAGCAGACAGTATGCACATTGCAGACTGTGCATTACTCTCCATCAAAAGGCATACAGCATACTGCAGACTGTGCACATCAGTCTTTCATCAGACACAGAGCACACTGCAGACTGTGCACATCAGTCCTACATCAGTCCTTCATCAGACACAGAGCACACTGCTGACTGTGCACATCAGTCCTACATCAGTCCTTCATCAGACACTGAGCACACTGCATACTGTGCACATCAGTCCTTCATCAGACACAGAGCACACTGCAGACTGTGCACATCAGTATTCAAGCAGACACAGAGCATACTGCAGACTGTGCACATCAGTCCTTCATCAGACACTGAGCACACTGCAGACTGTGCACATCAGTCCTTAATTAGACACAGAGTGCATTGCAGACTGTGAAATCCAGTCCTTCAGCAGACGCACATTGCAGACTGTGAAATCCCATCCTTCAGCAGACACAGAGCACATTGCAGACTGTGCAATCCAGTCCTTCAGCAGACACAGAGCACATTGCAGACTGTGCAATCCAGTCCTTCAGCAGACACAGAGCACATTGCAGACTGTGCAATCCAGTCCTTCATCAGACACAGAGCACAATGCAGACTGCAATCATCTCCATCAAATGATGTATTGCCGTCAGAAAAGTCTGTCAGGAGAACACACTTTTACATTATAACAGGCACATGGTGCACTACAAACAGAGCAATTCAGTCTTGTGTACGCACCACAAAGGAGGCAAAGTTAATCTTGAAAAAACTGTGCAATCATGCATCCACAAGCAGACATGGTGAATATTAAAATTGTACGACCATCTTCCTTAAGAACATAATGAAAATGCTTCAGATTGATGCAATCACATACCTAAAGCAAATGTGAGCACCGTTACAGATGTATTATACTATCATGTACTGGGAACCAAAATGAGAAGGCTGCAGTACCATGCAACAAACTGCAAGAAAATCTGCATCTGACCTGAACAATATGAATCTAAGGAAAACTGAGCATCAGAACATACACATGTACTGGCAACCAACATAAGGTTCGGGGGCTATATAGTCCCATACAACAATATGCAAGTTAATACTGCAATCATGTACAATAACACAGGAGTTGTGAGCTTTGCAATCTTATAGCAGACCTGTACAATTACGTACCTAAAGGCACAGGAGTACCTTTGCAGATCTATGCCATCTTACATAAAATGTAATTCCTAGAACATGTCAAAGGCCTGTATATAATCATGAACAGAACACAGGGAACTGTAGAAGGACAACAGAAATATGCAAGTAATCAACTGACAAATTTGCAGACTCCTGTTAATCCAACGGAAAATGTTGCTGACCCAAAGGATTAAATACTTCCTACAGATCAGGGCAATATACAATGCAATAACTTACAGGTATATTATGTTTGGCCGAGTTTCAACCATCTCACATAACATAAAAATCTGTGTGTGAATGCAGGTCGAGTACAAGGTTACAAGCCAAAATAGCAGTGTGTTTGTACCTAATATTGCATATCTGTAAATACTGGTATATGTAAATAGAGATCTATTTATAATAGCGAGTTCACTTCATAGTTTGTTAACTGGGCAGCTGCATTGTTATGTACAAGCACTAAATAAGCTAAAAACAAAATTTTAATTGAATTTTCCTCTATAAAACTGTATTTTGCATTTCTTGCTGAAAAACATATTTTTGTTCTATACATACATACCCACCGAGTATAATTCATGGCCAAAATATCAACCAGTTAAACATCCTGGAAGTATTTCATTTTTCTACTGCAGTTCATAACTTCAACATCTATTCCTTATTTTACTGCTTTTAACTAAATGTCAAGTCACTCGGAATTATACAAAGTTATGAATATACTTCATAAATTATTTTGTCTCCATCCATCATAGACAGAATTTATAAAATTTGCTAGACAATTTTATGACACAGAAATAGACAATTTCTAATACAGATAAAGAGATCTAACTCAGGAGTTTGCAAACAATGCACGCAGAATTATATTGAATAGTAACAAGCAATGTATTTATACAGAAGATAATATTTTTACCAATGTCTATATTGACTATAATACACTGTAGACATGGAAGTTTTGGCGGGGTTTTATTTCTGCTATATTGGCAGTCTGCACCTATTCTGGTTCTTGCCAATATTAAAAGTTCACTAATAATGAACACCGCAAAGTATTTCTTTACGTTAGGTAACTGACTGAGCTAAGTATTTCTTTACGTTAGGTAACTGACTGAGCTGTGAACAGACATATATGTGTATACACAAATGTATACCCATATGACATATGCATATTTTACCAGATGAATTAAGTTGTTTATTAAGTTAACTAGTTATCATATTTTACTATGTATAGTTATGGGACCCTTGGGGAAGATTATAATTGTTTGTAACAAGCCATTCAGTCATCAAGTTGCATTTTTGTTAGGAGAGGTCAATTGTTTTGGATTAAGCCAGATATATATATTATATTCACACCCTTCAAATAAAATGTTAAATGACAATAAAAACAAATGTATTAAAAAAATACAAGAAATATAAACAATCTTTTTCGCAATTTGGATTTGATTTGGTAGCCTAATACATAGCATGATTTTATTTTGCAGATAAATGACGAATCACCATTTTTGGACCTCGCCAATATAGAAACATTGAAAAAATTGCCAGATTGTGCACCCCCCCCCAATTCAATGGCATATACAGTATAAAAAATATAGTCATATTGAGACCCATAAAAAACAAAATAGTTAAATGATTGCCAATGTTCCTATAATAATTAAACATTCACACAGTCTTACATTTCTTCCCTCTGACAAGGCATTAAGTTAGATTATAGTGTTAATTAAGAGCAGTAATCAAATAGTTACAATCAAAAGTTCTATATTGCAACTTAACTTAAATCAACGGTATATTACAATATATGACCACTGGAGTAACCTTGACCTTTGGGATAGCTGAAGAGATGTCTGTCTCTTACCAAGGTGAGTCAAGTCATACGAGTTTGACCATATTTGTATGTAATGTTGTAATGTGTTTTTTAACCACATTTCAACCACAATGTAGTGAAATGATTTACAATAGCATTTCATACACTATCTGGGGGGGGCTTTTCACAAACAATCCAATTTAATCAATTGTTTTATAAAGATAAGTTTGAAACTTAAACAAATGAAATTTATTTGAAAGGAAAGTGTGGTTACTTTATAAACAATATCAACTGAAACAGCATGTAGACGTTACAATAACTTAAGACAATCAGTAAAACTGAAAAATCACACTGGATATATAATAATCAGACACTGCCTAGACCACAATTCATGATAATTTTATACCTAACTTTATTCAACAATTCGTAACCCACATGTTAAATTACATTATAATCATAGCTTCATGCTCATTTGGAGAAACAAGTATTTTATCATCATGCTTCAATGCAACCAGTGGTTATACTTCAAGGCCTATAGTACCAGACTGGTGCAAGATTCACTTCCTGCAGGTTCCTTATCTCAACGTCTGTCATCCAGGTACCAGAGAAAGATGTTGTGCATGGTTCTTAGTTGTTGGTTTTTGTATATTTCCCTTCAAATATACAGTAAAACCTCACGTAAAGACCACCTCAATAATAAGACCACCTCAAAATTAAGACCATGATTTTCAAGTCCATTTTCACTGTTTTTCTTTTTATTCAACCTCAATATTAAGACCACCTCAATATTAAGACCCATTTTCAAGAGTCCCAACACTAATTATATTATGGTTCACATACTCATAAAATTGTCATAGAAACTTATTTACCAAAAAGCTGCATCAATGACAAGTTAATACCATTGCAAGAAGTATATTAAGTGACAAAAATCTCCATCTTGTATTACCAAATAAATCTGTTCTTGAACTTGTTTTTCCTGAATGGACATTTGTTATTTAGAAACTATTCAAGAACTTTTGGGAAGAAATGTTCAAAACCTATTATCAAGAACTGTTCAATAAGTTTGATAATGGATGCTTTTATTATTTATTTAATGCAATAATAAGGTCAAATTTTTATAGTTTTAACAGTACATTCAAGAACCACTGACTTCCTGCTATCAATAGCATCATTTAATCAATGCCAAATTGTAATCTCATCTTATCCGATGCTAAAACATATTTTAAAACTTAAGAGCTATCACTGAAGGTGATTAACACCCCCCCCCCCCCCCCTATACTGCTGTGTCAGACATAATTTTGGGGAAATCCTAGGCGGCCACCTGGAACATGATCAAAAATATATTATTATGTCACACACTACAAATCATCATGTAGATTATTTGTGTGAAGTTTCATAAAAATCCTCCAAAAACTGTAGAAGTTAAGTTTGCTCCACAAATCTTTGTTAACAGTCACCAATCAACCAACAGAGTGACGTACTCCAGTATACTGCCTTCAAACTTTGTTTGCAGGGTATAATAATGAAAAACATTTTCATATGATTTGATTTTACCTTATAAATGCATACTGGTAATTACTTAGCAATGCAACATAATGTCTATAAGCATCGAAAAAAAATGGAATCAATTAAACTTTTTCAAGCAATCGTAGTTATAAATTGACTTCTATTATAAGCAGTCTATCTGTCTTGTCTGCCAAAATGTGTCCAATAACAATTGCAATTTCGCAATTTTCAGTATGACCTTATAGCACGAGTATCGAATGATCACTTTAATCATCATTCTATGTGTCAGCCTCTCTTAATGTTACTGGACAAACAAATGATTACTCCTTGTAGTACTCATTAAGTTTATTAAAACAGATCAAAGCGGCATCATATGATCATCATACACATTATAAATATCTCATCATGTTCATTGTTAACTTGTAGGTATTTTTATAACTTAAACCATATAGCATAGCGTTTATTCAGCAGATTTTTTGCATTTTACAATATGATGAGTCAGCAGTATGTTACAAGCTTGAGAGGAAATTATCTGCAAAGTGAGTGTACAGACATTGTAATGACTTGGCAAGTACTATCAATATGCAGTACATGTATCATGTTTATGTGCCTTTGTTCACCCAAGTATCGGATATAAAAAAAATCTAGAGTTTCCTCAAATACTAAGCAATAATTAATTAAGTTATTATTCTTTAAAACCACAGCACTTTCAAACTGTGTCGATGGCCACCTTTGTACACAGACCAGTACAGCATATTTATTGATGAGAGCAGAACTCAAGTAATATCTGCATTATAATACATAATGAAGCACATTTATATATATAGATACGAGTTTGTTCCAAAAGAGAACTGATCTATGAGCCGATAGATTTTTTTGGGAAATATGGCCTATTTCTGTCCATTTTGGGAAAAAGACCCTAGATAAATTGGCGAAATTTGAGTCATAAAATTTGCCAATTCGGGAAAAAGTTAATCGCTTCAAATCCAATTTTGCAAATTTTCATAGTTAAAAGAACCGGATTTTATTATCTAAATTTGATATAAACAAGCATTCTAATCTACATTTCTTAAATCAATTGTCAGATATACCAGGTTGCTCCAATTGCCAGTAGATGATTTTTCATAGATAAGGACTTTTTCTGATTGGGAAAAAAACATATATTTGGCTTTGGGAATGGGTCAGATAGTCTGACCCATGAGAACTATAGAAAAAGGTCTGAAGGATCTCAACGTCAAATTTACAAGAACTTCAGTTATCATTGATCGATAGAAACCATTGACAATCAAAAGTCAGTCAATACATGAACCATATTCAAACATACTAGCACCAGTACTGAATCAGGAACTCAGTTCATTGCATGATATTCATTATTAAAGAAATGTTATATTTGGCATGAGAAAAATCTCTAGATTAGAAATTCGGTGAACTCTGAGCCAGGTCAGCAAAGAATGGAGTGTTTCAATATGTATTTACAGAACATCAAAATCAACAAAATGCATTTTTTTTATTTCTAATACATAAAAATAGGGTTAACAGCAATTTCAGAGAAAAAATGTGAAGAAAATATCCCACTTTCATATCAATCATGTTAAATTTTCAGTCTTTACCAGCATAGACAATAAGAATAAAATATTCAAAACGGTTTCACAATAGATATTACACAAGCCTGCAAACTTTTATCCTTCCAGGTACATGTTTCTTCAGCAGTATACAATTATACGTGTACATACATACAATCATGATTATTCAAGCATCTAAATACATCAGCATCAACAACAACAACTAACATAATTTAAAATTTAAAGTGATGTATTAATATTGTCACACACTGCAAAACACTCATATTTGGACAAAGTTTGCAAGCGAAGGGTTTAACAAGGAGAGACAATTAAGAAGTAAATGCACCAATTTCTTAAAACATTAATAAAATATACAGAAAAAAGTTTGAAGAAAAGAGTGCGCTACAAGTTTTTGTTCATTATACTCAATAAGCGTTTGACGTCACATGACGCATCAAGCATACAAACTTTACTCAGGGCTACAAGTAATGTGTCTACATAACAATAGTTAGAGGCTGATTTCAGACTTTAAAAACAAATTTGCAATTTCTTCCGAAACCTAGAGCAAGCTAAAGACATTATTTTCTTTCAATCAGCTTTTAATGGCAGCTGAGACCACAAGCAGTTAGAACCTTATACAGTACAATAGAATAAAATTTTAACTTGTTGAATGCCCGACTGCATAGCACAGATCTCGGAGTGAAAGGAAACAAAGACTAACATAGTATGCATATCAGAGCATATAAGCTTGATTCACTTTCACCCTACAAGACAAAGTGAAAAAAAATCAATTTTATATCTACTAGCATGACCAGGCTGCGTTTCATCAAAAATCCTAAGTATGAAAAGATAGGAGTGAAACTTTCTGGAAGGAATAAGTCATGTTTGCTCAATATATTTTAGACATTTTGAAGTGTAAATATCTTTAATATGTCATATTCTTTAAGATTAAACTAAAATTTGGTTGAATTTTGTTTTTTAAATTCATGTAACAAAACATGCTTAAATTGGCTTAGGTGCGAAAAGTGTACTTAGGAGTGAAAAGTGCACCTAGGACTTTTGATGAAATGCACCCTGATTATAACAAATAGTTACACTCAGCACTCAGCACTCAAATCGCAAAGTTTACTCTATAGTCTGATATTGGAACATTTGAGAGTGGAAAATGCATGAAAATGTCAAACGAGTGCTGAATATTCCTTTTGGTTTCATCTTATTTGAGATATTACGGTAATTATGAGAGATGGAAATAATTATTGGGTTTGAGTGCCGTACTCCACACTCAGACTTAATCATTTATCCTTGATTGTATTTTACACTCAAATCAATAATAAAATTGGCTGGTAAGTAGATGGTATTTTCATAATTATTAACCAACCAATTACAAATAACTAAACACTGTGGCCAATAACAAGAAGGGTGATTTTCTAAAGAACTGATAAATATTTAATTAGGTCAACAAACTTAAATATGTTAGACAATTAAATGCAGATGCAAATCAGTGCAAATAGCCCACATCACTTTTCTATTTTTGTCCAACAATTAATTTTCAACTAGGAGACTGGTGGACTTCAAACAGATGTTAATGAAGTGAATGAGAGAGGCACCGCTGGTGGCACTGACATGCTTAAACATCATACAAAACTGTAACATGTGCACCTTCCACTTCCTCTCCTCTAGATCTGTCTTGAGAAGTTCTGATTTGTGAATGTGGCTTTCCTAGCTCCATATGTTTTACTGTTAGTATTCATCAATACAGTTACAATAGAGTTGTGAATGCAATAGTTTCATGATACAAATCTATTAAAAACCTTTCAATACATCTCTCCTAGTCCTAAAGAAATCCTCTTTTCACTACACCAAACTGAGTAGACCTCTTTTGGCTAAAACTTAAATCACTGGAAAGCAAAACCAACCATTACAATCACTCTGCAACATTGGGTACATGAACGGCAGTTGTCATGGTGATGGTCAGTTGTCATAGTGATGGTCAGTTGTCATAGTGATGTATCCTGTGTTTTCAACAGCCCTTCATTTGGCAGCTCTCAGATAATCTAAACGAGACAGCTGCACAAAGGAAGAACTGCATACTACACATAGCAACCAAGAATGGTAGTTCTCATAGCAACATCTTATCCTCCTATGCTTGGTCAACAATGGTTAATATAGCAACAGCTGCATCATAGTGGATACAACGTACGACAACGTCTTTATCATCCATTTCCAAAGTTGCAAAAATATAAGTTGATAATATATTTTGCATCAGCGGGACAATCTAAATGTTAACCATATCACCTACATTGCCAAGTCAGCATCCATAGCGATCCGCCTAAACACCTCCTCTCTCCGGGCAGTCCTCATTTCAGCAACAATTTGCATTCCTCCCACGCAATTCCTCCATTTCGATTATATTGTATAATGACAAATTATTATGTCCAACTATGATCCCGTTTTAAATGACAAGGGCAACTCAGCTGCAGTCTTTCAAACAAACTGTATCTTTACTGTAACCTGACGGGGATCTCTTTCACTTTAAGTTCAAATTTTGTTACTAGTGGCAACATCACAAGCCCATCAAGGGTGTGTTGCAAACTCATGTAACTCAGTTTTGGTAAGAAAGTTAAGCTACAACAGTTAGAGAAAACCTTTCCAAGTTTAAATAAAAGTATGCTGTTGCCTTTATCAATTTTCATGGAACAAAATCCTGACTTCAACTCTTTTTTAATTAACACCATTAGACTATGCTTTAATTAAATATGCAACAATACAGCACAATAGAAACAGAAAATTGCAAAACAGCAATCAAATATTGAAATAACATAGAAGCACCAAGAACTAACTTCAATTTCAGTTTCCCTGTAACACATATATATATATATGATCCTTCGGAGACAATATTGTGAAGTACATCAAAGTCAACTACCTGTATGTATTTGAACTTCTCGGTATTAATGTGAAGTAAAAAGGAAATTTTATCAGTAAATTACCATCAGTATAATTCACATCTGCTTTCTAACATTTGTTATCGTGATGGTTCTACATGCTACCCCAGGCTACAAGTTGGCTTCAACTAACATTTACTAAAAACCAAAATAGGGGCCTCCACAGGTGAGTAGTTATGTTCGCCGAGTTCCAACCACTTTCCCCTTACTGCTGTGAGCTCAAATCTCACTCAGGATGCAGAACACGCATCCAGCCGGCATACTGAAAGGTTGGTGGTTTAAACCTGTAGTCTACCATAACCAAAATAATGTGAGAAGGGGCCACTGGGGTCTACCTACACCCTAATAGCGGGAAATGTCACACAAGCCTGGCTGTTTATGAGAATTGAAGCCCTGTTACTACGATCATTCCTATGTTTGCAAAATGACACTTTATCAAGGTCTTATTTTAGTTTTCAGTAACAGAACAACAAAATAAAGTACAAGTGAACTAAATAAGTGCATGCATTTTTAGAGCGTACAGAGCAGGGAATACCATACTTGATTAAATTTCTCTCCTTCTTCAAGTATGAACTTTAATGTGACACAATAATATTAGCACAGAAATTGTATGTTGTGCAGATAATTACAGTTTTCAATGTAATGTTCACAAGAGGATCAAAACTCATATAGATTTTTAGGATTTATAAGGCAAAATGCAAATAATATTAATTCTATGTACATGTAGTTATGAATAAGAATGTAGGATAAATACTAATAATCCTACGTCAAATTGTTAAAATCATAGAAATCATTACACACGTATGCAAAAAATTAAAACAGACAGATTTTTAATGTCCATCATGTTTCATATCTCAGGAGTAAACACACTATTTATACCTATGAATGATTCGAGTATATTTCTGTAGTACGCATTTTTTTTTAATCACGATTATGAGCTGGTGATGAAATGATGGAACATATTCAACATTCTTACAACTACTGATGCAAGTTCTTACCATAAAGTTTGAAGTGCTGACATTCTATACATTCTTGCCTTAATCAGGCATATTCACACGAGTTGAAATGATACAGTTGCCTTGAAATTACAGGTTTTAATTTATATTTATATCTTGCTGTTTTTGAAACAAGATCCATGCCTATGAAATCGGGAATGTACGTGGGAAATGGTCCATATGAGGAAAAAGTGTAGACACCTGCAAATATACAGTAGACATTGTATTAAGAGACCACCCAAGGGACGGCCAAAAAGTGGTCGCTTAATAAAGTGGTCTCTTAATAGATATCAACAAATTTAACGAAAGTTAAAGTACAATTGAATGTCGTACTGAACAATAAATACCATCCTCTTTCCATTCATATGTATCTATGGTGTGAAACAAAGCTCACTAGGCAATAGAACACTGGACAAGTGCCTAATTCTTAAATTCCACTAAGTTATCCAATATGACAAGCTTCATGTACGTTGAATAGTGTAGTGGCCTCGTGCTTAAAATTCAAGAATGTTCTTATCACACGCGCGAAATTTTCTAACTAACGCAAAAGTAAAAGGCGAAACACAGACACACACACATTTACACGGGTACATAATAATTTTCAGTCTATAAATAAATAACTGTACAGTGTAGGCCTACTCATCACAGTAACACGAATCTGCGCATGGTGTGACGTCATGAATTCAGTGACGAAGTTTTGACAGCTATATTAACTGGAATAATTCTAAAACTTTATTCCACGTGCGTATTAAGACAGGCTGATAGTAATAAACGGTTTTTCCATAAGGCAATGATTTTACAGGGTCTTTAAAATGGATTACATACTAAACAAAGTGAGTGTTTACACATTTAAACCCAGACTTAAATTATGCGATGTGTTTTTGTCTGACATTTTTATTCTCTCAGTGAAAATAAGAAGTTTGTCGGTACGACGATCTTTCAAGTAAAGATAAAAGCGGGCGAGACGGTACACAAATTACATCTCGCATATTTCTTCTCGGGACATCGTAATGTAAAAACTCGGTGACATCAAGCAACGTTAGTCGCTTAGCAACGACGTTACATGAACTTGGTTCTTGTAGAAATTATGAGCGTTTATGCTGTGTAATCCATTTACATTCGAGACTCGCGCTTAAACGGACACATATATGACACGATTTTTACATGACGTTTTATAACTGTGTCGCCGAGTAATTACCTGGTCACATTTATCACGCCTAATTGTTTATTCAATTGTTTAAAGGACAATGTGCGAATGCAGTTGTGAATAAGGTGTGAAATGCACAAGGGGATTAAGTGCATGCGGTCGTTTAATGGATTATTTAACTATCTTTTTTACCTGTCGGGACTGGTTTAATGCGGTCGCTGGTCGCGTAATAGAAAAGTCGTTTAATAGATACAATTTATATAGTAAAAACGCTCGGGCGGGAATTTAAGTGGTCGTTTAATAGAAAAGTCGCTTATTACAGTTGGTCGCTCGAGCAATGTCTACTGTACGCATTTTTAACAGATATTTTTACCCAGAATCCATTTCAGATTTGTGAGATCTCTGTGAATACCTATCTATTGTATTTACATTCCTTTGAGCTATATTTGGACAAACCCTCATCACATTATTTTTGAGGACTTTTGGGAAATTTTACATTCAACTCAAGAAGAGAAGATACTTTTTGTTTAAGAAAGTATGACAGAATAACTATAACAAATACTGCAGTTGACAAAATCTGCAATATTCTTATAAAACCCACTTCTAATTCTGTAGAAAAAATGGACAACAACTAAAGGTCTGATGGCTGTGCACTTCTCACAGCGAATGTTTCCCAGCCAATTCCACAAAAGGTAACAGAGCAAAGGTCCGATGTACTTCATTAATGTAGTTTCCATGGCAATGTTATCTTGTGAGAACAAGTGCTGGCCTTTGAACTTCACATGGCGCATGTTTCCCAGATGGTTGCACGAAAGGTCACAGTTCAAAAGTCACGTGTACTGCACCAACATGATTTCCCCGTGAACGTTATCAGATGAGAATAAGTTCATACTTGTTACTTTGAAGATATTGTAGATTTTCATGCTGTGTGGACAGCTCTTCATCAGGCAGCTTGTAATCTAACCCAAGGCTACCCGATGATGAGCTGCCTCACAGAAATGATTTCCATGGTAACTGATGTCCATAGCAACCAATGAAGCAGTGTCGTTGTCATCCATTGGCTTCTGTACATTACTGCTCAAAATAGAATGACGTCCATAGGAATTCGTTTCCATGACAGTTGATACTCATAGCAACAAAAACAATCCTGCTTCCTTTTGGGAGTAATTCTCATGGTAACCTATCTTAAAGCATCCATTCTGTCTTTCCAGCTTCAAAAAGTAACGCATCATATCATCTCTTTATAATACACAAATATACTTTACCAGCACAAATTAGACAATATCCTTAAGACAGTATAAATGGGCAATACACAGATAATTTTGCAAAAGTTAAACAACGTTGTTCAAGGAATTCAAACAGTATCACGCTTGAAAGATAACCAAAAATCTTGAAAATACAATGCTTAATACACACATTCAAATAATAAGTAAATACTTTCCACTCATTAAATTTCAATAATAAAAGTAAGTAAGCATGTAAATAGTTAGATCACAATTTGTGCAGTCAACAATAATATAAGCATTAAAAACATTCAGTTATACCGTAAAGCTGCACTGAAATTCCACCTCAATAATAACACCATATTTTCATGGACCAATTTTTTCTTTTTTTCTTCCATATTTTAACTCTATACAGACCAACTCGCAACTAAAGACTGACTTTCTTCAGAATCAATGGTGGTCTGATTTTCGAGGTTTCACCATACAGTAGGTAACCTATATATGTATATGTTAATTCATAGGATATACACTTAACAAACAACCAATTTCAAAAGAAAATCAAGGTGTCACCCCATCACTATGGTAACAACATTCCAATTCTATTTACACAGAAAAAATATACACTGTAAGCTTGAAGCCAAATAAAAAAGTAATGAATGATTGATCACTAAACACAGACATATTGTCAAGGGAGGTAAACATTGTAGGCATATAATTAGAGGACTGCATGACCTTACATTGATGTCATATGATAGTGATGTGTTGCAATACCAGAAATTCAATAGTTCAAGGCAGGAACTGGGACGTATTTAATACTTAATCCATGCAGAGTTATGTCCCTTACTACCGAAATGACATATGAATGAATGTCATAAAATATATTGAACAGAAAGGAGCCGGATTAATGCAGTATACATCTTCACTGAATAGAAACAACTGTATTTGATGAGAATGATTTTGATGAAATATGAGTAGGAAGTTATATGTTACCACTTACCCTCAATTTGTCGAAGGGGCTCAAAATGTGGATACAAGTGGAGAGTAGCATTTCCCTAAAATGTAAAAAAAGTGAGATAATTAAATACCAGAAAGTCACCCAATAGATAGCAGTATCTACTATACAGGTGTATCTGAATGATCATGGACATAACAACCTCTCACCTGTGATACTAAAACATGACTGTGCTATGTTAAAATGTATCTTGCAAAAAGTTTATGTCAAGCTTTCACAACCTAAAAATGTCGTTTTAAACTAAGTTTTCTGAATTAGCCTTGAATAACTTCTCTTATTTTACTGGCCGGAATTGAAAATTACTGACGACATGCTATACAGAACAGGTTCAAATTACAATGACTTAGTACTAGTCAAATCCTACTAGATAGACACTTACTATCACATCACCCCAACAGTAACCATGGGGACGTATTTTTTCAATCAGGGCTTCAATAAAAAAGGTCCCTTCTTTACACAGCGGCTAAATGTCCTTTTATCCTAAGCCATTACTACTGTTTGTACTTATCTTACAGTTTAGATATTGGATATATAACAAATAAACTACATTGATGCCCTCACTTTTCCTTTAGCACAGATAGCAATCAATTGTAAGTATTTTCTGCACACTTCAGTACTACACGTATAAATGATTCATTCTTCAGCTACATTAAACTACCACAAAATATCAAATAACTATTTGTCAGTGGGAAACAGCTGATTGAGCATGGAAAAGAAAGGTTACACCCATTTAATGCATACCTAAGTTGAAAGTCTCGATATCAGCTGATCAATAACATCATATATTATGTACATTGTAAATCTTTGCAGTAAAAGGCCAATATGGATATCCTAGATGATCATCTATTTTTGGGATAAAATTTATGAAAAATTGCAATTTGCATATATATCTGACTGCTTTGCTAATGCGAGGTTTTTTATCATTTTTTTTCCTGGGAAAATAAAAAAATGTTATAGGAACATAAAATATTGAAGGCAGACAAAGTTGTACCAACACTTAGGTAGTGCATGATGGTCTGATTGCTGGTGTATGATTTATCATTTATTGTTTGAATTTAGAACTCTGTCACCCTATATGAGAGCCATACTTTCTCACTGAGGGTTTTATTTATTTATGTAATCAATATTACAATAAAACAACAAAAAATGGAAGTTTTCATTGGAAATAACTATAAAGTTTTTTTTTAAAGAAATGTACCATGAAGAAATTTTATATGAGAAAAGTACTTGACTTCATAAACATTTTACAAGCAAAAGTAATAAAAGTATCTTAAAAACATTCAAATCATAAGCATAAGTCCATTCACCTGGAACTATTTCCAGGGCTTCTCAAACAGCAAGAAGTCATTAACTACATACAATATTACACAAAAAAAACCTATCCATTTTATTTGCGATGATGGAAATTTTTTCCAATAAAAAATAATGATTTCAATATAAAACAATGGAAGATAATATTGGTTAACTGCCAAAAAAAGAATCGGTAATGAAGCTACATGATCGCAAGATGCATAAAATAAGCCAGCTTTATCCCTCTTGTACATCATTTATTGATGCTAAACCAGCAAAACGTTCAATACATTGCCATGTAACTTAAGCAGATATAATACAATGCTGTCACAAAAATATGCTGAGCCAACTGTTTTATTATAGCAGAGAAACTGATGTCAGCTTTTGTAAAATATTTATTTCCCTGGATATTTGATATTGTAAACTAGAACTGTCACTGATAGTAGTCATGGAATAAAAAATATGCACCTAGTTTCCATTTCTTTCATTCAGTGCCATATACTTGTAGCTATTGTTACCAGAGATATATAGTTATGATATTATGGCCCTAACTTTTTCAATCCATTTAAGACGAACAAAAGAGGTGAAATATGTTATGATGCAGATACAGACAAACAAATAAAACCATTTTACTAGAAATTTAATTCAATTTTTTCTATTTATATTGGGTTGAACGCCATTTTTCAACTTTTTTTCAGTTATACATGTTGGTCAATTGACCTAACCAGTTAACCTAGAATTAATTATCAATCAGTACTAGCTTGCACCTTTGCAACTACCCCTAATTAATCTGAATTGGGACAAATAACTGCAGCCAAATACACCAACTTGACCAGCCCTAGATTCGAACCTGAACCTCCCAGGTGACAGACAGTCCATCACGTTACCAACTAAGCAAACTAGGAGGGCCAAACAATTTAATTAAATAAATTCAAACAAGACTAGTTTTGTTACAGTGCAGTGATGTTTTTTATTTTTAAATCAACATGAATTAAAACTTAATCACTTGACTACTGGTACCCATTAATTCACTTACAGTCAGAGATTCTCTTTTTCGTCCGCTAGTTACAAATGTAAATCCTTGCGTTTCTATGGCAACACCTGTCCTCTGTACATGTTCTTCAACGTACCTGAAAGTAAAATGGAATAAAATGAACATTTTTACAGATATTTACATTTGTTACCATGTTCAGTCTGATGTGCCAAAAGCGTCAACCAATATACCTAATTCAACATAGCAATCAACAGCCACCAGTAGAATTCTAATGTCAGTACAACACTGAAGTCATGTTGTACAAACCAGCAACCAAAACACAATTTGCACTCATCAAAAACCAACACCATCCTGTAACATCCAAAATACCAATGCCATCCTGGTCCCTAGTCAACATCATTATGTAACCTGCAAAAAACCAACATCATCATGTGCTCTACTTTAAACCAACACCATCCTGTCCTCTCCAAAAACCAACACCATCCTGTGCTTATTATTCTAAAACAACAACATCATCCCGTGACCTCCAAAAAAACCCAACACTGTCCTGTTCGCTACTAAAGACCATCACCATGCTGAAACGACTTAATAACCACTGCTGCCATACTGTCAGCTACATACTACACTCACTGAGCAGGCCCTAACCACTGCTGCCATACTGTCAGATACATACTACACTCACTGAGCAGGCCCTAACCACTGCTGCCATACTGTCAGCTACATACTACACTCACTGAGCAGGCCCTAACCACTGCTGCCATACTGTCAGATACATACTACACTCACTGAGCAGGTCCTAACCACTGCTGCCATACTGTCAGCTACATACTACACTCACTGAGCAGGCCCTAACCACTGCTGCCATACTGTCAGATACATACTACACTCACTGAGCAGGCCCTAACCACTGCTGCCATACTGTCAGCTACATACTACACTCACTGAGCAGGCCCTAACCACTGCTGCCATACTGTCAGATACATACTACACTCACTGAGCAGGCCCTACAAGCAAAGAAATGAACTTGAGCTTGCAGAAACATGCCTAAAGCCAGTAAGGCAACCATAAAAACAGAAGTTATTAGCATCTAATTTGCTAAAGTTGAAAAAACGTATTATTGCTCAATACCAATAAGACGTTCAGTATTTATCAAAGAACAAGGCCGGGCAAAAAATCTATCAGCCATATGTTTGCAAAGGAGAGAATCAATTAAGTATGGCCACTCAGTACAATAATAATTACCCGTACTAGAAAACAGGGGAGACATCAAGACAACAACAACAACAATATACTAGCATCATCGATTCTCACTACAAAATTTTCTTGGCAAGATGACGGAATATTTAGTTTATTTACCCTAGTACATTAGTGAAGGACACTTTTATGCAATGCTAGGCCACAATTAAAAACGAATACATGTTTTCCATCTCTCAAACGCCAAAGATGTTCAGTTCAGCCTCAGAAAATTCTCTCCGCACACATTTGCATATATACAATAAAAACTTCGCTACTGACTCGACCTCTCAATGTCAAAGACTGGTCAGAACTCTCCTATTATGCGGCATATCAGAAAACAGCACACAAAAACAACATTCAAACGACAAAATTTTAGTAAATAAGAAAATAAATGGTTGATGCAGCAATATAAATCAGAAATCGGTTACAACTACATGACAATTTAAAGACCGATGCAAACCAATAAGGAAAAAATTCCCGCAACTGCAGTTAAGTCACATCTATATATTTCCCAGCCAAAATTTCCAGACAGAAACCGAATATTTGTTTCCAGGGTTGCGAGTCTGTAACAAATCCCTATAGAAAAGCCAAATTTCAATTTATTTTCCCCCGACATATTAACATAGAAGCCTATCACATGCCGCAAATGAACATTCATCAGTGGAATTATTACATACATTGTAAACTGTGTATTATAATTAATATAAAGGAACCCTGCACACCAAAAATCAATTTCACTGTCTTCCATCTAATTTACTTTTATTTGGATGAGACAGACACACCAATAGAGCAATGCATACTAGACATATTCAAATTCGAGGCACGTCTACGCTCTAAGACAAGACACATAATGTTAACCGTAAGTATGCACTTACATACATTTTCAATTGCTTCTTTTTAACATGAAGGTTAAGAAATCATGGCCCGCAAAAGAGACTGACAGACATGTCTGGTGCGTAACTTAGACTTGCAGAACGTAAAAATGTCACTGGGTTCCTTGTAGGATCACTGACATCTTCACCAAACAATGTGAGTTCAAAGCAGACAAATAACTATATAAAAGCATCTTCAGTCATAATGTCATGGTGAAATGATCAGGTACACATTGCATAGGTACTAAACTGGAGACATTTTGATTTGTGGAGAACTGAAGACTAAGTAGGAAACAATTATTTGTCTCAAACATAAAAAGTCTGCCATTTAGCACAGACAGATCAAATCTAAATATTTCTCTTATTTCTTTTGTATTATCCCATTCCTTGATCACTAACAATATATCCCCACAAAAATATAATATTTATTTGTTTTATATGTCTACGTAAAACGAGTTGTATACACGATTTGTAAATTTCCAACAATATGACCAAATACTAGATTATAATACATACATATGGGTTGAGATTGGAGATTTTTAAGGATAATTTTATATTATTGCAATACTACGGATGTTGCTCCACAATTGTGATACTATATAATGTTAAATACATATCTTTCATAACCGTGGTAAGGTTACATGGATGCATAGTCACATAGGGCATACAATTAATATTGTACTGAATAACTTGACACAAATGCCCCCGCTAAAGCTTTTCATGCATTATTCATCAGAAACACATTTTTTAAGTCAAAAAAGGGCTATAACTCCTAAAATATTTGGTGGATTGTAACCGAAATCGAACTTGACACCTCTATGTTAATATTTTTCGTACGAACTGACACACTGTGAGATGGACAGGGGTAATACTTCATGCCCTTTTGCCATGCTTCGATAAAAAATATGCTTTTATGAAAGTTTATAAATGTATTATTAGTTGAGGCAATTATCTGCCAATTTAGGTATTTTAACGTAACTTTCACCATTGCTATATACTATCAATACACTGGCAATCTCAATCCAACTATAGTACAAACTAATGTTACACCTTTCTGCTTCAAATGGTGCAAACCTAAACATTATCATACAAAGGTTTCCAACATCTGACAAAAGAACACAATGTAAGGTCACAGCGTGAGAGAACATTTCTTGAAATAATCAAAGAATGTGCATAGTGTACTGCAGCTTTTTTTACTTACTAAGATAAAACTGAAAAATTTAACACAATGGCCATAAAACACGAGAGAAAATCTCTAATAAGCAGGAAATGTGCATTCAAACACTTTTAACATACTGACATAAAACCACAAACTTGTCACATTTTTTCAATAACTGACATTTTATAAACCCAAATTCTAAATCAATATTCACATGCCCAGTATATGTATATTACGTTAAAAGTACATTAGGTTAATCCCTCGAATTATCTTGCCAATTTGTTCAAAGCTCAATGAAATATAGAAATAATTAATCTTTCTGTACAGGTCAGGTTGCAGGCCAACTACTACATCAATAAAAGTAAACATTCCCCAAACAGTTTTAAATGTATAGAAAGACTTAACCAAATGAACTATCAACAAACAGTTTTTTAATGTGACATAAACTTACAATTATGCACAAAATGCATGTATACTTTATCACAGTTTCCCAAACAATGCATATACAACTTAATAATATGCAAGCCAATTTATAAATGGCAGTTCATGAAAACTGAAGCTACGATGACCACAATAATATAGCATGCTTCATAGGTGGTTTCTATTAGCAAGTTTTAAGATGGCGATAATGTGCATTATTACCAGAGGACAGAACCCGCCAATGTGTCAGACCGTCTGCCACGTCTCGTAAACATTCCTCTGGTCAAGTGAAAAAATTCATTAAGTCTAGCGAAAAATTTGAACAGAAGGAAATATTTCCAGTCTGGTATTTGCTGACTGTATTTAGCGACCTCTAGATACATGGTTGAAACCACCAACAAGAGGCTGCCCGATGTTTGGAGAATCATTTAACACTGAATATTTTCAGCTTGAGTATTATAGCTTGAATTTTCTAAAAAATAAAAAAATATATTATACAAACAGTTTACCTAAGTATAGTTAACTGTCGTATTTTTACGGCGACCATCTGATGTTTAGGATTGTTGAAAAAAGGATTTTAAGTGACAAACTTCACGCATAAATGCAACAACAAAACTGTTCAATTCTAAAAATCCAGTATGGATCTATCCAACTTCAACACAATTCCCCCAAAAATACTTATACATTTATTATTAACAATATGTAGCCTTAAAACATTAATACTTTTAACTAAGGAAACATAAACTGTATGTTATTAACATTGTATACACAACACAACAAATTTTGGAATAATCGCAAACAAAATTAATACCCATCAGCCGATCTGAAGACATGCAGTACAGAGAAAAGTAATTTAGAACACAACATCTTATATGGTACAAAAACTGCCGACTAATAAGTCTCAGTAGCAGACAGAGAAGGGATGATACGAGACAACTCTATTGATTTTCAAGCACACCGAGAAAGTATGCCGAACAGCAAAGCAGCATGCAGTTACAGTCACTTGCATGTGAAATTAGTTCTGTCCTAGTTTAAAATCTTCATTTTTAGAACTCAATAATGAATTACAATTCACTGTGCCTAGAGGTGGGTGCCGATTCCAAGGGATGTATGTGACAAATGACAATATGTCGCTTGATTACGACATTTTCCCGTTCCGTTTATGCAATATTCTTTTTGCAGCCGGCAACTTTTTATGACCTGGTTTTCGGCTGCAGATAATTTTAGATTAACCAATAATGTCAGAATTTCAATTTGCATAAAAAATTTCGACCTATATTTTTTTAATTTCGCAGTGAATTCCACAGACAAAGCACATTATGTTATACGAGGTAGCACGGGGAGAAAACTTGGAAGTTCAATTGACGTTTTTATAAAAATACGCACTTAACGAAATTTATTATATGAACCAAAACGTTATACATAATTTCATTCGTGTTACAGAAATGCGAACTTGCAAAGTAAAAGAAGGCATAGTCGATCTTACTAGACTTAATTCCTAAAGAGACGATGCAGTCCAGATAGGTTGATTTAGAACACGAAGATGAATAGAATACTTAAGACCAAGTTAATATCTGTTGTGTCATTTTTTAATGAATTAGGGTGTGAAAAAGGCATAATTTATCAATGTTACAGAGAAAGCAGTGAAAAATTGAGAGACAACCATTTGCTAAGATGGGAAGCCCAATGGTGATCCCAGACCACAGGTGGTCATCATAACCATCCATTTAAAGTGGATTTTAATGGGGGGGGGGGGGCTCAAAATGGTCTTTGTTGGCAGGTGACAGCAATTAACAGGTGGCTGTTATAAGCAACACTATTCTGAGCATCAAGGGTTTAACAAACTCTACATTCAGTGTACTATAATACAACACAGAGTACCAATTATAAACCAGACTTTTTACAACGGCGTACGTATGTACTAAAAATAAACAGAGAATGAACTGTTCCATTTCTAGGACAACTACTGTAACAGGGTCATGCATACATGAAAATAGAATCCAGATCCACTTCTCCCGTTTTGTTAATTAAATTGAGTTAATTGAACTTTTTACTGCTCTAATAAGACATAACAGGAAAATTGTAACGGAAGAAAAAGAATTGTTTATTTAATTATACTTTAATTATACATGTACCCAGCTTCTGCTAAATAATGGATGCAAAAAGAACTGAGTTAAACAATTGCACCTTTCTACCCATCTGGATTTCCATTGAAATGGAGTTACAGGTTACCGCAGTCTTTTGTACAAACAGACTTTACCATCCATCTTTGTTTATTGGGCAAATTTTACCAGGCATGTCAGGCGGTCAAGCTGCATTTGGCGACCTTCTGAACAGAGTAATGAAACTTTTCATTCTGAACAGAATATAAGCCAGCGAAATGCAAATAATATGCATGTGTTTCATGGTAGTGTGCATCTGTCCGTACTTCATTCTCACAATGTCCAGTTAACATTCTTTTACAATACACGTCATGCACAATGAAATAACAAGCAAGACGGAGTGAGAATATAGTATTACAAATCTACCCATGGATGGCAGCCTTGTACTTTGCAACTCAAGGTCTTAAAATACATTTTATACATTCCTAAAGAAATAAATCAGCAGAAAACAGTGATACTGATAGGCAAGATCTGGCAAAATAACATCATTTGGTGACGATGTCAATATTTTCATATGTTTTACAAATACAATGAACTTTATTTGCCTTATTTTTTATCATACTTTTGAATGATATAAACAAAATAGCAAACTGAAATGTCACCATGCGCTGGACACGTTTAGACAGCATTCTGTTCAAAATGAAATTTTGCAAAAACTGGCCAGTAAATGTCCCTGAAATGTGGATATAGTTCATGTTATATGCTATGAACTAATTTTTATTGAAGACAATTTGATGCTACACTGATATTTTGGTTTTCTAACATAGTCAATATTATATGTTCAAATGAAATTTACCCATCACTAAATATTTTATGACACAAATCTCCCAAAAAGAACATTTTATTTTGATTCTTTTCAAATATTTATTACTTTTCTTAAATTTGCAAGCCCATTTAGTACACAGGTGGTTTCACAACATGAAAATGAAGGAATAAGAATATTATAAAATGCAACTTTTCATTTATATTTTTAAAGGCTTAAATTTTTCAGAGAAGAAAAAGGGCCATTTTTTTTGGAATACGTTTAATCAGCATTTTGTACAGATTAAATCAACAACTGTTCCATTTTCCACACACATTATGCCCATTAGGGCGCTAAAACTTTAGTAGCAGCTAATGAGTAAGCAACAATTATGCTTGTAGCTTATTAATTATTTTGTTTTTAAATTACAGATTATAGAACATACATACATTACCTAAGCTTAAGATTAACTTAAACTCAAACGTTGATGATGAAGTCGACAATCATTAGCAAAGACAGAAAGATGCAATAACCAACACGATCAACCATACTTAATATGAATAAAAAAATGAAATATATCGAAGTTGTAACAAAAAATAATTGAAACCTAATGAGCAAACAGAATATGATTTGTTACCAAATAATTCTTTTCACATGATTTTAAGGTATTTTAATTTTCACTCAACATACGAAGAACATGTCAATTTTTTTTGTAACTAATGTGTGCCAGTGTAACATTTCATGAATTTATTAATAAATAACATTGCATATAAAATAAATAAATAAACTGACAATCTGTACTGGTACTCTATAATCTAAGCAACATTACAAGATCGGAATATTTAAGACAATATAATATGTCCAAAATGTTCATATTCATGCAACAACATAAATATTTCCATGTAAAAATGCATGCATCAGAAACGTGATATATATGCTTAAACAACAGATTTGATTATGTCAAATTAAATCATAATTAAATTCAGTTACTTGTGCACTGTAACTAAAACTTCTATCTTGTTTCATAAAACACAGAATGAGTTATTAAGCATCTGTTTTAATAAATTAATAAACTGAAGCAAAATAATCTAGTCACATAAAATTAATGCATCACCAAATATGTCTTCATTTTTAGTAATACATGTGCATAGAATGAGATATTAACTGTCAAATACTGTAATTAAATATGTAAAAGATTAATTAAGAATTACTGTTCATTTACAAATGCTAATTTAACAAAAGAAAGGGCCATCATTGCCCTTATATTAGTCACTTGAGTAACATTAAAAAACAAACCAAATCAACATTGAATTTTACTAAGTGACCCATTAAACTTCATCATTTCAATTTTAACCATTAATTTCAGAGACTTAAAGGTTGCTATAGAAATATATAACAAAAACAACCCAAACCCAAGGCAACTGTATTTCGACAGATAAAAATTATTAAAGCAAGCTTTTATCCCATGTTATCTTATGACTATTTCTACCGTGTCATTTATGAATAACAGTTTCAGCGAAACATTTCTATATTTCTATATTATACTTCTAAAGGGAAAACCGGCCCCAACTCCTGCGGGCCTCATTTTTTAGAGATTGTCTTCATTTCAGCTGTGTGGTTAGTGGGGCACACGATGACCATTATTGCAATGTTATTTTAGTTTCAGAAGAATTTTTAAACATTTTGCTTCCTCTTACCAAGGTAAAATGGGAGTACTGCAATGATACAATTCATTCTAGCAATTTTGGTAGAGGACCTAATATTGATCATTCCTAAAAAGTTTCCTCAAAATTGGTCTCGCAGTCGTATAAAATTTACAGCATTTTCTTGATAGATGTCAGGCAATAACTAATGGTGATCACACAGGGCTTTTTCCCTTATAAAGTAGGATCTGGTAAATTGAAAGTAGTTTTTTTCCCGATCCAAACCTGAAAATTCACCAAATCATCAAGAGCTTACAATGGAAATTCAGCACTTATTGATAGGTTTGCGTCATAATAATATCAAAAACGATTGATTATCATCATGGAGACATGGAATACTTAAATAAAGTTGATTTGCGAAAAGTCAATACTTTGTTAAATAAATGTTACCTAAAATGTTTCCCAATTTAGACAGTTGCGGCGCTAATTCTACTAATCACAGCAGACCTGGACCCATTCTCAAAATGGTGAAAAAGCCCTGTCACAGCTCCTCAGCGAGTACTATGCTCAAATGCAGTTGAGTCATAAACCACAGATTTGCATCTTCATCAGCATATAATGACACTTTCTTATAAGAATAATATAAAAAAATAAGAATAAGTGTTTGTCCGTTTGTAACATGTATTTAGTCGCCCACTACGAACAACAAATGTTAAATATTCAAGGTTTCTTGCACAAAACTTAATTTTAGTAATAATGTTAGAACATTGCATAATCATTCAAAAGGCAAAACAACAATTATGTAATTATGAAAAAAAAAATACTATGCTGTCTCAAATATAATGATGTTGGTTGCCATGGAAACAGTATGGCAACAAGTCTAAATTTCTTGCAATGCCCACTTTAAACTGCAGTACCAACTGTTATTTCCCTAACAATCTTAGTGTCTGAATATATTTATGTCTGCAGAATTTATTGTGAATGTCGAGAGTATATTAATACGCATAATGCAAGATAAGCAACTCATTAACAAGTAGTAACTGAAATTGTTTCCAGACATTAACTGTATATATATGCAAAAATATTCATATTTTGTCATAGCAGGGAACTCAATCCTCTGTTATTGGGGCCAAATATCGGCATGATCACCAAAAAATTCCCTTTTTCCCCCAATCAAATTTCCCTCTCAGAGCCCCCAAAAAATATTAGTTAAATAGTATTACCTTTTAAATATGATGTTCCAAAAAGCAGACGAAATATCAGATAGAATTTCATGTCATGTTTTGCATGCAATTACTGTATGAGGATTATTATATGTCTACACCGGTTTGACCTTGACAGGAAAGACGTTGCAAAAAATCCTCTTGTTTCCTTGAAATTCCCCCTACCTAGGACTCCAACCCCCTTTCCCCATAGTAGAGTGAGGCCCCTGTCAAACGAGTGAGCAAGCCTTGTGCACACAAGGCCAAATAATACCTTTCTAAACAGCCAGCTGGACGAAAGTTTGTAAAACACATAGGGGTATCTGTAAGTTAGGCCAAATAAAAAATTCACTAAGACTTCCATGTATTATGGACAACAGGAATTTCCCTGACGCAGAAATCTTGAGTCCCTGACTTCCTGACAACTTACTGTGCATCCCTGGGACCCCTAAAATAAACTTTTGTCAAGTATAAACTGCATATCTGGAACCCTACAAATTTACCAAGGACCCCCGATTTATCAAACATGAGGGTCCCAGGACCCCTAGCTGAAAAATCCTAGGGAAAACCCTGGACAAATAAAGTTGGTATGTCACACATATTCTCATTTTAAATTGCAGGTGATGAGAATTTTAAGACTTTGATAAAATTTATTTCAAAATTATAAATCTATTATGGGTTAAACAGAAAATGGATAAATTCTCTCTATCAAACTATTTAAAATCACGGGAATAAGGATTTAAAATTTAAATGGTATCTAAATTAAGAATTCACACAACAACATTAAGGATTGACACTGATAACTATGGTAATTGAGGATACCAGAACCGCACATATTACCTAATAATATACAAGGTGAAATTTTGAAATAAAGAAAGCTGGAAAGTTAGGTACAAACCAATTGATAAATGAACTCTTTCCCGCTGAATGGTTCCCGATTAACAAGACTGTAATCTTTTTTCTAGGTGCAAGCAAGGTTAGATCTAAACTCTCAGCAATTTTTACCAGACCTGAAATCAGACAGAAAAATCATTGAAATGGACATCAAAGAAAACAATGTAGTGTTGTTCTTTATTAGGCCATATGGTCCAAAGACTGTAAAGTCCAAGATGACGAAAAACATCTAAATATATAAAATACGTGTTTATCACAATGTCCGAACATCTCAGCAAGGAACTCACAAAAATAAAAACTTGTTGGTGCCTAACACCTTTTCTTTCATCTAGATCTGTCTAGGGAAGTTCTGATTGGGAATGTTGCCTTTCCTGTTCTGCATTTTTTCGGTGCAGCTGCACTAACAAATATGGCCTTTCTATTTGCATATCAGTGTTGTGTGCACCAATCAAATCTTATGTTAACCAATAAACCAACTTCCTTCAACCAAACAACGTTTGTAACCATGACAAGGATTGGTTAACCTTATGATAAGGGGTATGTTACCTTACTGAAATCCACTGAGTATCTGGAGTAACCAAAAATCGTAACATCTCGGCAATTTTTTATGTTGCACAACAAATCTTAACCTTCAAAATGCGCTCACCAGTTTTTTTCATAATATTACTTGTTTTCCATTAAACCTAATTATCAGGAACAAAGTCATGTAAATTACACACGATAGTCTGGTACCAACCTCTGCTACTTGAAAATACCAGACATTCATTGAAATAAATATACCAGTATAAATGTCTAAGTTATATAACCATCACTGTCATACATATGAGGACTATAAAAGATTACCTAACATTCAATGAGTGGATTGGATTGATATACAGTATGCTACATTTTTTAACAGTATAAAAATACTGTGTTACTTTATCTAAAAGCATGTCTACTGTGCAGGTATTCAAAAACATATTTAAAGATAACAACTGGTTTAATCCAATTATTATGTTCTTCAAAGGTGAGGGGGCCAACATCTTTACACCTGAAGAATCACTGAACTCACTTAACTGTTTACTTGTCATTTAAAACAGTTCTAATCATATCAATCCCGAGTCATAGTGGCCCACAGATACTGCCTGGTGTCAGACAGTACACAGAGGAGATTGACACTACTGTATTAAATATAGATACTTATATCACAGTTCATGTAGAAGATATCTTATTTAG
Source organism: Mactromeris polynyma (assembly GCA_032209605.1). Taxonomy (NCBI): domain Eukaryota; kingdom Metazoa; phylum Mollusca; class Bivalvia; order Venerida; family Mactridae; genus Mactromeris; species Mactromeris polynyma. The sequence goes on from JASFXZ010000017.1 coordinate 9,985,063, forward strand.
CTAATTCACTCGTGAAAAATGAACATAACATGACGTGACATCACAATGATGGTTTCAATATGGAAATGAGTGAAAAAGCTTATTTTCACCAATAAAAATTAATGTGAAATTAAATTACTGAATTTATGAAAATTGTTTATGATAAAATCTTGTCCAAGACTTGTGTACTTCATTTTCAGAAAGATCTGTTAATAAATTCAGTATACTGTAATCTTTGACCACTCATGCAATATCCTATACATATATTAAGTCAAAATTCTTGAACAGATGAGTTCAATCATAAAACTACGAGTCAGAGACCAGAATCTGACTGTTAATTCAAGTTTGAAATGCATAAAGTAATGCCAAATATTTTTATAAGTACTCAAGCATGCTCCAGTAAAAGTAATCAAACAAAGTTAAGACATCAAACAATTTGGCTTGCTGAATGATAATTAACTAGCACTTTCCTATCAAGCTGTTCCACGTAAGAGGTTATAAATCAGGACATGTACTAAATTTATAAAGTATTTGGCACAGTTTCATACCACGTCACAGGACTGTAGACCAGTATCTGTTACAGTATAGGTTATAGATATGTCACAGACAAGACTTAACTTTCAACTATAAATATAGCTGAATTACCTATAGCATTTAAAGTCACATACACAGGGTCATGTAGTAACTATTCCAGCTATAAGGGTGAAAATACCCAGACAGATACCTGGGCTCGACCACCAACCTTCCACAAGCCAGTGGGACAGCTTCCTCACTTACAAATTCTACATCCTGTGTGGGATTTGAACCTGTAGCAGTAAGGGGCAAGTGATTTGAAGTCTGACAAGAGTTCATAATCACCCAATTATGGAGGTCTCTAATTAAATCGCAATCACCTTTCCCAAAAATTCATATTCAGAACTTAAGATTTACCATAAAATGTAAAGTTAAACAGTCTAAAGTTTGGAAATTTTTTATACATGCAGCATACCATGACAAATCAAGCATTAACACAGATGTGGCATAAATGATTATTGCATACTTGTCTCAAAGTGCAAAAATCACATAAATATTAGACTACCACAAATATTTATAAGTATGAAAAATGCCAAAGCTTACATCTTGAATCTAAATATAGCCTACAACATTTCATTGTTTTAGGATCATTAATGCTAACATCCTGAAATTAATTACAACAAAAACACTACTCAATACTGGCTAAACCCTATCACGTTTTATAACACAGCCTGCCTATATCTCCCTATAGCAATAAAATTCTTGCCTGACTGCACACATCTGGCCCACTGAACTAGAGACCTACAAAATATCAAAGATACATTTATCGTGGTATGCCAGTGGTCCGGACATGTTTTACACGGAAGATTTTTTCACACAGAACAATAGTGTCAGCCAAGTGTTAATATATTTGTGTAACAGAATTAATACAGTTTAACACACAGTACATATATAACCCCTGTGACAGAACACGGGACTTTGTTGATGGTAATAGTTTAGAAATACGGGCTCTACAGAGGGTGAGGCTCTATGACAGACATAAACTCATATTTTATACCACAGTAAACAGAACAATTTTTTTTGAAGGAATTTGTTCACCTTTTCAGTATTCCCAGGCCAAGTGTGTAACATTGTATTGATAACTTTTTCATCAAACAGCATATATCATTGATTATACAGCAATGACCTTCATCTTAAATACCAGCTGCAAGCAGTCATTTGTGTGTGTTACTAAGAGTAAAGTAACACATATTTTGACACAAAGGAAATATTACTCACATGGTCCTTGAAAGCTAAGGTCATAAGGAAATGATGTGCTTCTCTTGTTTGATATTCTACAGCAAACCTTTTTTGTGCTTTTAAGGTCTTAAAAATGTACATCTGTTTCCTTACAACCCCGACAGACCCTTACATTTTACCAAAATTTTAATGGCAAAATTCCTGAAGGTCAGATTTTAACTATACAATTGTACAAATAAATGAAATCCTTACCTACCAAACCAATCGTTATTCAGCATAGTAAAAGCAACAGATAATCATATGTTTAGGCCTAAAATGATTTTTTCACAAAAAAAGAATTAAGTCATAAAATCCCCTCATGCCTTAAAATAAAAAAATAAAAATTGTGATACAACAATTGATTCAAAACAACTTAAAGCACTAAAACTTCCTTCAACAACAAATGCTAAATTATTTTTTTACACAGAAAACCACATTTCTAAATTTATGACATTGACCTTTAAAATGGAACAAGATTTCCAACAAAGAATGTTAAAGGTTATACATAATAAAAGTAAAATGAATAGTCTGAAATATATTATGTGCTTATATGGATTTATAATACGAATAAGATCACTTGAAAATCAATAAACAAAATTGTTACCTCAACAAAATCGGGTTATGTTTTAAGTTCAACAATAAAATTGGACACTTGGATGACACTGTGATGTTGAAAATTTTATTTTTATGAAGTTTATAATGAGTAATTATTAATCTGTAATGCCTTAATGAATGTATTTTCATTTACAAAAACAAATAAAGATTTGTTTCAATATGAAATATAGCAACTTGAAAAAATAAAATAAAATTAACATTCAAAATATCACTCAACTCGACTTGTTCAAAAGCAGTCAAATGAGACATTTGTGTAATTTTTTGTGCTGCGTAAATGTAATATTTTTAGTGTATTATGCAGTAGACAATTTTTCCTATGGCAGTAACATAGAGTTATTTCCCCTTCTTGTAGATAAAATATGTAGAGGATATAGAAATTCTCCACTTTTTTTCCAAGACACAGGATACTGAGTAACAGTATAATCCTGTTATCTAAATATATTCATATGATATTACATGCTTATTTATGATCGTGAAAATCTTGTGAAACCCACTACAGTCACCAAAGACAAACCACACCCTGTTACGCTTTTATATTTATAAACATGCTGTCAAACATATAGTCGTTTTTCATCCATTTTACATTTGGAATATTTTAAATATCATGTCTAGCTTTATATTTGGAAAGTTTTGAAGCTATGAAATGAATATAACATTGATTTAAGTTAAGGGAATATCTGTATCATTTTAGCGACACCAAATACGGGCTCACTGTACATTTGTGTTAAATTAGCAAAACATTGATGACATTACTAAGCAACATGTAAAATTGATCCGTCCTTGACGATATATTGCAAGTCAAGCGAAATAAAATTCATTCATCAGCTAAAATGTAGAACGACATCACTTGAAAACGTTTTATACATTATAATTTATATGTCATATAACAAGGCTGAAGTTTTTATAAAACAAGACAGACAAAAATTATACAACCGTATCTTAACAAAGTCTAAACATTCAATACGCAGCCATAGTTGAAAAAGAAAAATCAATTACTTACTGAATATACTTCGAAACAATATTGCCAAGGGGTTAAATTTAAAAATCCACACTGTGCATTAATTACATAATTTAAGATATGCACATATATTATTCCAGGATATAAGTAGAATTATACTTTTCTGATTCCAGACAGCAGCCGAAACACAACAGGACTATAAGGTGAAATATCCCCAAAACTTTTTGCCAACTTAAAGCATTTATTCCAATTCATAGCTGTATAGCATCGATATTTTTATGTGAGGCATTGTATTGATTGCAGTTACCAGTCTAGACAGGGAAAACAGTTCCGTATTGGGAGCAACTCTACAAAACCAGGAATCTAAATCCTACCTCAATTTGTGAAGACGTTCTATGGAGGAATAATGACCTGTTTTTCACCTCAGAAAAGCACAAAATGCAAAAAAATAGTATAATGCAAACATATTGGCAGTCAGAGTCCAATACAAGTAAAGTATATATGTACGGACTTCTTGAACCTAGCAAGAAACAATAATATTCACTTTGAATATTCTTCAGCAAGATAAATTTGTGTTCTTCTTGATAAGTGTCACTCATTGGAAAACAACAGGCTTTCAATGTCATACATTATATTTACTTACTTCATTGAGGGTTCAAATGAAACATGCAACCAACTTACATTCATCTCAAGGATTACAAGAAATAGAAGCTTTGCTACAGTCGACAGGGCTACAAGTTGTTCACTGACATTTTTGTGTTTAGAGAAACTTTTTCCCACTTGCATTTTCAGCAAGTCACAATTTATTTTCACTTGATAAGTTTTACATTTTACTTCCATTCTTGCCCCCATCCTCACATATTAATATGGTGGGAAATAGATATTTTACATTGAAAGATGACAAAATATAAATTACACAGATTTTCTGTAAAATTTTACTTTCGGTTACCATTATATACACACTTATATCTGCACATATAAAATAGTCCATCATACAACAGCTGTTAGTTTTGGAATGCTACTTCCAGAAAAATTTGAGTAGCTGATATTAGCACTTGCATTTTTGAAAACCATCTTGTATTTAGCATGTTAGCAAGTGTTAAATTTAAGCCCAGATTGCACATTTTTATCACACTAGTAAACGACACCTAACCGAAATGAAACAGCTGTGGAGAATGCATTTATAACTGCGAAAGTATTAATTGTCTGCAAAATCACCAAGCAGATAAAACAAGAACTTTTATTGGACATACCAATTTTCTACCTAAATGTGCTGACTCAGCATTTAGTCAGCACCATACATGAATATATTACATGTTCATCAAGCTAAATAATTGGAAGTTTATTATTATATATATATAAAAAAGAAAAAATATTTTGGAAAAACATTGTACAACTACATATGTATCAAACTATTGCTATATCAAGCGAGAAAAGCCTCGCTGTGAACTAACAAACATTTTGATCATTCAACTGACTGTTGTTTTTAATGCATATCAGTTGTAATATGATAATAAATTATATTCAAAGTAACTGATTGAGGCACTTCTCACTCAATATAGCAAATAAAACAAATAAGAAAATCGAACTTTGTTACTGCTATAATTGACTAACTAGTAAATTCAAACAACAAGCGTTGTAGAATCACGTTTTAACAAATTGTAAGCCCAATCATAAATGAAAATAGCAGCTGAACTATAACTGTTAAATGAACCGAAGACATTACCAACAAAATTCTCATGAATTTAGAATAATTATATCCCTTCAAGCATTTTAACCCACGAATAAAACAGCTGTAATTTATTTTATATTCTCATACACAGTGGCTGCCGATATTTTATAAATGCAATGGCTTATAAAATACTTGAAGCGAATGGGGGACTAAATTTCCATTCATCGCCGCGTTTAACCACTTGTAGCTTAAACATATCATGTACGTAAAGACTTAGTACTTATTATACGCATATTTAGACGAAATATTGCTTACATAAAAGAAGTAAATTTTTCCTTTTCAGTCTGACTTAAACATATAATTGTACGTAATATTGCATAGAAATAATAGTTACCTATTTTAGTTTAGACCATAAAAACAAACTAAAGTAAAAATATAAAGCTAGTAGCTATTAAGAGCCTTACATCCTCGTACAATGATTATCTTAAAGGTTACTTGACAACTTTTACATAAGCACTGACTATATTAAGCAGACAGAAATATTTACAATTGAGATAAAAAAAAAAGTTAAAGATCAGTTACTGTACTGTTACAATGTAATTGTCCATGTTCCTCTTACATACCTTAATATCTATTTCTAGAAAACACAAATAAATTGAAATTATTTCAATATTATTTACAACTTAAATCGTTAGCTATAGCAATATGACTACCTCACGAAAATATCAAAGAAAGAAAACTTAAATATGTAGATATACATGTACAAGTATACAGTAAGAAAACCAATATAATTTTGGCCAATCCCAAAACATAAAACAGGATGTAACTTTGCAATGACATGGCAAATTCTTTAATGTATAATGCAAAAATGTACATTTCATTGTACCTTGTTTCTGCCAAATAAAATTACTGACTGATAGCAATCAATAGTAACCTTCAGGAACTTTTTATTAGAGACAATTAATTTCAAGAATTGACAAATGGGAATTGATGAGTCATAAAAAACTTCCAACTATACCACCAGTCAAGAACTGGAGAGAAATGTGCATAATAATGTGTCATCAGCCATCCAGAAAGTGATCTAGACATATGACTACTAACTTCATTAACTCTGCAAGCCATGCAACTTGGCATTGTCTTTACTATTATGAACTATTCAAATATTGAAGAGTAAACTATAAGGTGTGTCCCCTTTTAAAGACAGTTAATTAACAATTCTAAATTAAAGTGAATTTAATCATTCTGATTTTGGGATAATAAATAAAAGTAAATGTAGTGGAAGTAAAATGTGTACGTTGTCACAAGATTAGCAATGCATGCAAAATTAAGATACCTGTATTTAATACAGGCTTGGAAATAAATACATGATACAGGTTTAATACATCTTTAGATAGAAACTTCACCAAATCACCTGTGGTAGAGTTTAATACCACTCAAATACTGTCTGATAGAAAATATCCAAAATAAGGTTTAACTTATGTTCAATCCAACGAAATCTCATTATTTTATTGAAGTACATTTTAACAAGAATGTTACATTACCAAAATGTAGGTGATTTTTATTGTTGCACCGGGCCACCCAAAATTAAAAAAACTTACCTCAGACCAGACTAAAGACATATAACAAAACAAGTTCACAAACTTTTGGGTTATTCAAGTGCAAATAATGATTCAGTACAGCTTGGTTGAATACACATAACCACGAGTCCAAAAACCAGGACATACCTCACAGATGAGAGAAAAAATGGTTCCACCCAATAGTTGTATAAAACATCAGGAAGTGTCCTCAGTAAAGCATTTTTCACTAAAACAATATAGTGAATATCCTGAAATATATACTTTTAACAAACCTTTACATAAAACACTCCTCGGAATGTACGACTCTTGACCTCCAATCAGCTGTTCAGTGATCACTCGTGTAATACATACGAGCAGACGATCTATTTATAGAATCCCTAGGTCTTTCTCCGGTCATCAAATGTGTTCGTGATTGATATAAAAAGTGTTTCAGTCAAGCACAAAAGTGAATCTGACATTCAACTTTCGTTAGTTGTAATAAAAATATTTTTAACAACAATAAACACGTTGTAAACAGATCGCAAAGTCATCACAATTTTGACAGACTCAAAATTTCTTTCTTTCAACATTTACCAGGGCACTACTTCTTAACCTCGTTAAATAATCATTAGATTCGAATGGTTACTTACCACTGTCCGGATCTGTGTATAAGCCATGACACTCCTTTAAAATCTTCTCATTTATACTTTGTGTCGACGTATCGGCTGCATTTGCAGACGTTTTTTGTCTGACTTTTCCAGACATCTTCCTCAACTATGAGCTGTCAAACTGGCCAAGTTGGTTTAAAGTTCGACGGGTAGGTATTCTCGTTTCCGAACAGACAAGTGGAAAATGGACATCGGCTTTTTCGAATATAGCAAGAATGAGCATTTTATTTTGATATTTTGCATCATAGTTTTAATCCAATGGTAATTACGTAATTTCTTAAACTGATCACATTCATTTAAACTGATTTATCGCGAACAAAATGTTATCAGACACGAGTGAAATCCTTTCGAACATGATGACGTCATTTTCGCGCCGCCTACTTCCGTCAGCTGATCGAAAAATGATCGGAAATCTTTTAAGATATAAACGAAATATTGATTGACATGGGCGTAAAAAAACATGAAATTACTGTATCTTTCTCTGTACTAAAATATTTTGACAATTTTACTAGTATTTTGTTTGGTAACCCATATAAACATTAAAACGTGGAGCAAGTGGTTGCCGGCTGTAACAGCCAATCAAATTTTGTGTAACAAAACTTCCGTTTGATTGATCGGCGGAGAAAATGTCTTTAGTTGCGAATTATGGAACAGACAGCGAATCGGATAGCAACGCCGATGAGCAAGAGCTTGCAGATTCAGTGTCAGTTAATGATATTATTTATTTTCTAGCAAATACCGTTTATTACATTGGTGGGTATGCATTGTATTGCAGTAATAATTTCTGCAATATATTTCGGACACGCGTTTTCGGACACTTGAATTTTAATCTTGGTAATGTAACCATTGTAATTTCACTGTTTTAAACCCTAATGACTGCAATCAAGAAATCTTTAAAGTTATGTTCTTATATTGAAATAACAGGTTACAAATCCTGTCTTTTCTAAATTAATATTATATATATAACTTGACTAATTCACCTACAAAATGTTATCATTGTCAGGATGTAAAATGGGGATTACAACATTGTTAGTTTTCATACTGTCACACGCACTTCAGATTTTTGTAAGTTAAAAAGTAGGACCTGTGTGGACGTAGTCGGTTAGAAAAAATATACATCCCTAAGCTATAAAGACAGCTTGATTCACTTTACAACACTGCCTTGATTAGTGTAAAGATGAAAGCTGCAATCTACTACTTTTAGATGATTAAGTATTTAGTAAAGTTGGGTGTACTGTGATGTCAAGATGTTCAGTTACTGGACTGCTAATAAGGTGTCAGATTTTGAGACAGTATCACACACATTTGAAGAAAATTAGCATTGGTTCATTTATCAGGAAGCATTTAAGAGACTTTCCTGAAATTAATCTGAACTCTTTTTGCTCATTGACATTTACATGATTACACTGCATTCTTTAATTAATAATTTTATAACCAAAGGGCAGTAATCTTGCAATGAATCACTAGCCATGTTTTATTGCAGTACAAGTCATGTTCTTTATCATGACCCATTAATATTTTCAATTTGCTTATTTTAACGATCATTAAGCTTTCATGGTTTCTTTTTCAGGCAGTGTGATAATGCTCCTGTTGGTGATGGACAGAATTACCTGATAACCAATGAGAAAGATTTGATTGACTCTGACGAAGAAAGCGATGTGAAAGAATCTAGCAGTATAAGTAAAAGTGATAAATTGCCAAATCCCATCTGTGAGAAACTGCCACCGCCAGATCTTAGCAGCATATCAGAAGCAAGTGTATCCAAAACAGCGGAAGGACCAGGTTCTGTGTTTTCAAACCCTTTTGAAAATGCAGAAATGGCGAAGCAATCTATTCTTGAAAAGCATGTGAAAATGACTGAAGCACAATTACTTACAGGAAAAAAAGCAAAAATTTGTAAATCATTCAAACTTGGGAAATGTCGTTTTGGAAAACATTGTAAGTACTCTCATGATATAGACTCAAATTTGTCTTTAAGATACACTAATATGCAAGATGAGAGTGGATCTGAGAGCTGTCAGAACACGTCACAGTCTACAGTCAATCCAAACTACCCACGTCTTCCTCCACCACCTAAACAAGGGTTCATGGGAACTGTTGACAGCTTGCAGTCTAGACACCGACCCACTCCAACTGCTCGACAACGTTTTCAGCACTCCCAGCAAATGAGGTACATGCAAACTGCAGATGAGGACGATGATGACAAATTCAATGTTGGGGATAAACGTAAAAAGAGGGTTGGAGTATCACAATCATTAGTGCCACCAAAAAAAGCCATGTCAACACTATCAAAACAACGCAAACAGGAAAGGCCATGGACTATGAAGAGAAAGTAGACATAATTATCTTGTTTTTATCTCATAAACTACACCAATTATCATAATGTTTTTTTTTAAACCATTTGTTCATTTTTCACTTCTGTAATAAATGACTCATCTATAAACAATAGCTATCATTGTTCATTTCTTCAATATGAACTGTATGTCCTTAACCATGTCCCCTAGATTTTCAATATTCTGACCATCCAGATGATACATATAAGCAAATCCACAACAAAAAAAACATTTTGACAGCTATTCAGTTAGTGAATTTTTTGTGACTGGAAAAGTTAAGGACAATATTGCAAGTCTTGGAGAGAACTGTTCATTTTTCAGTAAACTCTACTTAAAAGGATATCGCTTTTAGGCCATACCAAATACTATCTATGTTTAGCGTCGGGTTCATTTTTCGAAACCTACATACCAGGCAGGAAAAAACAAATTGTGTTGATTAATGATTTTATCTTTTGTATTTACAACAACTTTCTGCCGACAAACAAAGAGATACATGAAAACATAAAATACAAACTACTAGGTTGCAAAATCAACAGAAAGTACCTAGTAAACGACTGAATTAAATGATTTTTTCAGCTTTTGAACATCATAGGCTACCGGACACATTGTTATCAGCTAAATGGGCCAATGTTGTTACGTTTTAACATCTTTACTGGAGCTTGTGAACTTTTCAGGTTCTTTTTTGGATCAGACTGCCGAAAACCTACCTGCTAAACATAGATCCATAATGGTTTGGCCTGCAATATACTGTTTATTACGATACAAATCTTATGGAACCTGCCAGTTCCCTATATGTTTCTATTAAGTGTTCTCCATTTACACAAGTCAAGACTAAATCCAGGTCAAACAAGTGAACATGCTCCAACCTTGACATCCTTAAGTGCTGCAGTGACACAGATTTGAGTTATGTTGCAGCTCATTAGAAAAACAAGTCTGTCTATCATTATATAAGGTTGATCGAATACTCAATTATCAGAATATCTTTTATGACTATAACTAACGCACATTGCTTTATCCAATATCGTTGGTGGAAAAATTCAATCTTGGATAAAACGATATTCAGATGCAACAATATAAATTTAATGGTCCCCTGAATATCGTTATAAACGGTGTCTACTGTATGCTGAAAATGCGGACAACTTTAGCACATCATTTGCAAGAGTGTTGTCATCAATCTGACAAATACAGTAAAACCAATATGACCGTCATTGGGACCCTTGAAATCTGGTCTTATTGAGGTGGTCTGAATATCGAGGTTGAGTAAAGAACAAAACATCGAAAAATGAACTTGAAAATTGTGTTCTTAATATTGAGTTGGTCTTGTTATTCAGGTGTATTGTAAGGTGAGGTTTTACTGTACTCGACTGTATTAACAAATAATAAGTACAATAAATCGGTAGTTTTACTTTTTTATTTCCAATTCATAGAGACATTCTGTCATATAAATAAATACAAAATATATTACAGTAAACTTAGAAATACAAGGCAATTAAACATATATTTGATCTTGTGTCCCTAGGAATGTAAAATTCTACATAATAATGCTGATATAAAAGATGAGAGACAAAATCCACACAAGAAAATTCGGAACGAAATTGCGGTTAGAGCATCTTGTACGTATGTAGAAATACCAGTATTTAGAGCACCAGATGTTTGCGCAAACTGTCACTATGAGGTGCACTTTGTACATTCCAATATACCGTAATAACTTGTCCTATTTGGCTGACAAATTTTATTCAAGATTGTCATTCGTGCTTACTTCAAATAGTGTTTTTATTCAATACAAATGTACATACATACAGATTCAATTATTTTCAATCTTTTATTTTGGAGTTGGCTCATTTAATGTCTGGCCAGAAAAAACCTGACCAACAAAGATTCAATATATATATAAATCTGAGCGATTTCACAACAAAATCGGTATAAGTGACCAAAAACTCCATTTTCAGGTTTTTATATTTTCTAAATTATATTTTTCTGGTTTCATTTAATACCAAAAAAATAATCTGACGTCCACTTTTTTTATTTATAGCAATATAAATATTTAACCAAAAGAATGCAAAAGTAAACTACAAAATGATGTTGCACCAGAAACGCTTTATGTATATTAATTTACAAATGGAAATATACAAATTTCACAACACATTGACATTTTCATGTTCATTTAATCCTGCAAATCAAAGCAGACAAGGACACTCCCGAGAAAGCGCTTAATTTGTGACGTCAAAATTGCATGCTTAGTTTGCGACATCAAAATTGCACGCTTAGTTTGTGACGTCGAAATTGCATGCTTAGTTTGTGACGTCGAAATTGCACGCTTAGTTTGTGACGTCGAAATTGCACGCTTAGTTTGTGACGTCAAAATTGCATGCTTAGTTTGTGACGTCGAAATTGCACGCTCAGTTTGTGACGTCAAAATTGCACACTTACTTTGTGACGACAAAATTGCACGCTTAGTTTGTGACTTCGTAATTGCATTGGAAAATACTTGAGTCATAACCAACATCACTCGTACAAGTTTTGTTGTTGAAGCGTCCGTATGTTAAATTATAATTGTTATTCAAACACAACAGCATTTTAATTCCAAACCTTACAATTCATTCAAGACAATGTACAGGCTTAAAAATGAAGTTTGTAGAAAAGAAGCACAAATATATTGCACAAGATTATCAGTACATATTGAAGATAAGAAAACTGTTTAAGACTGTTTCCTAGCAAGTCATAGTAAACACAATATGCCACATCACTTCTATAATGTTTTACTTCTAAATTGGAGACTATATAAGTACTACATATAAGAACATGATAGCACCTAATATATATTCAGAAAAAAAACACAATTAAGTGCATTATAGATCACTGTACAACATGCAAATAAGATTTGAAAAAAAGAAATTCCATCAATAAAAACTGAATGAAAAATATATGTCCTTTTCATTGAAATGCAACATGTATCAAGCATATAGTCACAACTTCGACCTCGTCATTATTGCAGATAAGAATACGCAACAAAAATGTATTAGGGGTCTTTTAGACAAAGAAGTGAAGCAACATTAATTCTAACCACATTAACATAAAAAAAATGCATTTCAAATACAGCAAAACCTCACTTAAAGACAACCTCAATAATAAGATCACCATAAAAATAAGAACACAGTTTTCAAGTCCATTTTCACTGTTTTGCTCTATTCCACCTATATATTGAGACCCCCTCAATAAGAATAGTGTTCACGGGTCCCAAAGGTGGTCTTTTTATTGAGGTTTTACTGTATTTCAATTATAGGCTTTCCTTGTAAACATGAAATGGACCAAGTGCATGTTCCCTTTCATGTGCGTAGCAGCCTGTAAGCAGTTGTGTAATGAAATTATGATTTCGATGTTGACGCATAAAATAAATAAAGCATGCTTTATCTCAATGGAAAGCATATCAAATTTTCTTGGGGAGAGATCCTAAACGCCCACACCTACCCCCATAGCGCCAAGTGTCAATACCTTGAGGCAATGCATTGTGTAACGTCAATTTTCTCTTCAGTACACTCCCTTTATGAAAAATCCATTAAAAATAATTCTCATACACACATTAAGCAAATATGCACTATTCATTAACTGTAAAAAAAAATATATGATACTTTAATCTTCAAATAAATTAAGTTAGGATTCACAATAACAAAAGTCAATGGGAGGCGCAGTGGTCGAGGGGTCGATTGTCTGACTCCTGATCTGAATGTCGTGAGCTCAAGCCCCGCGATGAACAGAGTTTCATCATGAACTTCACAATCCCTAAATTTGGCTCAAGTACTGATTGGTAGTGAGGAAGCAGTCATCGGGAGTGATTAATTAATATTACATAAGTTGCAACAACTTGTTTTACAATCAATGTAGAATTAATATGATTAAACTATTAAACAAAATTCAATACAAACAGATGTATGTAAAGAATAGCATTTAATGTTTAGAGTTGTCGGAGCCTTCTACAGCTAAATATACAACGTGCATTTACCTAGATATAGAACAGAAGTTGACTCTTCTTTAAAACAAGGGAACTTGCAAAATAAAAAGTATGTCCTGAGATAGTATACATTATACTGAATACATATATAAATGAATCAACTGGGATGTTTATACAAATGGAAATGGAATAAAATGAAACTGTGTGATACATAATAAACAATAACAGAATACTGATACAAAACATATAAAAATGACACAACTAAGTGCCGACCTTTTTTAAGACAAGGGAACAACTCAAGTTGTTGAAAGCTTGAACAAAGCACTGATGGTTTTATAAAATAACCATTCATAAAAAACATATCACACACATTTTTTCGTATTCTGAGTCAGTGTTTCATAACAGCACTGAAATACATACAACGCTGAAACAGAATGTGAATAATATAAAATTTATGATCACAGTAAAAAGCCATTCAATATCACAGCCAATAAAGTCATAAATATAAATGAGTTAAAGAATCTAAAAAATCTAGATCAAGGGCTTGCAGCAAAACTACAGACACTGTTTTTGTACCCAAACTGAGTTACAATAGCTTTGCACCAAACCCTCAGTATTGCCTCTTTAACCATCCAAAAACATATTTTAGAATAAATGCAACAATTGAAAGCTTCCACACCAGCATGGATAAAAATTGGATTTCAAGTACCCCCAGGCACAGATACGGTGAAACCTCTTCAGAGCAACACCCTTACGGAGATACACATTCTTACTACAGGAAAAGTTGATCATTTGTTGAATAGAGGTCATTGCTCAGTACAAGTCCCCACTACACAGGTTGCACAGTGCAATGTATTATAATAATTGTAAAAAGCACAACCTCTTACAAGAGGCAAAATTTTCATATAAAACAATAAAAAGATGACTGGCATGATATCAGATAAAGTAGCACATGTTCACTGGCTAGATTCACAATAGAATGATTGTAAAGATCTCTCCATACCAGAAGATCGAGTTAATTCATACACATGTTCATCAATGATCAGAAGGTCACTTGCCATTTTACACAAACATTAGCAAACAAGAGTTCAACACATTGACAATTATTTGACCCAATGTATAGTGAGTTTCAAAAACATTTTCTTCTCGAAAAAACTTATAAACATAAAATTAAATGACCGAAAATCTCACATTCATCACTTAAATGGTTCACACATGCATAACAGCGAGTTGTAAAACCCCAGTGTGCATTCTATTATTCCTTACATACAATATGCGTTTATATTAATATGTCATTAAAACACATACTGTCATGTTATTAACAAGAGACCTAAAAAGTAGAATTGAAACTATAAAAACCTCTACATATACATAGTAAATATATTACTGAAGACAACAGTATCCAATGGCCTATCTTAATATAGGTACATCGAAACCTGGTTATATTTTGAGTAAAAGCACAACACATTTAACACAGTTCTATGTCTATAATGCTAGTACTTCTGTACAGAACATTTTCACAGAATGTTTACATAGCACATCAAAATTGGTTTTGAGTTCAGTCTAGAAACTGTTTATGACTAGACAAAATCTGAAATTCGCTAAAAATGGGTATTCACCATTGGCACAAACAATAAATTTTAGATCCATAAAGTTCAGTGAGACGTTAAATCCTGTCTTAGTTTCCATAGCAATTCGAGCACAATGTAAATGGTATATATAATAAATTAAACCATGTTTTTTTAACATAATTTGAACTAGCCTGCAGTACTGTGTTATGTAAAGATTACCAACACAGAAAACAGTTTACAGTTAGAACTGTCTAATAATTGCCCTAATGAAGAAATTTGTCTATATTGCATGAAAGTTTACATTTTGTAACGAAAACAGGATGCTTACATTGTAAAAGTAAAATTAAATTAATAGTAGCTTGGAGCTAGGATGTTAGTTTATACAATAAAGTGGAAAAAAGTGACAGGAAAAAACAAACTTTAGCATTAAATGTATAATAACATAAAGGAAAAACAATTCTGTAGCACTATCAACAAACAAAATAATACTTTAACAAAATAGCGAAAAATAATCATGTTAAAGAGAAGGAACAAGTTGCTACACGGAACGCTTAAGACAATAGAGCGTAACAATTTGTAGACATATTTCTTTTTATTAATTGTACAAAGAATACATTGATGACACTGTTCTAAAAACCCGTAACTGCATTTTGAAGTGAATTCGAGTTTTTATCTTCCTATTTTTTTTGAGAAGAAACCTGGTCTTATAACCAATGTGATTGCTGAGAGATTGTCAGGTGAAAAATTCAAAATTTCGATTGAAGTAGATAATTACATACTTAATAATTACGCAGATTCCAGAATTTCAAAGTGGCCAATTTTTAACTTGTCATCAGTTCAAATATCCGGATATTTAATTGTTTTAGCTGTTTTATCAATGATGTGGATTTTATATTGACAATGGGCGAACGTTTTACTAAACCGTTGAAAGTTACATGAAAATACCAAAACTTCTATGTATTTATGAAAAAAGAGATTCCAAATGACCAAGATTATTGTTTAATTTTATTTTTTTGTGTCTTATGGAAAGTTGTTATCTTGAAGTTACACGCTTTAAGAACAGTGCCCCATTCATGTCAACATCCTCAAACCCACATTTAATACTGCCATTCACATGTACACTTATATCCATAATGGTCGAGGGTTGGAAATGCAGAAACCGCAGTGCTTCAGCTGTCATGAATCAAAGTGTCTTTGGAGAGGTGCAATGTACAATTCCCAGACAAACATTTACATCTCATGTAGACATAGACTGATGTATGAAGAATTGAAGGTGTCACAAAAATTGAGCAATACTTGTATCAATTGACTTGATATCCATTCACTCTGATGCAGGTAAATGCGGTAAAGGACTGAAAAAGACAATCATAGAAATCTGAAATGTATCACTAAACATACCAGAATGTACACAGTAAGATGCTATTGTTGAGACAGTCAATCTGTCAAATTATATTATTTTTATCATAAATGGCAACGCAGAGGTGTAATACCCATTAACAGCCAAGTACTCTGTCTCAGATCACCTCATAGTATTGTGCTTGTTGAGAATCTGTTTGTCATCAAAAACCATTACTAGTGTTGATGATTTTTATACAGTCAATCTTTTAAAAAAATGTTCATTTAAAAAAGAGCAAAATATTTGGTTGAGTATTACTTGTATCACAAATATTTATCAAAAGAACTGACCAGCCATTTTGTATCTAAAGAATCTTTACTACATTATGACAAATTGTAAGCTGAAATGATCGACAAAGTTTTGACAGGTTTATATCAACTATTTATGATAGTTCAATTCGTTTGGATCATACATCCTATAGCTTTCTATAATCAAAATCTGCAAAAATGTATCCAATAACTGTTTTAGAAACCATGTGAAATAGTACAGCCTGGTCAGAACTTTTGACCAGTATAATTTGACCGGACTTTAATATGATGAGATAATAAATAGCCCATTTCAATTTGACGTGCATAAGAAGATACTTCTGGTATTTATTTCGGATAATACCAAGTATTCGGATAGAAGGTATTCAAATAACTGAGGTCCGACTGTATCTCTGAAATCCCTTACCCAGACAGTGTGAACTTCTTCTCCCCAAACACTCGTAACATGAACTTCCCAGAATCTTCAGGTTTAAAACTAGACGGAATTATCACATAATGTCCTGGATTTAATTCAAATCTGCCACTGACTTCACGAAAGTTTATATACACGCCAGATTTGCCACAGTCTGGATGATACTTAAAGTAACGAGCTGGTAATGCATGGTCTGGATCCTCCGTCTGTAAAGGAAAAAAAGAGCACAGATAGTACGCTAGGCCTAAAAACACTGTCTGTCTCATGCAACATGTTGAAAAACAGTTGTGTCTGTATAAAGGGATTGTTTTCATATACAGTAAAACCTCTCCAAAAGACCACCTCAAAATTAAGACAACAATTTTCAAGTCCATTTATTTGCTCTTAATTCAACCTCAATAACACCTCAAGACCACCTCAATAAGCAGACTAGTTTTCAAGAGTCCCAAAGGTGGTCTTATTATTGAGGTTTTACTGTATTTAGTAATGGGACAAAGAGCGCCATATCCAACCTTCAGTCTATTTCGCCATACAAAATTGTCGGTGAGGTAACATATTAGGTCTTTTCTGGTTACAAGAAACGTACATATTTTTAGGTCAACATTTTTCTTTCAGATACAAAATCACATTTACTGGTCTTTACTATGCAGCATACAATGTGTACAGAGAAAATTGTCAAGAATTTGGCACAAAACTACAGTTAATCAGTTTTGGTGAAATATCAAGATAAACTACATGAAGACATAATTCTGAAGGGGAATTTAGAAAATTTACTACATGTAGTACTAAACAATCAAACTAAACAACTCAAATATTTCATCAGTATTGCGCTGGAAATGGAACTGAATTCAACAAATATTTTGGGTAATAAAATACTCAAGCAAGCTGTGAAACCCCTCATAATGTTTATCGTATGGTACAATAATCAGTGTCTTCATAAATATCACCTGATGATAGATGTTTAAATTTACACCTTGCAAACATGGTTGTTTTTAAATGATCGTTTTATTCCATTCAGTTGTCATTAACTATATGTTTTAATATAAACCACCTACACTAAGCTTACTTCTTTAAAGAATAATAAGAGCAATGTCAATATTTAATTTAAAACATCAAAACAAAATGGCAATTTTGGAATAAAAATATCGTTTTCACACCTATGTAATATATCATTCAGTTTGATGAGGATTGGACCATAGAAATTTAATACACTTGTACTCAGCATTTATTTTGACAATATTTATTTCATCAAATATTCAAAAGCTGAATCAGTATTCTAATATTCCGATGTACAAACAAATATCTCAATGATCAAATACTCGATGACATCCCTACTTAAAAGATAAAAGAATTGAATAAACAATAACCCTTTACCGTTAAAATGTTTGTGATAGCAGTGGTCGGTACCAAGTAAAGGGAGATCACTGTGTAAGAGACTGAATGTACGGTACTGATCAAAATTGCCATATTCAATTAAACATTCATGGAAACATATTAACGACATAAATTGATAAGAAGAGTAACTTATAAAGCAGGGGTTCCACTTGGTGCTCAATCTTGAAGGTCATTTTGATAATTTTTATCAGATTTTACCATTTTATGGCCCAATTACCTATAATTTAGAGAAAAATTGACCCTTCAGCCAGAGTCCTTCGGGTCAAAAAGTGACTTTTTGGAAATTCCAGCGGTCAAGGGTCAACCCAACGGTCACATGGAACCGATGATAAAGTATGATTGCTAAAAAATCAAGAGACAAACAAGAGACAAAACCTGATATAACATGAATCCTATCTGTAATCTTTTAATTTTCACATTTCGTCTAGATTGTCGATGTTCCTGCATCAATGATATCACGATGCTACACTTGCCTTCAGAATCTGGGTCATCCGTTTCTTCATTAAAATTATCTGATAAAACAGAAAAAAGAAATTGACAATTAATGAAATATAGTGAATAATATCTGGTTACTCGAGTATATGGAGTATTTCATCTACTGAAGCTGTCTTTTTGTTTATAGTAACAGCCTGGCAGACTGTCATTATGCCCAATGCTAAATCTGGTTCCTGTTGCTAGGCAACAATCCAAAAATCCTATTATTTGTAACCAGATATTGAGAGGTGAAAGTCAAACAATTCTGTCTGCTTCTTTATCCATATGCAGATACAGTCAGATCTCGTTCAATTGAATTCATTGGGTCCTACATTTTTTTCCGAATAATAAATGGTTTCAAATAGCCCATTTCAATACGGTTTGCATAAGAAGATACATCAGGACCGGATATTTATTTTGGATGATACCAAATATTCGGATAGAAGGTTGTCGAAGAAATGAAGTCTGACTGTAGTTGATATATAAAAATATTGACTACCTACCTGGTTCAGATAAAGTAAGGAGATATTGCGGATTTGTGGCAAATAATTGTAAATTATTTCTAGATCCACCAGCACACATACCTTCCTTCCACTCACCATGCTCCACAGCTACATGACCTGAATATTGATAATAATTTAACAGATGATTGGTATGTGTATTGACAAAATGGAAAAAGTTTGGTACCTAAGATGCTGGGTCATGGTTGCGTGTGACACATCATCTTGTTATGGTCATCACATGTGCCAAATTGTTTTGAAATCCCTCCATGTATAATGAAGTTATAGCCCAGACAAGAAAACTCTATTTTAAGTAAACAGCGACCTTGTCATTGAACCTAGGAGGCATGGTATTGCACGCAACACATCGTCTTTTTATGATGATCACATGTGCCTAGTTATTTTGAAATCCCTCCATTCATAATGAAGTTAGAGCCTGGACAAGAATCCAAATGTACGTATGCAGGCATGTTGAAAAATTGGAAGTCACTCCAGCAGGAATCCAACCAATTCACTACCAGTATTTCTATGCATTTTATGCATATATCCCGACCAAATAGTATTTTTGGATCAAATCTTATTGTCAGTAATGGGATGCCTGTCAACTGACTGATCCAAGTTTCCTATGTAATCTTCATACATCATCGTTAGATGCTGAAAACTGAAAATACTATAAGGATAGTGTAAATATTTCACGTACCAGCTTTATCAGAATAACCATCCCCATCGAAGTCAGGACCCATTAAACATATTGTTACTTCAGAGAAATGTCGACAGAAATCTTTATATGACATCCAAAATTCGCCATCATCTTTGGACTTCAAACCCAATTTTGCTTTGGTTTCTTCATCAACCCAGGTCCAATTTGTATCTCTTAAAACAAGTCCATTACATACATAAAGAAATAACAAAAATAACAGGATAATATGAAGAATAAAACATTTTGTTCAACCTCTACTGTACACATATGCTACACAATAAATTACTGAATTAAATCCATTTAAGGTTAAATAAAAAACACCAAGAAATATAGCAGCATGTATTGCCTATAGATCATTAATAATGTTAACTCACAATGAAAATACAAATATACTATGAAAATACTGTACAGTATATCGCTTCTATTTCTTGATCAAATAACCATGTCTATGAACTATAAGTGTGGTCTAAACTTAGCAAAAATGACATTTGTGAATAACAGTACATTTTGTAAGCAACATTTTGCTTGAAGCATGAAATAATGAGCTACTTCACATGTGAATATTAAATGAACATTCACTGACTGACAGTAAGCAATAATCATTATTTTCAACAAATATTTTGCAAAAAACAATAATGGAATTTCTAGTACAAACACATGGTTACTGTAGCCTTTGGTCTGCATAAGTTTCTAAAATAAAATATATTGTGTACTTGTAATTTCAATGTTATTCTTACGTATCACTCCATGAACCCTTCCATTCCGTGCCATCTGCCCACGGATTCCGAATACGGACTAGTTTATCTTCTCCATTTTTATGTGATATCTATAAAACAATAATTTTTCAATTTCAATATCGTTACAACTAACTTCTTATTCCACACAGTTTTAATTCTATTTCCAATGTTTCCATGGATACATTCATTGTAGAAGTCTTCTTCAATAATGTGGTCTAGGCTTTCCTCATTGACTAGTCACAAATACAGTGGAACATGCTTATAACAAATTTCTTGGGACCTGGAGATTTACTCCAAATTTTGTGAAATCCATACAACGAAACGTTATATTTGTATAACAAATTTCGTTATAACATCCATTACTGTTGACTTGTTTCTTGTTTACACCTGATCTAGATGTGTGTGTAGTGATACAGAACTTGCATTGTGTTTAATTTATTAACTGAAAAAATAAATAACAAAATATGTCCAAATCCATTATCACCATGTAGTTATACAATGAAATATAGAAGAGCTTGGTCGGGGAATAAAAATGACTCTGAAATATCCAATTTTTCATTACAACCAACAACGTTCTAAGCGTGTTCCATTGTACCCCATTTACTGGTTAAAATCAACTTTTAACAATACAAAGAATAACAGTGGGAATCACTTCCTATGCTAATTTACTAGGCAATTAGTGCAAGTAACACAAGGGTGTTGTAGCAGCCCAGCAATGTCAATTATGTGATACGATCATATTTTGTTTGATTCTCTGATACATTAATCCTCCTACCTTCTCTATTCCAGTTATTGTATAAGCATGACCAGACACTAAACCATTAGGATCAGCTTTATTGCTTATTCTCCAATCTCCCTGAAATTGGAAATATGTCCACGATGTAAAATGAAACCACAATAATAAGACAACCATCGTTTCTGAATACAATCGCTCTTAGTTGTGAGTTGGTCTGATTATCAAGTTATTCTGGTCCATGAAAATATGGTCTTAGAATGAAATGGTCTTAATTTTGAGGCAGTCTTGAAGTGAGGTTTTACGGTAGGAGTTTTCCCAGATAAGCAGCAATATCCATACGGTAAACAAACATTCATTTAACCTTGAAACACATACAAAGTTTGCCTATATTCATTGTAAATTGCATTTGGCCTTGGTAATATACATTGCATGGCATTTTGGCAAACATGCATTGGGGAGAGATAGGATGATGTTTCAATCAATGTACCTAACACTATTCCCAGAACAATTTCTGCATGAATGCTTTACAAGGTGTATTTACAATACAGACGCCATTGAACTGACAGAAAGGAACGGCTCTTTACAGTCTCTAATATGCTAATATGAAAATAAGAAGATTCTATTTAGACAGAATATTAAGCATTTATACGCCTGAACTCATTACTAGACAGCTACAGCTTGTATCTCTCAAAAATTACAAAGCTGCTAAATAACAACTACTTATTCATTGGAAATCTTAATATATATCATATATTAAAACTCAAATTATTGTGTGCATGCGGGCCGCTAAGAGTGTGTGACACAATGCAATCTGATGCCATTAAGTCATCGACACTAGTCACTATAGGAGTGTGGGTGTTCTGGGTGCCTCCCTCGAGAAATTTTAAGACTTTTACATTAAAATAGAGCATAATTCATTATACTATGAACTAGAAAATTGTTCCATAGGACAACATGATGTTATACTCTCATAAATTCATTATTAGGTTACTGCGTTCAGGCAGCTTCACACCTGCTATAAAACTGTCCTAACAAACACTACAATAATTTACCTTTCTTGAGCATGTTATAAATGAGTCAGATTTACTAGCTCTCTGTATTTGCCTGTACAAGTATGGATCTCTTTCTTCTATTTCATACCGCTGTGCAAGACCTCCAGTAAGATCAACTAAAGCATCCATTGTCTGCCCACCATCAATAGCTTCATATGAACCATGTAATCTGCAAGTATAATGCAATACAATATGTCTAGTCTACCACATTCAGTGTGTTTCGTTTGATTGCCTATACAATACAGTTATAGAACCTAAATACAAAGTCAATATTTTTAATAATATCACAGCAAAACTGTCTCAGAAATATGTAATATCCAAAATCAATGTGAACAAGATTATTAACTGACCAGAATCACGCATTTCATAAATGATAACAGCATCATTATTAAACCTTTAATAAATTATCAAATAAATTAATATTTTATACATCTACTTGTATTCCAAAAATGCAAAAAAGATCTTCATTTTGACCTGCTAACAAATATATAAATGTATTGACTCAACACTGATACAATTTCTTTTATAAATTTGCAACTATAACAATTTTTAAATTCTTAACCATAACTACATAAAATGACTGAAGTCTAAATATGTTGTATTCAAAGCTCAAAGTCCTGAATGTGTATTCTTCCACTTTCTGAACTTTCTAATTATTTAATTGGCCTATAAGTCAGCAAAAAATGAAGATGATAACATGAAGTGTTCAGATTCATACTTGGCATAAGCTTTCTCAATCAATGACACCCAAAATTCTTGTGGATCTGTACATGATGCATAAATGAGTTTTCCATCCCGAGTTGGTAGACGATCATCAACATATACGTCTACCCATTGTCCAAATCGCCAAAACTTGAAATGCACAACCCCTTTGTAACCATGACCAGAAAGAGGTTGGTTATTTTTCATAATCTGTAGAAACATACAACATTCAGGGATGTGATACACGTACTCGTACTTATACTTGTACTTACTCGAGTACCAATTTTTAAGTACTCAGCAGTACTCAGTACTCGTCTGAAATTATGAGTACAAGTACTTGTTCTTACTCAAGTGCTGAAGCAAAATGGTCAGTACTTATGAGTACTTTGTGAGTACTTTGTGAGTACTTCTACACTTATGTGTGAAATGCAAATTAAAGTAAAATAATGAAGTAAAAATATATATTAAAAGTGAATGGTAAAAATAATTCATTATAACAACAAATTGGACAGGCTAAATTAAAAGAAATATGCCTACTTCTGTAATGTTGTATTATAATAATTAATTATTTATTAATGCATTATAAACAAATCATGATCAAAGTCAATGTAGTTAAAGCTATAGTAGAAATATCTAACTGTAATCTACAGTATATTCAATTAGCTTATAAAACATCAATATCCAATACATTTTGTATTGAGTTGAGTTGAGTTGTATTGATGGAGTCAACAGAGGTGATATCACATTAATATACCTGTATACAATGCACATAATAGCAATTTGCAATCAATTATGGTATTATCACCTTTACAAACAGGCAGCTCTCATTTTCAAATTGGTAAATAGAAGTCATACTTTAAAATGGTGTTTGAAGCAAGCTAATAGACTGACCTGCTCAGGCATTGCAACCCGCTGGACATTTTGGCATACACGTGAAAGGGACTACCAACACCTAGCTAAACTAGCTTCTAAATATTTATATAAGACTTTTAAGTATAGGTGGCGAGGTCTTCTCTTCAGGCCTGATAGGTGAAAACTAAAAGATGACACATTTGAAAAGCTCATGAGGATACGTTGCAACAGCCTGTGACTCTTAAGACTATTGACACTGATATTATTTGGGACTCACGGTATTCCATATTGGAATATTTAAGATTACATTTCTGTGATGAATATATTTCTGGGTTAATTTAATTTTTGTCTACTGACAATATGCTACATAAATTTTAATAAGTTAATATATCGTGTTTTTATCTGCGACCCATTTTAGTCAATTATATTATACAATAATAAATTAAAACATTCTGTACTCAGTACTTACTCGAGTACTTTAAGTAGTACTCACTACTCAGTACACACACAAAAGTGAGTACTCAGTACTTACTCGAGTACTATTCCCCAGTACTCGACCCATCCCTGACAACATTAAAGAAATACTGGTAAGCATAATGTAATGGCAATCCAATAGATATATAAACCATTATTGAATATATGATATTCTAAATAACAGTTTCTATGAAGCAATTGCTAAATGAAATCTTAACCATCATTTTTATTAGGGATTTCAACAACAGGATATTGTCATTAGGTTCTTTTCTTTTATTCCCCATCTAGAGTTCTCTCCCTTTACCCCTTCAGTATACAAATGTATGTAAACAGGGAAAGAACTCATGACAATCTCCAGTGACAAATAGAAAATGCCAAATTAATATTCAAATATTTAATTTCCTCGTGATCTGGTTCAAACAAACAACTACTTAAACTATGGGTTTATCTTTTCTTAATCTTCTTGCAGACAGTCAACTTTGGTAATCAAAGGAAATGATTAATGAGTAAATCATATTGCTAATATAATTGTGAAAATTAGTACATCATCATGGTTATGATTTAAACATATTTATTTTACATCGATTGTGAAACAAGTTCTTATATTAATCGCTTCATGGCTACCAACTAGTACTTGCGCAAAATTTAGGGATTGTGAAGTTCGTGCTCCAATTCCGCTCTTTGCGGGGCTAAAACTCACGACCTTCGGATCAGGAGTCGGGCGCTATAAGATAATACCCCTCGACCACTGCGCATCACACTTGGTTATCACATGTATCATAAATAAAAAGTACCTTTTTCATAAATTTGGAATCCTTTGATACAGCAGCGCATGAAGACAAGAACCAGCAATCTCCAAGATTTCCCTGTTTAATATCATCTCTAGTCATACCATCTATCATCAACTGAGGAGTTTGCCATTCTTCTATTAAATCCTGTAATTAACAATCAAACGTACATAATGGAGCGAATATTGTTGAACAGAACGTGTTATGAAACAACTCATGAATTTTCCAGGATAGACAATGTAAAATGTAATAAAAAATAACCAATTACGCTTACCATGAAGTGGACAATGGAGAAGATATTGAACCTGCATGACTGGTAAAACAAAATACAGAACATCGACTAAAATCTCTGTGACTTCAACATTGCATCATATGGTAACACATAGTGGTCCAGCTACAGAGTGCCTGACCCATGAATTGAAGGTTGAGAGTTAGATTTTGTCTTTGGTAAGGTTAAACCACAAACTTTATAATCCCTACATTAGGTGCGAGTTCTGGTTAGTAACTCAGGAAATAGTCATTGAGAGTTAAAATAAAATAGATCAATAAGTTTCAACTAATAAACTCATGATAGCAGTGCCAGTGCTAAAGAGGAACTACTCAAATTAATATGAATGGCTGTGAATCGGGAGATCAATGGTAACACAAATGACGTATGTACTTACCTTTGGTCTTTTCCACACTATGCTTTCATAAGAATTCAGTTTCTCTTCACTGAAGTATAAGGCGTGGTCATCAGCAGGAAAATCTGGATCACAGAAGAGTTCATCAGGTTCCAAATTTTCAAGGATTTGTTCAATGGCTGTGGAACTCTGGAGTTAACAATAAAAAGGAAAACTTTTTTTAAGTTCAATTTTTTTTTAAAAATTAAATGGGGAAACGGGTTAATGTTAAAAACTTCTGATAGTGATCATCGTTTGTTAACATGATATATAGCATAGAAAGTATTGAATGCTTATTCACTTAGATTGTGGTAAATAATTGGTAAATGTAATTTGTCGCGGAAAAACTTTCAGAAAATGTACTCTAATAGCCCCTACAATCGTCTACACTGCCAAATATTGTTTTTTTCAAGAAACAAGACGTTTTTTGATTTTCTGACATGATGTGATGCAGCGAAAGAACTGCTCATTTCATAGTGAAAGATAACAAAGCATATCAGTCAGGTCCAATAGGTATTCACCATTATCAAACCTACAACCCTCAACACTAGTAGCTATAAACCGGGCATCCCTCTGAATTACTAACGATTCGCCACAGTTGCATAATGATTCGCCATAGTCACGGACATATATGATAATATTAATACTGATTATTATTAAATGTAACATATGTGTTACATACTCAGATGTTTCAAATAACACCATAATTATCATAGATGATTGAATTTTAAAAGACAGCATGTTGTCGCACATGTGAACGAAATCACATATTCAAAATAGCATACAAACAAATCATACTATCAATCTACAGGAATTCACGCGCTGTAACATGCGACAAATGCCACAGATGGCATCACATTAACTGTGGAAAGCAGGTACTAAGACAATACATGTAAAGCATGGTATACATGCTAATAAAATACGCTTTTTAAAGTAGATAAATGATCTTGTTCACACAAAAGATATTATTGCGTCTGTAAATAATAATAATACTAACTATCACTGCGGACTAACAATGACTGTGAAGGTTGGCATAACAAACTCAACCGACAAGCTAGGAAAGGGAACCTGCCCTTCTTTGTGTTAATTACTCTACTGTTCCAGGAACGAAATAAGTGACTCTCCATGCAAATGGTTGATGATGTCCATATTCAATGTCTTTTTGTATAATATCATCGCTTTTCTAGATTTGTGGCTCTATTCTTGTAATGTGTTAGTTTTGTTTGTTCATGTTTTTGTAACTTTTGTTTCTAAATTGTACGTTTTGTGTTTTGCAGTGATTCGTATATACAAGTTGATGCCCATATTTTATGTCTTTTTATGATAGCATCTCATTTCAAGTTTTGTTTTGTACTACTCAAATCTGTTGTAATGTATCATATACAATTATGTTTTATATTAAATGTAATAAAATATATTGCATGTTCTTTCTTATTTTAAAAGTTTTCAGGTGTTTGTATCATACTATGTACATCATAATGTCATGATACTCAGGCATTGTCACAATCACACCAAGTCCCGATTTTCTTGTAGAAAAACGTCATTTTCCGTAACAATGTCTTTTAGAAGTTTCTTCTATAAATACAATTTGCACCATTTGTCATCCAAATTTAATTTATCACACCTGTGGCAAATCGTTATACAACTGTGGTGAATCATTATTCAACTGTGGGGAATTGTTATGTGGCGAATTGTTATTGTGGCGAATCGATATATTACCATCCCTCTAACCCAATACCACTAAACAAATCGACCAGCACTTATTTGAAGCTCAACTGTCATATATATATAGGCTGTTACACTATGGCCACAATAAAAATAAATTAAGCAGAACAAACTGCTGGTGATACTCAATCCGACAACCCTTCAACATAAGTAGTGATTCAGTGTTGTATCATAATCAACTGAAGTATCCGGAAAAACATCTAACCCTACAGGCTACACTACTGTATCAGTGACAACTGCAATACGATAACAATTTACCATGATTCCCAAACTTCCATCTTCATAATCAGCTTCTCTCATGTTTGAATGGTTCTCTTCATCAGTCATTTTTCTCCGATGAGAAGAATCAATCGTTTGGATGCTGGATCCCCCATTTATCAACGTCTCAGGTTTCACATTTAAATCAAACCGGTTGCTACTTTTAGGCCTCGATGCACTATTTCCCGACCCCATATTTAAGGATATAATGTCAATATATAGGCACAGTGATTTTCCGACTGACTATTGTTGACTTAATACGATTTATTCGTTATAAATCTTAATATTTATGGAAAACATGACACCGCGTCAGCCATCTTGTTTACAAACAACTCCAAGGACTACACGCTGCATTACAACAGTTTTTATTGGTCAAATTATTCATGTGTTTTGCAACGAGTCGTTTCATTAGTCAATCGATTTGGGTAACGATAACTCGTCATTCTCGACAGCTCTCGGGCATTTCCGTACCACTTCGTTACTCGGATAACGGTTACTCTTAATACCGAATAATACCGGATAATACCGAATAATACCGAATAATGTATTGCTTTATCTTTCTGAAATCGAAAGTAGGATTCAAAGTCAAACATAGAAAATGGCGTTTGGAGGGCGTTCTCAGCTGAACATGTCGGATGAGGTATTTGATGTTGTGTGTACCGCTTGCGCAGAAGACAACAAGACGGCAGAAGCGGTGAAGTATTGTGTAGAATGTAGTGGTTATTGTTGTCAACCATGTACCGATGACCACAAGAAGGTACAAAGTTTGAAGAAACACAATCTTCTGGATGTCAGCCAAGGAAAACAAGCGAGCGGTCAGAAATCCAGTTTACCGGAGTTTCCTACAGAACGATGCAGCAAACATATAGGCAAATTAGTGGATATGTACTGTGAAGACCATGATGTTGTTGGCTGCTATGTCTGCATTGCAAAATATCACAAGTAAGCTACATAGGTCTATAGATTTTGCCACAGTATAGTTAGCCAATGTTGTTCTACATGCTTCATTAAAATAACAAGTAATTCTTTATTCACATCGATATTAAAGTAAGTTGATGGACAGCTGTCTAACCGCACACCACTTCTTTCTCACCTTCCAACATTTGAGACTGAAGTAAATCAAGGGGGAAAAGTGCACTCGATATGGGGCTCGAACCCACGAACACCTAAACACTAGTACATGTCGCTTTTCCGACTGAGATAACCGGTTGGGCATCTATCCCCACACCGCTACAAGGCTCAACCACCCTGAGTCATCAAACACTGCTGCCAACACTGAAGTAATTCATGGAGAAAATGTGGTTTGAACCTACGACCCCCTAAACACTAGTATGGCGCTCTACCAACTGAGCTATCAAGACGTTCGTCAACATTACGATAGAATTATTAGATCTATTATCTGTCCAGAATATTGTTTAGTATATCCATGTCTCCCTATATCATTGGAAAAATTATGCTTGATCCCACAACATCCTAAACAGTAATAAGGACCTAGTCCAAAAATTCAGACGTGTACATGATCATTTTAAAATTAAGATTTAAAGTTTCGAGCAATACATACTTAAGTATATCATTGCTCAATTTTCCATTTTTAACTATTTAAATAAAATCAATAGGCTATTTATGAACAGTGTACAACTTCCTATATTTTAAATGTGTTTTCTATACTTATATGTCGAATGTAATTATAATTCATTCCATTTCAGATCTTGTCAAGACAGTCACATCCATTCCATACCAGACATGATTGACACCATATTTAAGTTGTCTGACAGCAAACAGACCCACAGGCTTCTGAAAGATATGATGGTATCCATGGAAACAGTATGTAAATCTAAAAATATTCAACTTCAAACTTTGAATAAAGCAAAGAAAGAAGCTTTAGGTCAAGTCAGTACATTCCAGAAAGCATTGGAAGCCATCTTGAGTAAAATTGCCGAGTCATCACGCAAAGAAATAGAAGTTGTATACAAACAACTAGAAACAGAAATTCTACACCACAAACAAAGTGTTGATGGCATCTGTAAAGATTTGCAGACGACAGACGACAAGCTAAATAAATCAGAAGGAAATAGAGCCCAACGTTTTGTTTGTACGAAAATTGCTCAAGAAAAAATAAAAGAAGCAGACGGTGAGAAGATGAAGCAAGAATTACAACATAATACAGACGTAGAGATATCATTTATTCCTGACCAATCATTGATGGAATATGTCCAAGCTTTACAAGGTATTGGTCAAGTACAGAAACACGACGTCTACAAAATCAAAAGAAGTAGAGATATTACCATAAAACTTTCTCATGATTCTAAGACATGCTGGTCCCGTGGATGTTGTCTGACACATGATAACCAACTACTTGTCACAGATTATAACAATAAGAAAGTAAAACGTATTGATATACAGAAGATGTCAGTTGTTGACTATTGTACTTTAGATTCTCGACCTTGTGGTGTATGTTGTATCAGTAAACATGAAGCTGCTGTTGCATGTATGGGTGACAACAAGATCCAGTTTGTTTCCATTCATAACAAGATGACTCCTACAAGACAAATTAAAATGTCTCATGTTTGTTATGGTATTGCTTTCAAGGATGGTCAGCTTTATGTGACAGATGCTAGTGGTGCTTCACTCTATGTGCATGATATGACTGGTAGCCTGCTGAAGACAATTACACGAGACAATGCTAGGAATAAGCTGTTCACCAGTAGTAGAAATGTTAAATTCAATGAAAGTGGAGACAGAATGTTTGTTGGAGATTGGAACACTGGACTTGTATGTTTTGATGGGATGGGAAATTATTTGTCCACTATTACAGACGCTGACCTGAAGCATGTAGATGGTGGATGTGTTGATGGTAGAGGAAACGTGTTTGTAGTTGGGTGCGGGTCACATAATGTGGTACAATTCAGTGAGAATGGGAAGAAACTTGGTGTGGTTGTGAAGCAAGGAGATGGATTACAATATCCACTCGCAGTGTGTTTTCATCAGGGACTGAATAGAATGTGTGTTACCATGGATGAGAGTGATGTTGTGAAAATGTATGAACTAAAGAAATCAAGCATATTGTGAGATAACAGGTGTCTATTCAGTGTACATATATATTACTGATAGATAGAATATAAATAAAACTTAACAGGAGTAATTTTCAGTTTAAGAACTACACAACAAATGTACATGTGGTTATTTTTAGACATAATCAAAACTTCCGAAATAACATGACTTTTAAACATGCACATTGTTTTACTAAAATCCAAATTAAAGGGAGGTAATAAAAATATTAAATTTGAGATTTTAAGTGTAATTCTATGAATGATAATAAAATTATATAAATATGATTATACTGCGACAAGATTGCTGTAAACTTATATAGTGTTACAAAAATTAGATAATTATAAAATAACAAATATTAGATATAAATTGTGCATTCAATTTTGTGCTATTTATGGTATTATATACAATATATATATACATGTGATTCTTATATTTTCATTGAATTAATAAATAAAATATTAAATTGGAATGTTTTGTCTTAATTGAGTTTGTGTGGGCATTGACAATGTCTGATTTGTGTTAAAGCATGTCAGGAGCCTTTCTATTCATATTACGTTGTTACATATATATACATATCATTATCCTTTAATCATACACATTTCAATAACCACAAAACAAAACAAAAAAGCTTAATTAAGAAAAACAGTTCATTTCACCACTGATTAAAACGCTTTCATTAATACAGAGGATAAGCTAGGATAGTGATATGTTCACTGAAGTTTCACAAAGATTTTTTACTCATTTTATTGTTTCAGTTATTGTTTTATATGTTTGATGAATTTTAACAGTTTTTGTATATATATGTATTATAAAAGATTGTTTTATGTATTTTGTTCAATTATGTATATAAAGTTAATTTGATGCTTACATTTCTAAGTTCATCTAAAAATGTTTTAATATTTATCTCCTGTATTTTATCCTAAAAAGATGATCATTTACAATGCAAGTATCAAACACCTTCTATACAAGAAAGTTTCTTGTTCATCATATTTTTTATTAAGCTTTTAATCCAAGATCCTCTGCCTGTAACAAGTTTGTTCGAATCCTGCAAGCAAGTTACTATGTAATTCAAACATAGTAACCAGGTTGGAAACCAAGGGTGACTGGTTAACAACCTGAGGATATATAAGGGACCACAAAATTGTTTCTTTACTTACACTTTATATCCTTTGCTTAACGAAATAAAAATTGATTGAAAACGAACAACTCTGTTACAGGTAAGAACTTATTTTCTATTTACTAAAATTTACCTTAAACTATGTTTCTTTAATTTAAATAGTCATTCTAATATTTATTTTCCAAATCTGTCTTTATCCTTGTAATTTGATTAAGTACAAGTATTTGGTTTCATTAATTGTTAATGTTCTCATTTAGGTACCTCCGCACAAGCGAGTTTTATATTTATATATTCCCATGATGTTTTTATGTATGTAAAATGTTTGAAATTGTTAGTATTCATATATGTTAGACTTACACTTTATATCCTTTGCTTCTCAAAATAAAAATTGATTGAAAACGAACAACTCTGTTACAGTTATATCCTGGAAAATTTATTTATACAACTTGAAGAGAAACGAAATACTATTAATACGAAAAAGGAACCAAATCGAAATACAAACGGACAATCACTAACCAAGACAATTAAATTAGTAACAAATTGAAAAAGACAATACACAAGGATACACAACGCCGAGCCTTGTGAAAGAAGTGGGCAACTATTCGACATTAGTCTAAAAATACTACAAAAATACCAATGAACTTTTAAAGCAATTTAAACCTTATTTACATCATAAGAAAATACAAATACATATATAATCACAAACAATATGTCTATCATCCATAAAACATAAAAGTCCTGTGTTATATACATAAATCAGGGGTCGAAAAGTCTAATACAAATGAGGGATCGAGATGTCCTAGGGGTCGAAATGTCTTAGGGGTCGAAGTGTTGTGGGGTCAATTGTCTAGGGGTCAAAAAGTCTAGGAGCCCATGATAACACGCTCATGTATGGATTTAACATGGACATATAAACCATATATATGTCCGTGAGAATACGTAGCTTCAGGAAACGCCACATACATAAAACTCATTGAATAATTATTGATACAGTTCTCAACGTATCGTAAAACCCAATATAAGTTTTCGCGGAATTTGACCTCAAAAAGGATGTTTAACATTTCCATGACTTAGAATTCACTGACATATACATACATACATCGTCAGTTTACTTTAAACATTATTTTTCCCTGTACAGCGGTGTCACGGACATATATGTCTGTGGTGGTGTTATGGAACGAATTATGGGTATACTGACGTTTCGCGACCTGGACGTTTCGCCTCTAGACGTTTCGCCCGTGTCGTTTCGCGCCCAAAATGGTCGCGAAACGTCCTCATGAAATGGGTGCGAAACGTCCTCAGACCCCATTTGATGTAATAGATATATAATGATCAAATAATCAATTTTTTAACAAATTCTTCATGTATAAATGAATTTTGAGTATATTTGATATGTTAATGGGTGCGAAACGTCCTCAGACCCCATTTGATGTAATAGATATATAATGATCAAATAATCAATTTTTTAACAAATTCTTCATGTATAAATGAATTTTGAGTATATTTGATATGTTTGCTGTACGTAATTAATGATAATAAATATGGTTGATTGTTTTAATAAAAAATGTGTGATGCTGTATGTAGTTACGCTACGCTACGGATCATGTACATTTCGGACAAGGGACCATCTAAAGGGACACTTCAATAGCGTCCATAAATAATGTCCGATGTGTACAAATAATTTACAATGTACAAAGCCACTCTAAAATAGAGTTATATGTGACATAAAAATCTATTTCACAAAATATGTATACACATGATAAGAAACTAGAATAGAATTCTGTACCAATTCCGTGTATTAAAATACACTAAAATTGCAACTACATATAACTGATATATCAAGTATTTATTAAAAATATGAATAATGTTGAAACAAATTGTTAACTAAAATTATAAATCATGGTCCGAAGTGTCCCTATAGATGGCCCATAATGTCCCAGTCATGGTCCGAAGTGTTCCTATAGATGGCCCGTAATGTCCCAATATCATGGTCCGAAATGTTC
Source organism: Mactromeris polynyma (assembly GCA_032209605.1). Lineage (NCBI taxonomy): Eukaryota > Metazoa > Mollusca > Bivalvia > Venerida > Mactridae > Mactromeris > Mactromeris polynyma. The sequence goes on from JASFXZ010000017.1 coordinate 10,019,455, forward strand.
CTATAGATGGCCCGTAATGTCCCAGTCATGGTCCGAAGTGTCCCTATAGATGGCCCATAATGTCCCAGTCATGGTCCGAAGTGTTCCTATAGATGGCCCGTAATGTCCCAGTCATGGTCCGAAGTGTCCCTATAGATGGCCCATAATGTCCCAGTCATGGTCCGAAGTGTTCCTATAGATGGCCCGTAATGTCCCAATATCATGGTCCGAAATGTTCCTATAGATGGCCCGTAATGTCCCAGTCATGGTCCGAAGTGTCCCTATAGATGGCCCGTAATGTCCCAGTCATGGTCCGAAGTGTCCCTATAGATGGCCCGTAATGTCCCAGTCATGGTCCGAAGTGTCCCTGTAGATGGTCCGTAATGTCCCAGTCATGGTCCGAAGTGTCCCTATAGATGGCCCGTAATGTCCCAGTCATGGTCCGAAGTGTCCCTGTAGATGGCCCGTAATGTCCCAGTCATGGTCCGAAGTGTCCCTATAGATGGCCCGTAATGTCACAAAGTCATGGTCCGAAATGTCCCTGTAGATGGCCCGTAATGTCACAGTCATGGTCCGAAGTGTCCCTATAGATGGCCCGTAATGTCCCAAAGTCATGGTCCGAAGTGTCCCTATAGATGGCCCGTAATGTCACAAAGTCATGGTCCGAAATGTCCCTGTAGATGGTCCGTACAGTCCCAAAGTCATGGTCCGAAGTGTCCCTATAGATGGCCCGTAAAGTCCCAAAGTCATGGTCCGAAGTGTCCCTGTAGATGGCCCGTAATGTCCCAAAGTCATGGTCCGAAGTGTCCCTATAGATGGCCCGTAAAGTCCCAAAGTCATGGTCCGAAGTGTCCCTATAGATGGCCCGTAAAGTCCCAAAGTCATGGTCCGAAGTGTCCCTGTAGATGGCCCGTAATGTCCCAAAGTCATGATCCGAAGTGTCCCTGTAGTTGGCCCGTAATGTCCCAAAGTCATGGTCCGAAGTGTCCCTGTAGATGGCCCGTAATGTCCCAAAGTCATGGTCCGAAGTGTCCCTGTAGATGGTCCGTACAGTCCCAAAGTCATGGTCCAAAGTGTCCCTATAGATGGCCCGTGAAGTCCCAAAGTCATGGTCCGAAGTATCCCTGTAGATGGCCCGTAATGTCCCAAAGTCATGGTCCGAAGTGTCCCTGTAGTTGGCCCGTAATGTCCCAAAGTCATGGTCCGAAGTGTCCCTGTAGTTGGCCCGTAATGTCCCAAAGTCATGGTCCGAAGTGTCCCTGTAGTTGGCCCGTAATGTCCCAAAGTCATGGTCCGAAGTGTCCCTGTAGTTGGCCCGTAATGTCCCAAAGTCATGGTCCTAAGTGTCCCTATAGGTGTTCTGAAGTGTCCCAAAATATGACACGAAGTGTCTGGTCCGAAATGTCCATGTGTCCTGACACCTATGGGAATTATGGAACAACCTTCCTTTCACACAGTAACTAAACCAAATTTACACCACTGTACTTGGGGGAAAAGAATATTGATGACGTATGTACAGGGATGTAATCCTGATAAAGATAAATATATGTCAAATAATTTTTTACTGGGAAGTAAATGGAAGTTGAGGAGTATACACTAAACAAAATTTCTAATTGGTCACCTGAGATTTTCTCAAAACAGTATTCGAAAACTCAACAATGAAATTGACCTTTCTGCAGATATTGATTGACAGATCGCGTTAGCCAATCGCGTTGCAGTATTCGCGCACACCTCCGGCATTGTTTTATCGACGCCATTTTGTTAGACAAGTTACACTGTTGTCAACAAATTTGTCTAAGAGTGGTAGTTTTCGGGAAAGCAAATTACAGGGTGTTTATTATTGACAATGGTGAAAAGGTGTAGTGACAATAGATGTCCAGCCTGATAGGTGGCGTGAAATTCTTATCTTTTCCAAAACCTAAGACAAATTTGGAAAAAATGCATGCGGGGGATTAAGTTGTGCGACAGATCGCATCACGAGTTAAATCCGTCTAAAATTAACGCAAACAGATAGGCCCCATTGATAAAAAGATGACTTTTTGTTTGGTATTTGTTATTTTTACCTTTAAATATCAGTTTGACTGGGAGGGGACAAACATTACAAGTTAATGAAAAGTCTGTACCCTAAAACATGAAGAAACACAAATTTACAACTTAAAATGTTTTTATTTCACATAATCAGTTGCAAATTATATATGTGAAAATATATCAAACCAACTATATTATATCTGTATATTGAGGGAACATAATATTATTTTTCTAATCAAAAATAATTGACTTATGTCAGCAATTTAGCAAGTATTTGGACTTGTGTTTGCTTAGGACGGCCATTACTATATATATTTTTCATGACCAGAATCATTATAAAATCATTAATTATTGCGATTAAAAACATGAAACTGAAACATGTATTGCTATAAACATATATACATGGAGAAAAATATCTTTATTTTGGTTATAATTGATATTGATGAAAAATCTAAATACATGTGATATACCAGTATTGGTTTCTCACTGTCAAGTATTTCTTTCGAACGTAATTTACATGTATTTCAATTGCATTGTGGGTTTACAATTTATGTACGTATAGAAATTAGTAATATATCTGGTTTAAAATCCTAAATATCACACCTACGAGTATGTTGATTTTGTTAAATAAATAAACCTATTTTCTAACATTCAACACAAGTCTGATCATTTATTTTTTATAAATGGTCATTTAGTTAAAGGCTATAAAAATAATTTACATGTATGTGTGTGTATTTACATTTCTCAACGTTGCTGTATATATGTGTCGGATGGTGACAGCAAAAACTGATTGGATGCATATTGGACTCCCACTGGGCCAGACTGTGAAATGCTGATTACGGTGCTGGATAAGATTTACATCTAGATAGTGCACACATGCGACATTATTGTTTATTGCATAACATTATATAATTTGTACAACCTAATACTGGCCTTGTGTCTGCCTCTGTTTCTATTTTATCATAGTATCTTTACAGTATGACTTCTGGAATTTGTAGAAATATATGGTGCAGGATTTGAAGATTTGAGAAATAATTCTGATATTCTAATGTCCATCCATTTTTGTGTAATGTCCATCTCCACACAAAATAAAGGTGGGTTATGTACACAAACATAACTATACTTAAACTTGATAACTAAAATGACTTTCATTCACACTAAATAACATTATACATAAGGGGACGGACATTACAGATAACTTTCATGTTTTTTTTGGTAAATACTTCCCCTGTTATCCCGCAATAAACTGCAAACATGGACTTATATGGAATTATAATTATCACGTGTGAATGTATTGCATAATAATCGGTTCGAAATTTATCTGATATAAAGGACATTCTAATATAAAATGAAATTCGTCTTCTAAAACATTACATAGTTGACATTTTCTTTCTGATCGTGGTATAGCATTTAAGGTTTATTCCATCTTCCCGTTTCAATACTCTTAATCTAGTCAAAGCAAATCTATATTATGTAATATTTATTTTGTCAAGATATGATTTAAAGTCGAAATATCATATAATGAGGAAAAATCCGAAGGAATACTATCTACATCAGCCCGTTATAGTTCTTTGTTCGACGCCATATTGGACATGGCTTGTCTAACGTGGTTACAGCGAGAACCTGTTACTAAGGGGGGCGTGGCTACGGAGCGTCTGCAGAAAGGTCAATTCACATCGTATAAATAATTAAGTGTATTATACAACTTTCGTGAACATATTTATTTATTATCATTTTTTGTGTGCATTGAGATTCCCGCCCATACCATAATGGAGCCGCCACCGACTTGTCAGCTTCAAGCACACAATTAGCCCTGTTACGATCACCCCGACGACGGTAAATGCTCCCGGCCGGTTTAACACAGTCTGTGTACGCACGAGCGAGCACAAAAATTGACTCAAAAACGTCGGTTATTCTTAATACCGAGTAATACCAGACAATACCGAATAAGACCGGATAATACCGAATAAGACCGGATAATACCGAATAATTCGAAATAACCACCGAATAATACATTTTTCTGCAAAAAATACTCACAGTCGTATACTTTGAGGTGAAATATATAAATGAACTGCATTGACAGGGTAACAAAGATATAAATATAACGATTAGAAATAGATAAACAGATTTAAACTAGCACAATGCCTATTGATTATCGAGAAATTTATAAAATTCAAACAATATACCCGTGCCAGATTTGAAAAAAATGGCGGATAACGTCGTCTGCTGCACTGACTACTCCCGGGCGCTTTAACACAGTCCGCGTTACGCACGAGCGTGCACAAAAATTGACTCAAAAATGTCGGTTACTCTTAATACCGAGTAATACCAGGTAATACCGAATAATACATTTTTTCTGCAAATAATACTCATAGTCGTATACTTTGAGGTGAAATATATATGAATATGGTATAAACAACCTGTTTAGGGCATATGGTGTTCTAAAAATGTCTGTTTCATATAATTTTGAGTGACCTTCCTGGAGAATGTATGGATTGTTTCCCTTGGTTTAGTTTATCCTCCTAGCCTTCACTACTAAGTCTATGGTGTGTTGGTTTGACTTGTAACAGATGGACTCATGGAGGTCTCGAGTGTTTCTGGTATTAAGAGTTTACATAGCTTTGTATTGCTTTACGTGTCGTAAATTTACCGACATTGGCTTCCTGTTTGATTGAACCTCTAGACGGGCCTCAATTCGTTATTTTGCTCGATGGAGTAAGGGATGTAATTATTGTTTGCCTGTATTGCGGTTACTCTTAATACCGAATAATACCGAATAATTCGAAATAACTACAGAATAATACATTTTTTCTGCAAATAGCACTCATAATCGTATACTTTTAGGTGAAATTGAAGAATAGTTTTAAGCAAGTATTGGGTGTTACATAGTTATAACGTAGTATTTTAAAGTTCATTTTACAACTAACGTATTTTAAACTTTAAGTTGTAATACGAATTGGTTTTCTCGGATAACACTTGACGTAGTTGGCCGAGGATTTCCGAATGGATAACTCGTATGGATACACTATATGCCGCTGTCGGTCTCGTCCGGTCTCCGGTCTGTAACCACCTGCATGTTTACATCTCCGGTCCCATCCTGTAGCACGCATACTGGTTTCTATTATGTTGTCGTAAGTTTATTAAATAATTACTATTCAGTGTGATCAGGTTTACCTCAAATGGGAAATATGAAAAAAATGTGCTTTGTGTTGAATTGCAGAGTTTTATAAGTGAAATAAATTCACTGCTTGCAAACTTCGGACCATAACATAAAAGGAAAATTTGCTAAATGCTGTGAAATATCCCATTGATTTCCACTCATTGGTTAAATATGATGTTACACTGAACCTGGGACCAATATACATGTGTATACATGTACATGTCTGTCCCACACTGAACTCAACAAATATTCTAATCAAAGTAACTTTGAATGTAAACACTTTCGACTAGAAGGAGATATACTGTGTGCAGAGATATATTGGAGTTCAAAATGATTTAGTGTCTGATTTAATCTATTAAACTTTCCCTTTCCAACGACTTTTGTAGAGATTGTTTTTAATTGCGAATACACTTGATATTATAGTGTACATTTTATCGGTATCCAACAGCATGCGCGCAGCACGCCATCTGATTAAAGCCGGATGCAGCATACTATTATACAAACTGTTGATTTAACAGAGTGCACTTTTTGTGAAGAATAATTTGTGTAATATAACTATTTATAGAATAGCATTGAGATGAAAAATTGGTGTCCGGGATGCTAGTAATACAACACAATGTTTAAAGTTTAAACAAATAAATACAACAATATAGAAGCACAAATAATAAACCAGCAAACAATTATACTGAGACATACATGCATATTATTTGCGAAAAAAAATTAATACTACTAAATTTATATCGTTTGATCAAGTTTCATTTTATAATAATAATATATTTTTCACTCTTCGAAACGAAATGTTCCATCATTGTAAAGAAAACTAATGTATTTAGCAAACAAAGAATCCCCCGTATAAGCAAGTATTGGGTGTTACATAGTTATAACGTAGTATTTTAAAGTTCATTTTACAACTAACGTTTTTTAAACTTAAAGTTGTAATACGAATTGGTTTTGGAATACAAGTATTTATTTCCAACGAGATAGATACTGTTTAATAATCACAAATATTTCCAACGAGTGAGATCCTGTTCAATGTTTAACATAAGGCGTATATTCGAAATGATGCTTTTCGTTGAGCACCGAGTAGCTCCGCACACTATGCGCAGATACATTTTAAGATGCAAATCGGATCTATCATTAGACATTAGATCTGTGGTGGATGCAATGAATTATATAAATAACTTCTTCTACATATGCCCTAATTATATGAGACTATATCGCTTACTTGATTTTACTAGGTCATGTTAATTGTGTAATAAAAACTTCTTATTAGAATAAGTTATGTATTAGTGTGTTAAAAAATAGAAGCTAAAATAGAGTAATTAAGAAGATACTATCAAATGAACAACAACGCATTGGTTTAATATTTACTTAAAACGATTTCTACATAAAAAATCTATTTATTTTCATCCTCGTCACTGTACCCAGCCTCGACGGCTTCTTTCCTAGCCTTGTTTTTGCTTAACAAGTTTGAGATGAATACAGCACCTAACACTGCCGCCTTTGGAACACTATGGTGGCTCTGTTGACTTGTCTGAAATATAACAGACATTTTTGCAGTTGATTTTATACATCTACACTCTACAATGCTATGGAAATCGGGCGCGGAATGTCGCCGGTTCGAGTCCACATCCCGAAATACCGAAGTCGTTAAAATGGTGCAACAGTAGTTCCGTTGCTCATACTTGGGATTATATGAATAGTACGAGGACAAGTTGGCGCGGTGTCTAGTTAATGTGTTAATGTGTGATATAATGTTGTTTGTCTACGGCGTGGTATCACATGTACTGTATCTGCAACCAGTAGATACCGACATTGTATAACCCAAGAGTTGCCAGTGGGACGTACAACGCCATGCCCTCACAGTCTTATGACAAAGACTGGATAATACTGTCAATACTCGCTTATTTTATGTCATTCATACCAAATTTTCGAAGGAAGCGTATCAAATATTATAATTATGGCAATACTAACAATGTGATGCAGTATGTCAGTCACATATTATAGTTTCTTTTAAAGTTCAGCCCTCGTCGCATCAGAACCAACATAAAGAATGTATGTAAACAAAAATAAAACGAAAGTACGTTTTTATAAAGAACACTGCATGATTGAATCTAAGTCAGGGATTGTGAAGTTTGCGGTTCAACTTGGCACATGGCGGGGTTCGAATTCACGACCTTTGGACAAGTTTAATCATGCTGCTGGAATATGATTTCACATATATTGGGGTCAGTAATTGAGTTTCATATCTCCCTAACAACGAAGACGCAAGTATACTATTATAGTATCATTTGTATGGCCCGTGGGATAACTCGTTCGAGTCTTACCCTGCTTCTTTGACTTCCCTTTGTGCCGGGTTTTGAACCAGGTCCATCCTTCTTTGGCGTTTGTTTCCTTTCCGACACCTGCGTTGTTGGCGCCCTATTCAATGGTTCCAAATTTCCATCGGGTATACGCTGGCCAGGCCGGGTACCAATATCATACAGCATAACCTGTTTTGTCACTGTTAAAAAATAGATGTATTTGTTTATTTTTGTTTAATATCCCCCGATAATAAAATAGTACGTCTTAAACAGACTCAAATGCGTATTGATCCATTGAAAATACTCATTTACAAAAAAGTAACTTCTTAGTGAAATACATCATGAGGTACTACTTAATATTTCAGCTCAAATGGGTATCAAATTGATAGGATGAACTGACTTGTGGTATTCGATATTCACCCATTCCAACGGAGCAACAAAATAAGAGGAAAACGTCAGACGTCAACAGTTCTTTACATGGTAGGGGATGAAGTATTATGTCGTACATATACAACTGTCGATCGTATTCAGTAACCGTACTATTTCATTTGTTGCAAGATTTGAATCGGTTTAACACAACAACTAACCTGGATCGTAGAACTTTCCTTGGAATGTTCTTGTTGAACCAATAACAGGTCCATCCGGAAGCGATTGTCTGCTCACTGCTGTTCGTCTGCTACTTACGTCATCATCATAACCACTGTCAATAGATCTCGCTTTTTGTTTTGATTTTGGAATTGTTTTCTGTGATTTTCCTGATTTTGCAGTTTTTGTTTCTTTCCTCTGTGATGGAGGAAGTGTGAATTGTGTCCTTTGTGTTCGCTGGAAGGAACATTTATATTATGGTTACGTAATTATATTAGAAATCTATGCTTTTAATTTTATGTCATATATCTCTTCTACAAGAATATTTTACATTAATCTTAGCTTGAACTACCCAAGTTCTAACTTAACATTGGATTTCAAAAAACTGTTTTATGAAAAGGACTTCGAATTTAAGGAGTTAAAATGCGGCGTTTTTGCATACAATTACTAACTTGCGTGACCCCAGTGCGCCTTGTTTGTGCAGTTAATTGACGTGTTGCCGGAAGTGAGGGTAAAGATTCTGGAACACTCTCGCTGTAGTTACTGTAACGTGACCGGAAGCTCTGACTGCTTGGTGGTAGAGAGGGTGTTTTAGGGTAACCGATTTGTGGTAATTGGTACGGAATAAACTCCTCATCTTCTTCGTCATCGTCATCATCGTAGTCATCATCATATTCACTATCATATTCATCATCATCATCATCATCATCGTCCTCACTATCCCGTGCTCTAGTCTTAGGCGTTCCTGTCTTGAGACTTTTTGCAGCAGTTTTAGGAGGTTGTACACTTTCACCATCTTCATCAGAATAGTCCTCTTCATCCTCACTTTCTGACGCAAGTTCGAACTTTGGTTTAGGATATCCGAAAACGAATTTAGTTCTCGCTATTGTCATGTCTCTCTTTCTCATCTTGCGCGGTTCTTCCATGTTTTCGTTCCAGTAGGGATTAAACTTGAAAACACCCGGCTGTGTATGGCCAACGAGACCTGTATGTACGCACGTTACTTTGTCGTACAGCATGGCTCCTATAAATTTGTTACTACGATTCGGGAAACAACTACATGCTTCATGACTGTCAACAATTTCTGCTCGAGGACCAGGTGTACCTTCCTGTTGAAAATGCAAGAGAGAATACTTTAAATGACGTTAATAGCTCGGAACGATGGAAATTTTATGTATCTTCATGATATATTTTACTATTTTTTTCACCCATATTTCGTGATTTATAATGATTTGTATACCCACGGAAAGCTATATTTATCCACTTTATATTAAACACAAGAGTACGCAAATGATTACCATGAAAACAATACGATTTGCAAACAACGCTAATCGTTGGCGTTAAAATGTTGCAACCAGCGCTTTAGTGTCGCATGGCCATATGATGCTATACGACGCACCTTCAGTGCTATACATCGTATGTCATCACTTAGTGGCGGAGAAACATTTAGAGTTGTCTAAAAGTTGCAACACAATAAACAAACTCACAAACAGAATGAAATGTGGCATCTTCAAAGCAGTAGAAATACGCCTTGCGGTCTATCTAGACCTTACACACACCGTTCGTTTTATTAAGAGTAACGTTCTGTCTTTAAGTTGGATGGAGGTATCTTACAAAACATCCAAGAAATTAATTCAATGTATATCGTTCTATGGTTTTATTGCAAGACTCTTTAAAAAACTCGCATTTGAATGTCCATTCGTTGTGATGATTTATTACCTGAATTGTAGACAAACGTTCAAAGACATAAACGTTCAAATTCATCTTTAACTTAAATAACAAGTTGTGAAAACTGACTTGAATATTGCAATGAATGATCAAAACGTTATTATCAATCAAATACATGATGCAAATCCACACCCACTAAAAGAAAGAAAATTAAATCTATTGAGTGAAAAATTCATTTTTAAATACCCGACGAATTCTGCTAAAATGTCTTTATACTTAGTTATGTTCATGGAGATTGTCACGAGTTATCTCTCTTTATCCTTTCTAGAGTTCTCTCTTTACATAAACATGTACATGTACTATAGAAGGCATGAAGGGATGAAGGGAGAGAACTCTAGAGAGAAGACAGGGAGAGAACTTACATTCTCCTATGGTTAAGTTGAAAAAAGAATGAATTTGATTCGCAGATGTGTATTTAAAGGCATTTATTTCACACGTGTACGCCTTTTTGTAGATTTGCAACTTTACCATTATTAACGAAATAAATATGATAATAAGTAAAACAGTAACTTTAACATACATCTCTCATATATTCAGGCGGTAGATAGTAATCACTATATATAGTTCTATCATCATCAGAGGACTCCTCTTCCTCTTCTTCCTCCTCCTCGTCTATCTGTGATGGTCTCTGTGACCCTGGAAGAATATAATCGCGATGAGTGAATAACAGGAGTACATACACTTCATGGAAATGAAAACCTGAGAATTTGGAAAAGCTGATGAGCGAAACAGATTACATACGTATACAAGTATGTGACCACAGTCTGGATTATCTACCCTATCACTAGTCAATCTACCTTGTGATCCTGTGACCTGTGACCTCTGGCTGCTTCGGGTTACCCCACTGACCTCAGTTTCAGCTGTAGGGGCTCGTACGACGTCTTGGTCATCACTGACAAATTTGCTCCAGATATCGTTGGCTTTTACGCCTTCACCAGCGTCGTCTTCATTTTTTGTCTTGAATGAAACAACAACATGTACTTTAGGATAATTATTAGCATATTGCTACAATTTACGTCTGTGTTTGTTTTGTTACTAACTAGTGTCTGCTTATTTAATTGTACTTATATATTGTGACTAGATGTATTATACCAATACGAAAATTTCATCAATCAAATAATATGTACGATACATGTTATAACATTTCAAAGAGCCTTCAAATATTGGCCATTAAAAATACATTGATTGAAAGTACGGACCCATTGTCAGTCTAATAGTGTCATTGGTCAATTTAGGACTGTGTTAAGAACCAAACTATCAGATAACATGAACTTTATAACCTCAAACTAAGAGTAAGGACCAGCAAATACTGAAATAAACCAAATATAGCTTTATAATTTCATAATTTTGTCCAGATTCAAATATGTTATTTTAGTAAAATTATACGCATACCGTCTTGTCTGGATTGAACAGACTTTTTGATTTTCCCGCAGTAGTGGTTGCCCTGCGAGACCCTGCTGTACCCGAAGCTGCCGTAGCGTCATCATCGGTTTCCTCGTCATCGTCATCGTCATATTCATCATCATCGTCTGCTGTTCGTCCTCTTGTCTGACCACGTGACCTCTGTTTTGACGCTCGCGTCTGAGACGTGCCTGGCTTTGCCTTGGATTTGGATGTCCCTCCTCGTGACGTCATATCCGTTTCTTTAGCACACTGATGAACAATTTACCAAAGTGTCAATATAGCTTAGAAAAGTGATAAGTAAAATCCGCTGAATTCGTGTTAATAAGTTAAAAGAGGTTTATCCCACACTGAAGCACGAAAATAAAGTTATACTAGTATGTTAATTACATATTTTCATCTATCTCTGCATTTTAAATGTCTGTATAATGTTCACATTACTTCACGCCGTACATAAGTTGTAGATCTACCTTGTTATGTATTATGGTTTAGTTTGTTACTCATAAGATAATATAGTTTTCTGTAGAACTCCAAGTTAATCGAGGTTTAATCCCTATGGTCAGATCAGGTCAGTAAGATTAAATCAGCATAATGCTAATACAATCATAATCTGATTTACGATATGCTTTGTACACTTGTTCAGTGTGCCATTATGTAACAATGTGATAAACTCACAATTTCCAATTTATGGCAAATATTGCTACAATTCCCTCAAAACTGTGGAGTATACTTGAATGTATTATAGTAGAAGCAATTTAATTATTTCCGATAAAAGGGAGACAAATGCGTCTGTTAGATACAATACAAAGGTAAGAGTTGTTTCCCTTAAACAGCGGTCAGACAGGATAAAATCTCTTGCATTCAAACCCATTACTGCTGCTTTTGAACTTAGTGGAATAAAATTTAGTCCTTTATTTCAATTCTAATGAGAGGTTGGTGCTAAATGCAGCTTAAGATGTGAATAAAAAAGGAATACAGTCAATCTTGTATTAAGAGACCACCCAAGGGAAAGTCAAAAAGTGGTCGCTTAATAAAGTGGTCTCTTAATAGATATCGACAAATTTAATAAAAGTAAAGAAAAAATAAATGTCCAACTGAACAATCAGAACGTATAAATACCATCCTCTTTTACGTTTAAACTTATCTATGTTGAGAAACAAAGCTCGTAAATTTAAACCATTCTGTGAGCTCACTGGGCAATAGAACATTAAGTATGTACAAATGCCTAATTCTTAAATTCCCCGTAAGTTATACAATTTGACAAAGTTCATGTACATTGAATAGGTGTAGATGCATCGTGCTTAAAATTCAATAATTTCGCGAAATTAAAGTGCTAACAACAGACACACACATTTATACGGGTGCATACTAGTTTTCAGTCTATAAATAGATAACTGTACAGTGTACTCATCACAGTAACACGAATCTGCGGATTGCGTGACGTCATGAATTCAGTAATGACGAAGTATTAACAGCTTATAACTGGAATAATACTCAAACTATATTTCATGTATGTGTGTATTAATACAGGCTGATAGTAATTAACGTTTTTTATAAGGCAATGCTTTTACGGGGTCTAAGGATTACATACGAAACAAAGTGAGATTCAAACCCAGTGTTAAATTATGCTATGTGTTTTTGCCTGACATTTTCATTCTGTCAGTGAGTATAAAAAAGTTTGTCGGCACGACAATCTTTAAAGTAAAGATAAAAGCGGGCGAGTCGACATAAAAAAGTACACCTCGCATATTTCTACTCGGGATATCGTAATTTAAAACCTCGGGACATCAAGGAACTTGAGTCGCTTAGCAACGACGTTACACTAACTTGGTTCTTGTTGAAATTATGATCGTTATGCTGTGTAATCCATTTACATTTAAGATTCCCACTCGATTTTACGTCGTTTTATAACTGTGTCGCCGAGTAATTGCCTGCTCACATTTATCACGCCTTTATTCAAGTGTTTAGGACAATGCGCAAGTGCCATATTGAATTAAGTGCATGTGGTCGTTCAATGGATTATTTAACTATCTGGTTTAATTCGGTCGCTAGTCGCCTTATAGAAAAGTCGTTTAATAGATACTATTTATATAGTAAAACGCTCGGGCGGGAATTTAAGTGGTCGCTTACTGCAAATGGTCGCATAAGACACGTGGTCGCATCAGCAAGATTGACTGTACAAACAAAGCAAGGCTTGAACAAGTGATTTCCATTCCCATGGAATTAAAAAGTATATTATTCTATATACATAATTCAAATAATTGTAATAATCGGCAATTATTTGTGATAGTTTGAATGTTTTAAAATATGTGATTATAATAAATTTTTGAAGTATGTGTCCTATTTATGTATCACTATATTTACTGTTTAGCAATAAAATACCAAAGTGTTGTAATTATTCTTGTTGTCATTGACTTGGTTGTATATCAAATACACATAGTGGATAGTTCATAGGTGATCATTAATTACCAGAACCAATATGCTTTCGGTAGTATGGCAGTCGATGTCGTGTGATTTCTTATTTTTATAATAGTGAATATAATTCAATTTTATTGCCAAATTCAATTTGTATATTAAAAGCAGCAACATTATTTTAAAGTATCAGATTTTCATGGAAAACTTTAAGATTGTTGAATGTTATTTTAGCTATACATTTTGAAAGGGAACCAAATCCAAGGAAAAAACTATTCTAATCAACGTTCTTTATATATTAAGGAATATTCCACCATCATTACTTCTAGTACACATTTCATACGAACATAAAAGATTGCGAGTAAATATTGCTTTATTTCTTATTGTGAAACTTAGTATGTTAACAACAAACAATTAAAACGATTAAAATAAACATTTTATGCAAATTTAACAACGGGGGAATTATGAAAACCGCATTAATATTACGAAAAGATGTTACCAAAATAGTTTCGATAAATATAAATTCATATTCGCGAATATGAATGAAACACTAAATATGAATTACGTAACGGGGCAAATACTACAAATAGAATTCACAAGATTTGGACGTAGGTTTTCATACTTTTCGCATTGAAGAAAGTAGTACAATGTAGTTAGATGTTTCTCGTTGTCCACACGAACAGAGAGGTGATGCTAGAATGTCTTTAGATAACAGATCATCAGCAAGTGAGCTGCAGTTAGCCCGGAGTTGAGTATGGTGATGTTTGGGTTTTGCGTTTCCCGCTATAATTGTAATCAGGGACATTGTTGTGTGACAACAATATTTTGTTTAACTATCTATCTCGCGTGTTCATTTTTTGTTCACTGATAACCAGCTGCATATATTATTTAATTACTTTCGACAATTCATGAAGAAATAATATCGTTCCTGATCAGGAAGTACTTAGTGGTGGAAGAGGTTACTTTTAATTACCAGGGGAAGTAACTGCTACATGGAGTTCAATTTCATTGTTCCATCAATTGGATTAGTCTCCCTTTATGTCGTTAAAAAAGTTACGCTTGTACCATTAAGACTGCGGTTTGTGGTGGAGTAACGCAATCAAAGTCAGAATATATTATCGTTACTGCTAACACAATACGAATTTATTTTTCTTCATAAACCGAATCCCCTGTCACATTAAACCTCCCATTCATTGTTCTACGTAATACCAACAACAATATATACGATACGGTATGGTAACTACTAAGTAAGTAGTGTCAGTGTGCATTGAAATCCAGTTTTGTCCGGCTATACATATGTGAATTTATTCCCAAGCGATGTTTTGCCACTTATCGTTCCAAGGCGGAACTCCTATTTTCACCCAAAATTCCAAGGCGGTACTCCTATTTTCACCCAAAATTCCAAGGCGGTACTCCTATTTTCAACCATAATTCCAAGGCGGTACTCCTATTTTCACCCATAATTCCAAGGCGGTACTCCTATTTTCACCCATAATTCCAAGGCGGTACTCCTATTTTCACCCATAATTCCAAGGCGGTACTCCTATTTTTACCCAAAATTCCAAGGCGGTACTCCTATTTTCACCCACAATTCCAAGGCGGTACTCCTATTTTCACCCAAAATTCCAAGGCGTTACTCCTATTTTCACTCATAATTTATGTTTGTGTATTGTGTCCATTATATAAAAGTTGTTATTTGTATGTATACATTTTCATGTCTCCTCGCGCTTTTGTTGTGACTTTGTATGTGCATTTTCTGCTCGACTTCTTCAGTCATTTGTAGTTATCTGTGGTAATATCGCTTTGCAAAGGGTGATATAGAACAAAGTTCGCCGTGTGTTATGTACATATATTATTCTTTATTTTATTGCAGTATACACTACCTTAAAACATTGCTTTGTGAGGATTAGCATTTATATACTAGAATGTTTCGATGCATGATATATATAGTCACAGAACATTGAAAATCAAGTACATTTGCAATGTATGATAAATGTGTGTGTACATAGAATTATATCAACATAATAATACATATATTTATATTTATTATAATGTTATTATTTTTGTTATATGTACTCAATAAAAAAGAGAAACGTACCATTTAAGGCCATCCTTAAAAAGTGTTTGTTTGCAGTTACGCGACCCGGAATTTTAACAGTTGGTAGGTAGGTTTTTTTTTTTAGTTTAGTACTGTAATTTAAAAGACCGAAGAAAATTTTCAAGGATGAACCTGAAAAAGAATTGAGTCGCGAATTTTATCATGAGTCTGTCGCCGGTAACTGCAAACACACACCTTTTTTGTTTATATATCAATTACATAGAGCAAACTCACGTAGGAATTATTACACTGATAGTTGCAATAAGAATATCGACATTTATACAACGGATGCCCTTTTCGAGGCGTATATTGCGATATTGCACATCAAAATGGCGCGGGTTTTCTGTGGAGAATAATTTCTTTACAGCCATTTAACATAGGAAATTTGACTTTATAATGTATACTTATGATATTGCTGGCAGTCACCCAATGATGAAGTGAGACATTAATCCTTATGTCGATGCAATCTACACTCATGTATAAGGAAGAAATTGCACAAAATGCCAACTTACATTTACATGTATGTCACAAATACGTGCATATGATGTATTAACAACAATGATGATTTTATATTCTGTCTTTTCCTGTGGCACATGTTTTGGTCGACAAATAATTATGATAAGAAAGCATTCATGATGGCAACATTTCATTCAATCTTCCGAAAGTGAGTTACAACAACATTCATTCTTTAAATAGAAGAAAACTTTCAATAACATTTTTCTGTAATCACAAATGCGTTTTCTAGCGGACTCTTTTTTATGTATATCTACAGTTTGCAATATATTGCTTTAATTATGTAAGTTAATATGGTACACATCAAATTTTGCACGTACATAAAGCAAGTAAATTACAATGTAGTAAAACAACATTTCACAGCTCAGTGCAACCTCTCTAGAGCAGCCCTGTATTGAGCGACAACCTCTCCTCAACCACATTATTAAGTTTCACTTTAGAACGTCTACCAATTCAACCTCTCTAAATCGACCACCTCTAAACAACAGCCTTAAATCTGCATCTCCCAAAATGTGTTACTCTGCCGATATCACACTGTACATACTGCACTAAAATTCATTAAAAGTCACACAAGACGGTAATCTTATGGTTAATTAAAACAATTACATTGACCTTTCAGGTTGGTTGATAATATAAATGCAGTAACGTATATCGTATAAATACAGAAACATATATATCACAGAGAATTGATGTTCACGCACGTGATACAGATATAATGCCATATACTCAGTACATTTAAAAACGCACAATGCAGGATTTCTTATTTTTCATTGACTGACTTTTTAGAATACAAGAAAAAAATGACACGATATTGCATGTGTATGCAACATGTTAGCTAAATTTGATGACAATCGACACGTATTTTCATAAAAAATGAGTTTCAAAAGTAATAAAATAGACTATAAAGAAGCATGGTTGGTAAAAAAGTATGCGTTTTTAAATGTACTGTGTATATACTACAGCCAGTGATAGAACTAGGAAATGTAAAGGGACAGAGTGCTGGCTTGAAAAGAGTACTATAGGCCGAGGTCTGTATGTACAGCAATAAACTAAACCTCATATTGAATGAGTTCCTATAAAATGACATGCACGCTTGACTCTGACTACTTTCCTTCAGCATTGGGCGCCCGCACAGATGCCTTAATTACTACGACAGTGCAATCAAAGCGCTGTAACAGAGCGCACGCTGTGTAAGACGCGAGGCGCTTGTTAGAAAGGTATAGGTTCATGTCTGGATAGAGCAATGACATTGCAGTATAAGAATTATACAAAGTGTAACATTCAAATGTTGATTTTTGAAGGTCAACAGAATCCAACAACATGCTCACATTACATAATCGCATGTGTATTTAAGAATGAATTTTGTTCAAGTGAATATTTAAGCAATATATAATTCTGACATTCTCTCCTGATCACGTAATTTACAATATGTCACACCTGAAATAGTTCTAATATTTCAAGACGCCTTTCCCAAACACCGTTCTCTAACTTTTAGATTTCATTTTTTTTAACCTATTAGCAACCTCATTTATTACCACTTTCTTGTCTATAACAATTTTGTCGATTTCAGCTATCTCTTTAGCTAACCGATTAATGGTACTACTCCGATTCCAAAGTTCTCCTTTGGTCGTCTCAAGTGTCGGTGTCGTCGTTGTCGTTTTCAATACCGATTCTGTGGTATTCCGTCGCAACTTATAAAGGTTCGCCATATTTGACCAAACTTCAACCATTACTTCGCGTGTGCCCGCTCCAGCAACAAAGAAGTTACACGTTCTTGATTCATTTCTATAACATTTTAAGGCGGTCTGTCCATTTAACTGATGATCCCCTTTCTTAAGGCCAGCGTAATTGATTCCTGGAACATTACCAGGAGCTAATCCGTACAGATAAACGTCGTCTACCCAGAAAAATGGCGTAAGCGACGACGATCTATATATAGCCGGAATGACGTCATTTGTGATCATCACCATGAAACCGCTGCAGTACCTCGGATAATATTTTTGTCCTTTAAAATGATCCTCGTGTACATACCATTTACTCTTCTTCTGACGAATTATCAACATCGTTCCTGGATGGATATGATTGCACAGAATTTGTTTAGATTTTGCGGAATACTTCGGATAATAATCAGTGAAGAATTTAAACATGTCCACAACCACGTCATCATCAACTTTCAGAACAATTTTGACATTTCTACAATGCTCTGCAATCCATTTATACCCCATTACTCCTTTATGTGTAAGATTTCGATATGCGTCGATAAAATCTCCTTGCAATAAGTCCCTGTACGTTTTGAATTCCTCTTCCAATTTCTGTTGTAAACTTGGACTATTCACTCGCCCCAACAGGAAAAGAACTCTTACGGTTCCTAGACGTCTATACAAAGAATCATTTGTCCATGTATCGCGCATTGCATTTCGTCGGGCGAAATGGCTTGGGGCCGAGTGCACAATGACTAAAACCGATAAATTCCGGACGGACGAGCACAAAGAAGGATTATGCATCAAATACGGAGCATCGATCGTTAATGGATATTTCGTTCTGGTAGCATTAATCATTGCCTTCAAGTTTGCCTTTGGAGTAATGTTACGGATGAAACTGTCAGAAACCCTGTACACGTTTGGTTTGCGAGATAGCGATGGATTTCTGGAAGCTCCATAGTGTGAGGTGGTGGCCCTGTCTTGCTGTCCTGGTTTCTTGAGAATGAGCATTTGTCTGGATGTAGTCTGATCTAAATATTCTAGCACAATTATCATCGCTATACCAAGCATAAAACTTGTTAGAAATAAATATTTCTTACAATTACGCTTCAACCAAGTGATGTTCATTTTGGGCGGCGTTTTCAGGGTACACCCGAAATGGAAAATGTCGTCAAACGAACACTCCTCGCGAGGATAATTTTGAAGATATTATCATATTGCTTCACAACTTGTCATTAAAATCTGTTGATGAGCTCTTTTTCATTTGTTTTTGAAACACCCCTGAAATTAGAAGAAAAACAGCAGTTATTTCAAGATGTTATTTCTAGTGAAATAGAAAGTAATATATAGTGGAGCGCCCTACTCCTGATCCGAGGGTTGTGATTTGGAACCCTCCTTTACGAGGGTTTTGATCACGAATTTCACAAGCCTGAATTTGGAGTGAATAGTAGTAGGCCTACCTAGGAGGCAATAGTTCTAAGTGTTCTAAATATTTTCACAATCGATGTAAAATAAAATAAAAAATACTAAACTTAATTTCCAAACAATAATAGCAATATATCCAATCAGCTAATTTCGCTGAAGTGTACTTTATGCACATATTTGCGATGAAAAAAATATCACCTTTACAATCTTAACAAGTTATTATTCCATTGCATTTAAGCTTATATGTAGAATGCATGGAACAGACATCTCCCATTAAAAATCCATTACACAGTGTTTTGTTCAGCAACTCTTACATGTATACAGATTACATCCTCGATGTTCAGATCTCCTATAGTGAGCCTAGAGTTTATGAACTTCTGCACGTTCCCACTTAAGATATACAATCCAATCACTGGACCAATTAATGTTCATTTTCGTCAAGGGGATAAAAGTGTACACGGTACGGTATATTAGCCCCGGTTATTACAGTGCTCAAGTTTACGAGCAGTCATTGTCACACATGATTTGATAAAAGTCCATAAAACAACTTATGTTGTTTGCTTACTTGCACAAAACAGTAATGAGTTCATGCAGTGTTCGTTGAAGAATGAGCCGGCGATAGTTATTTACGTTATAAAATCAAACTTGATTTCTTAAGAAAGCAACACAGTCGGTCTGAACTAGGCAGTAGTTGCAGTAAAGGCACTATTAATTACCGCTTACTACAACTGCTAGATGTAATAGCGCCTAAGTCAACAGTTAGAGAAGTAATCTTGTTGCTCGTATTATATAGCTAAGTACTATCGCCAACTTCAAACCGACAGCAATTGCACTTGTACATATGATATTCAAATGAGTTGTTTTCTGTACAACTATATCAACCAGATGGTATACTTTTAAATGTGATTATTTTGCTATACATGATACGATCTCGTCCTAGTCCATAGATTACTTTAAAAGTGTTCTAACCGCTTATGCGCTATGTTCTATCAAACGTGGTACACTATTTCAGAAATAGCATGTTTTACTAATGGGGTATTAAGTCACTTATATACAGCCTGTGTCGTATAGTGACTTTTCTAGCTATTTGTGTTGTCAGTCTTATGGTCCTATCTGGGTCTCATTATCTTAAATATGGTGTGAACAATTCATAATTTATTGACCAGTATTTCGTATTGAATAACTTTAAATATCGGCATAACAGCACTCTTTAGTAAAATGCTTTGAAGTGTTTTATAAATATGAAAAACAATGTTTTTTAATTTAGAATCTGTACTACATGCGTCAACTAACAATGTATTTATGAATGCGTTTAGAAAAATAAGATAGTGTACACAATCATCGTGAAATAAACGTTTGATCATGATTGAAATGTTTAGCTTACCACCTGATTTGTTTGCGAGGATCGATTAAAAGAAAAAATATTTCAATATGTTTTCCTGATATCATGTTGTGTTAATGTAATATTTTTGTATTTGGTGATGGATTGGTGTGTTCTTTATTATCAAAATTATATTATGTATACATAGTTCTCACATCTTCAATATTTAGCTCCCTTGTTCTGAATCGTCGGCCATTTTCTTAAATTTTAGGTGGATCACAATGTAAACGATGATAAACTAATACTAAACTAATAAAAAAAAAAATAACTCATTCATTATGCTCATCTAGGCATTTGGCTCAGCAAGTTGAAAAAAAATTGGTTGTCACATGCACATTCTCTTGGTATTTTTTCAATTATCACATATTTGGAAATTACTCCTATAAGGGCTTATCAGTTTTGCCTATCAAAATGGCCGACAGTTAAGAACAAGGGAGGTAAAGGTTGTAGATGTGGGAACTATGTATATACTAGGCTCTAAGTCCCTTTCTTATCCTGCATTTAGTTTCGGTAGGACATAGTCATAAGGGAATTTAGTTTGCCTCTTCATGCTGATGTTCAATATCAGTCATGAAGTTTTATATACATGTATTTGCTAGAATGTTATTGTTGTATTTTGTTTGTGACTGTGTATGTGTATTTAAAAAGTGTTCGCGTGTTTGTGACTGTTTATACTGTCTACCTGTTTATAATGTTTACTATTTATGTTATAGTCGCATGGGTTTATGACCTTCTCGATTTGGAAAAAATAAAACTTGTCAAAAACTTGTCATATTACTACTTACATACTGTGTAAGAATTATTCAAATCAAATATCCAAAAATTGAATTGATAATTCATCTCCGCGTTGTGGCTTAACTATAACAAAATAATTCGAAATTACGCGCCTAAAATCGACTGTCCTAGTTTGCACGTACTAGTCTCAACAAAATTCATGAGAATATTTTATATTAGGAATGCCACAAAGTCTAAGTAGCCGGGGTTGTCGAAAAATACCCAATGAAACTTCATTTTACAAAGTCATTTAACCAATAAAATGGCTTGACTTATTTTCTGATGAAATCTGTGTATTAAGTTAAAAAATACATGTATAAAAACAACATCTGTCACCTAAACGTTCACTGTTTGAGCCTTGTTTCGCTGTCAGTTTGAACATGTAAAATTAAATCAGTTAATTTAAACTTTTAAACAGCACAAGAGTTCATTCTACATGTATTTATATATTCTAAACACATTTAGACTGACAGTAATGCATTGTATAGTTATGTTTTGATATGAAAAACTATATGTACATGTATATGATATACATCATATTCTTGATAGTATCAATGGTATGCGTAGAACGTGCTTCTAGGTAGGCTACGTGACTTTCTTCGTTATTTTATACGCAATCGATCAGAATTCAAACGGCAATCTAGGTCAGACACTTCTAAATCATATTTGACATATACATGTGTAATATATGTCTGTGAATTACATTTATTGACAGGTTGGAGAATATATTACTATCATTATGACACTTACATTACGGTATATACGTTACTTTGCTGTCTATCATTCTGACAGGTGAGTAAATGGCTTAATTATATACAGTTAAATTCGTGATATGCCAAATATGCACAAAGCAACTTTTCATTAAACATAGATTAGCAATGTTAAAACAGCAAAACTCAATAAATTCAATCAAATTTCAATTCCATGGGGAAACACAACTTAACTCTATGTGCTTATACATCCACTCTGTTAACATCCAAGCATCGTCTTTCAAATCTTTGTTAATGTCAACTGAGACAAGACCCGTCTTCAATTCCAATACGATAAGTAAGATATACTGTCCCTGATCTCCCAAAGCATTTCAAATAGAAAAAAAATCAGACAAATCTCATTTGGGATCTCTTGAAAAAAATTGCAGTACGTCATACCGTCATACCGTTTTTGAATCTGGTCTCAGATGAGAAAAAATCTTCATGATTTGAGACAATATTTGACTGGTCAACAGTGCCAACCTGTCTGTTTTAGTCCACATAGTGTCTAAACAACATTTGGTTACATCTTCTGTTGATGTGTATTGCAGTAAGCTTTAATAGTTTGATACAAATAAATTGAAGTAACGAAAACATCGATGTAAACTTGACAACATCACGTTCATCGTCTGAGATCTCTGTCATAATATAGTGAATATTCTCACAAATACAGAGGCGGGTTACATATTTTGGCCCGTAAATATAGCTTCGACTAAGTTTTACTCTTTACTGAATATTAATCTAACTAATGTACCGGTATTCATTGAATTTCAATTATAAAATACACTTCTCTGATTTGATAATAGACTCGCTGGTCGTGAGTGCTTGAAGAGGAACGTAATTGCGCTTCACTCAGAATTGAACATTTTATACAGTACACGTCAGAGCTCCATAATTGTTTTATAAAGACACTTGTCCCGGAGTAATGATAATGTAAAATTTGACTTGTCCAAAATAGGAAGCTAGTTGTCCGAGAATATCGGTCAATTTAGTAACAAATAAACATACACAATGATAGATCCACAATCTAAAATTGATAATCAAATGTATGTGTTTGTGGGATTCTAAGGTATGACTTACAACTGAACAATTGCTGATGTTGACCATGCAGTTAGCTTTAAAGACCGACTTGTCCGGGACTTACTTCAACTCGATTGTTGGTAGCCAGATTCCGCATTAAACTAGTCCGGAATGTAGGGCTAGTGGATTTCTAGAGCCCTGACATGTATTTAATTCTATATATACATAATGAAACAATTGTCCTAATACGTGTGTAAATTATGCTGCGACCCACATTAATTGTATCTAAAATATGTTTAAGTGTTTTAGTTGACAGAGAGAGTCTTCGTTAATAAGTTATTTACATATACTACAAAGTTAAATGACTTAATTAACTTACTGTGTGGTTTTATAGCTTGGGAATAATTAATAATGTTTAATTTACACATTATCATGATTTGAACATTTTGGGGACATTATCTTGAGTGGTGCAGTCATGCTTGCGTGAATAAAATTTAAATTGAATTATTAAAAATACTTTCATGGGAAAAACATGTCTATTTTTATAACCATGGATGATATATTAAAACGTTTTAATGAATACAACGCTAAAGTAACTTAAAATAAATATATTCGGTTCGCTAATTTTATTCTTTTCACGTGTCACACAATTTAATTAAACATCGAGTGAAACAATCATTATACGCTCGTATTTCCAGGGTAATGCCATTATCCATTTGTGAATAGTTTTATCTAAGTACATGTACATGTAAATTATTAAATCTCATCAAAAAATGTTATTTTTCAAACCAAATTTCGTATGTTCTTACAATGAAATTATCCGAAATTTGATGCAAATTGCGATTGCTTTTCATCTAGAAAAGTGCACATTCCATTAAACGTGTGGATTCTATGGCCTGTTATCATTTAGCTACCAAAAGTGTCTACTAAACATGTAAAGATAAAGCGAAGAGCAACTTTAGATAATTTTCCATCATGCGCATATTACTACTTTCCACATCAGCAGTATATATACAGTAAAATCTCACTTAACAACCACCTTGACTTGTCTCCTCTTTCATAAGACGGTATTTTCATGAACAATTCTTTTTTTTTAATTCGATGGTCTGACCACCTCATATCTAAGACCAACTTTCTTCAGAACCAATCGTGGTCATCTTGATGAGGTTGCACCGTACATGTGTACATTTATGTAGACAAAAACCAGACTAACGCCTGTTTAATGGCTAACGTAAAGTGAATTATCATTGTTGGATTATCAACAATTTATGCAAACGATACGGTAATGGCGATTTTACGACCATATCTTTTATGAGCGAGATTTAATGCTTTGATATTTTCCGATAAAACAATATAGCAGTCGTTTTACGGTAATTTAGTTGTCATGCACTTCGCTTTTGAAAATAAACTTATCAATGTACCATCGAATGTGCATTATAATGTTTCATTCTTGCATTTTATTTTACCCTAAAGGGTGTAGTTTCCGACTAACAACTTGAAACTTGAACGAATATGCTGATCGAGACAATATTGTTTGCGGAAATCAGACACCTTTATCATCGGTGGGCTGTTAAATAGCCTTCAGACATGTATTTCTGCCTTTTAAGAGTGACATATGTTAAAATATGCTGCTTAAATTCTGGCAGGTGTATCCAATCTGATGAAATTTGGTTGTCAACATCAACAAGTACTCATACGAACCTGAGTTTTGATACTTTTGGTATATGCAGTAATAATCACAACCTTTAGACTTGCTCTCAATACCTACGCGTTTTGTTATAACAGAGTCATGCACCTCTCAGCATTTATTCAACTGAGGAAGCGGGCAACTAGGGGACTACATACAGTGGATGGTTCTATACAGACAACTAGGGTCATACAGTGGATGGTTCTATATGGACAACTATGGGACATCATACAGTGAATGGTTCGATACGGATAACTAGGGTCATACAGTGGATGGTTCTATACAACTACGGTCATACAGTGGATGGTTCTATACAGACAACTAGGGTCATACAGTGGATGGTTCTATACAACTAGGGTCATACAGTGGATGGTTCTATACAGACAACTAGGGTCATACAGTGGATGGTTCTATACAGACAACTAGGGTCATACAGTGAATGGTTCTATATGGACAACTATGGGACATCATACAGTGAATGGTTCGATACTAGGTGACTACATACAGTGAATGGTTCTATACGGACAACTAGGAGACTTCATACAGTGGATGGTTCTATACGGACAACTAGGTGACTTCATACAGTGGATGGTTCTATACGGACAACTAGGTGACTTCATACAGTGGATGGTTCTATACGGACAACTAGGTGACTTCATACAGTGGATGGTTCTATACGGACAACTAGGTGACTTCATACAGTGGATGGTTCTATACGGACAACTAGGTGACTTCATACAGTGAATGGTTCTATACAGACAACTAGGGTCATACAGTGGATGGTTCTATATGGAGAACTATGGGACATCATACAGTGAATGGTTCGATACGGACAACTAGGTGACTACATACAGTGAATGGTTCTATACGGACAACTAGGTGACTTCATACAGTGGATGGTTCTACACGGACAACTAGGTGACTACATACAGTGGATGGTTCTATACGGACAACTAGGTGACTTCATACAGTGGATGGTTCTGTACGGACAACTAGGTGACTTCATACAGTGGATGGTTCTATACGGACAACTTGGTGACTTCATACAGTGGATGGTTCTATACGGACAACTAGGTGACTTCATACAGTGGATGGTTCTATACGGACAACTAGGGGACTTCATACAGTGGATGGTTCTATACGGACAACAAGGTGACTACATACAGTGAATGGTTCTATACAGACAACTAGGTGACTTCATACAGTGGATGGTTCTATACGGACAACTAGGTGACTTCATACAGTGAATGGTTCTATACAGACAACTAGGGTCATACAGTGGATGGTTCTATATGGAGAACTATGGGACATCATACAGTGAATGGTTCGATACGGACAACTAGGTGACTACATACAGTGAATGGTTCTATACGGACAACTAGGTGACTTCATACAGTGGATGGTTCTACACGGACAACTAGGTGACTACATACAATGGATGGTTCTATACGGATAACTAGGTGACTTCATACAGTGGATGGTTCTGTACGGACAACTAGGTGACTTCATACAGTGGATGGTTCTATACGGACAACTAGGGGACTACATACAGTGAATGGTTCTATACGGACAACTAGGTGACTTCATACAGTGGATGGTTCTATACAGACAACTAGGTGACTACATACAGTGGATGGTTCTATACGGACAACTAGGTGACTACATACAGTGGATGGTTCTATACGGATAACTAGGTGACTACATACAGTGGATGGTTCTTTACAGACAACTAGGAGACTTCATACAGTGGATGGTTCTATACGGACAACTAGGTGACTACATACAGTGGATGGTTCTATACAGACAACTAGGTGACTTCATTCAGTGGATGGTTCTATACGGACAACTTGGTGACTTCATACAGTGGATGGTTCTATACGGACAACTAGGTGACTACATACAGTGGATGGTTCTTTACAGACAACTAGGAGACTTCATACAGTGGATGGTTCTATACGGACAACTAGGTGACTTCATACAGTGGATGGTTCTGTACGGACAACTAGGTGACTTCATACAGTGGATGGTTCTATACGGACAACTTGGTGACTTCATACAGTGGATGGTTCTATACGGACAACTTGGTGACTTCATACAGTGGATGGTTCTATACGGACAACTAGGGGACTTCATACCGTGGATGGTTCTATACGGACAACAAGGTGACTACATACAGTGAATGGTTCTATACAGACAACTAGGTGACTTCATACAGTGGATGGTTCTATACGGACAACTAGGTGACTTCATACAGTGAATGGTTCTATACAGACAACTAGGGTCATACAGTGGATGGTTCTATATGGAGAACTATGGGACATCATACAGTGAATGGTTCGATACGGACAACTAGGTGACTACATACAGTGAATGGTTCTATACGGACAACTAGGTGACTTCATACAGTGGATGGTTCTACACGGACAACTAGGTGACTACATACAGTGAATGGTTCTATACGGACAACTAGGTGACTTCATACAGTGGATGGTTCTGTACGGACATCTAGGTGACTTCATACAGTGGATGGTTCTATACGGACAACTTGGTGACTTCATACAGTGGATGGTTCTATACGGACAACTAGGGGACTTCATACAGTGGATGGTTCTATACGGACAACTAGGGGACTTCATACAGTGGATGGTTCTATACGGACAACTAGGTGACTACATACAGTGAATGGTTCTATACGGACAACTAGGTGACTTCATACAGTGGATGGTTCTATACAGACAACTAGGTGACTACATACAGTGGATGGTTCTATACGGACAACTAGGTGACTACATACAGTGGATGGTTCTATACGGACAACTAGGTGACTACATACA
This sequence comes from Mactromeris polynyma, assembly GCA_032209605.1. Lineage (NCBI taxonomy): Eukaryota > Metazoa > Mollusca > Bivalvia > Venerida > Mactridae > Mactromeris > Mactromeris polynyma. The sequence goes on from JASFXZ010000017.1 coordinate 10,047,232, forward strand.
GTGGATGGTTCTTTACAGACAACTAGGAGACTTCATACAGTGGATGGTTCTATACGGACAACTAGGTGACTACATACAGTGGATGGTTCTATACAGACAACTAGGTGACTTCATACAGTGGATGGTTCTATACAGACAACTAGGGGACTTCATACAGTGGATGGTTCTATACGGACAACTAGGTGACTTCATACAGTGGATGGTTCTATACGGACAACTAGGTGGCTTCATACAGTGGATGGTTCTATACGGACAACTAGGTGACTACATACAGTGGATGGTTCTATACGGACAACTAGGTGACTTCATACAGTGGATGGTTCTATACGGACAACTAGGTGACTTCATACAGTGGATGGTTCTATACGGACAACTAGGTGACTACATACAGTGGATGGTTCTATACGGACAACTAGGTGACTTCATACAGTGGATGGTTCTATACGGACAACTAGGGGACTTCATACAGTGGATGGTTCTACAAAAATGTATACGGACAACTAGGGGACTTCATACAGTGGATGATTCTATACGGACAACTAGGGGACATCATACAGTGAATGGTTCTATACGGACAACTAGGTGACTTCATACAGTGGATGGTTCTATACGGACAACTAGGAGACATCATACAGTGGATGGTTCTATACAGACAACTAGGGTCATACAGTGGATGGTTCTATATGGAGAACTATGGGACATCATACAGTGAATTAAATACAGCTAAATCTTTGTCTAAATTATTATAAATACACTTATGCTAAGTGTAGTTATAATAATAATCAGCTTTCTAACCAAATATGGCTAAGTTACATGAAGGCACGTGTAAATGTGTCACGCCAGTGAATCTTAAAATTCCTATTAAATGTGCGTAGTCCCTCCTTGGTGGTTACAACAAATATTATTTACCTCGACATTCATTGTCATGCGAAATACACATTAACAACTACTTGTTGGTAGTGTCTATGTTCCTACACAAACACTCATTTGGTTCAAAGATAGTGTTAAAAGTCTTGATTAATTACAGTGATAATAGTCACTCAGTTGTACTTTTCCAGTATAGTGGACGCCGCGATAGTTCAATGAGGACACATTAAAGCAACATATTAATACAGTTTGTAATTATCGAGTCAAGCAGAATGATCGTAAGTTATGTGCACTATTGCTGTGGTCAGGCAGATGGTATTGTTGTCGAATGATGCACATGTTATTGTGGTGGTGGTGTCCTGTGGTAACAGTTTGTTGTTGGTAACGTGGTTGGTATGTATTATGTAGCCAGGTTGCTGTTTGTACGCTCGTATGTAGCAAGGATGATGTATACTATTGGAAGTCGTGCTGGGGGTACCTGTTGGATGTTGAAAGCGTATACCCGTGCGATGTTGCCAGATGTACAGTCGTAATGGTGGTTGAGGAATGGCACAGATGTCAGTTATGCTATCAGTGTGATTTTGACAATTGTGAGGGAAGTTAACTAGTAACTGGTGTAATTTTGGTTTTCAACACCGTCCGTTGGTGGTTGTGGTATCGGTGTGATCTTGGTAGAGGTACCAGTATGATTGGTAAAGGTACCTATGATGTTGGTAAAAGAACCAGTATGGTGTTGGTAAAGTTACTAGTGTGATTGGTAAAGGTACCGATGTGATGTTGGTAAAAGTACCGGTATGGTGTTGGTAAAGGTACTAGTATGGTGTTTGTAAAGGTAACAGTATGATGTTGGTAAAAATACCAGTATGATGTTGGTAAAGGTACCGGTATGGTGTTGGTAAAGGTACCAGTATGGTGTCTGTAAAGGTACCAGTATGATGTTGGTAAAGGTACCAGTATGGTGTTGGTAAAAGTACAAGTATGATGTTGGTAAAGGTACAAGTATTGTGTTGGTAAAGGTACCAGTATACTGTGTATAAAGGTACCAGTATGATGTTGGTAAAGGTACCAGTATGGTGTTGGTAAAAGTACAAGTATGATGTTGGTAAAGGTACCAGTATTGTGTTGGTAAAGGTACCAGTATACTGTCGGTAAAGGTACCAGTATGATGTTGGTAAAGGTAACAGTGTGAAGTTGGTAAAAGTACCAGTATGGTGTTGGTAAAGGTACCAGTATGATGTTGGTAAAGGTACCAGTATGATGTTGGTAAAGGTACCAGTATGATGTTGGTAAAGGTACCAGTATGATGTTGGTAAAGGTACCAGTATGGTGTTGGTAAAGGTACCAGTATGGTGTTGGTAAATGTACCAGTATAATGTTGGTAAAGGTAGCAGTATGATGTTGGTAAAGGTATCAGTATGGTGTTAGTAAAGGTACTAGTATGATGTTGGTAAAGGTACCAGTGTGATGTCGGTAAAGGTACCGGTGTGATGTTGGTAAAGGTACCAGTATGATGTTGGTAAAGGTACCAGTATGATGTTGGTAAAGGTACCGGTGTGATGTTGGTAAAGGTACCAGTATGATGTTGGTAAGGTACCAGTATGATGTTGGTAAAGGTACCAGTGTTATGTCGGGAATGTTGATGTTTGTTGCCGGTTTTATGTTGATATTGATGCATGATAGTGTTTGTGTGCATTATATATAAATAATAATAGTGTTTGTGATGTCTTGATTCATGCTTATAGCTTAACTAATACATACAGATGAGAAATGTAATATACAAATTGTATGATGAATTGTGAAGGGAAATTAATCTCACATAAGATTAATATTTATTACAAATTCGTCATTTTTATCAGTTAGTTTTTCTTAGACCAACACCTGTCTGACGTCTTTAAATCAGTTTAAGTATTTGGTTGTTTATGACAGCATGTATATTAAGGATGAGTGAATAGTTTCTGTACTTTACATATCCGTCAGGTGACAAACATCCGCTGTATATCATTGTATATATTAATCAACACTCCTTCGTTATCATCTATATACGATATACAGCAAGTAGCTGCTCATAACAACGCTAGAATTCTTACGAAAATTAAAAAACATTACTTATGGCAAACATTTCCTTCATTTTCTAGACAATTCAAAAATTACACATTATACGGACAAATAATGGTTTTACATTTGAAGACCATGCTTATAAACAGGTGGGTGTCATGATTTGGTCATATTTGTATGCAATGTCCTTATAAATTTCAACATAAAAAGAAATGTCGGTATACAGTTTTGTTCAAAATAACACTACGGCCAGTGTCTTGTAATGTGCTGACACGTGATAGCCTGCCCAAAATGAATATACTGTTATACATTAGTTTAACTGTATGATACAATAAATGTCCCTCTACTCCATGCCACCAAACGTGACAAGAACCTAATTATGAGGTTTTATAAAGAGCAAAACAATGAAATTGAACTTGAAAGTTGTGTTTTGAGGTGGTCTTATTATTGAGGTGGTCTTTAAGGGAGGTTTTACTGTAGTTAAATTTTATATATTTATATCATTTATTATTGTTTTATTAGTTTCGTATGGTTTTAACTATGTATATCCCTGTGCCAAAATAAATCTACCTACAGTGTATCACAATGTATCACAATGTATCACAATGTATCACTGTGATATCACAGTGTATCACAGTGTATCTATCAAATGTTGAATGAGTAGAGTTTCGTCTAAGTTTTAAAATGTTCACATAAAATATTTCATTTGTGAACTTTAAATTATGTCAAAATAATTAGAATAAATTTATAAATATTTCCTGACAATGTACGTGTGTTATGTCACTTGTATGCACCTAATTAATGCATACAGTCAAACCTGTGTTAAAGACCACCTGCGAACAAAGACCACTATTGCAAAACCTGTCTGCAAAGACCACCAATTTTATCTCCCATCAGACCATTTTCAATGATATTTAATCTGTTAATAGAGACCACCTGTAAACAAAGACTACATTTTGCTGTTCCCATGGGTGGTCTTAATAGACAGGTTTGACTGTACACATATTTCAGATTGTTTTTGAAAATCGTACATGTAATTAGATTACCTCTAGATTTCGTATTGGTTGGTTTTAAAAACTCATGATTTCTATTTTCGACGTACAGGGAAATGTCACTTAAAGACCACCTCATTACCTTATTAGACCAGTTTATGTCCAAATATTAACTCAATGATCTCACCACCTCACAACCAAGACCGATTTTCTTAGAAATCAATGGCTGTCCTATTATTGAGGTCTCATAGTAAACAAATGAAGATACAAAATGAATTAATGTTATTACAAAATTAGATCACGACAGACATGTCATAGTTTAAATTTGTCATGAATTGTCAACACTACGATTAATCGGTATGCAGTTATGCATTAAGGACTGACAAATACATAAATCAGATTCCTACAACAAGAGCGGTATATAAAATGTACATCTAAATATTCGTCATATAGCAAGAATCTCAAACTTTTTGATAGATGATTGAAGCCATGGTGTTAAAGTGTGATTTTGATCCGTTTGATGCTAAAATCATATTTGCAGTCTCGTGTGTATAAAAGTAAGGTGTTTGTTTATTATAGAGTCACCCCTATTTAAAGAGCCAGCTATTTCTGACTTATAAGACACCTACTTTCTGAGCACATTTACTTCCCGATCCCTATTCTTTAATGCCAGGCACCAAGCAGGTAGGCACACGGTAACAATTATTTAACCAGCTGGCGGTTCAGCAACCGAGCCCGAATTGACCCCTACCAGGATTCGAACCTTTGACCTCCCTCTCCCAAGTCGGATGCCTTAACCATTCGGCCAAGGGAGACGGTTTATCCGGAAATATTTTAAATAAAGGGATTTAAGTCACCTAAAAAGTCTGAGCCTCGTTGTGACTTTCCGGCTATTAGGGTATACATGTATATAAACTCCAGGTGCACATTCTAGCGGTAGGCGGGCACCTAGGAAAAACCACTAACCTTCCGTAAGCCGACTGGTACCTTCCTTACATACAAATTCTACGTCTCGGGTAGGATTCAAACCCACAACACTGACGTGCAAGTGATTTCCAGTCAGCGATCATTATAACGATCAAGTTCTCAACAATGTTCCCAACTTGTGTTCACAATTAAAATTACCAGTATCATTAGATTTTTTCACCATATAGAATACTTGACGTATAGTAGACAAGAGGTAAAGCGCCAGGCCCCTGATCCGAATGTCATAGGTTAGAGCTAAGCGTTCAGTGGTGGTTGAACTTTTACATTCCCTAAATTTGGCGTGAGTGTTGGCAGGAAAACCAGGAAACAGCACTCGAGAGTGATTGGTATACGTTTCATAATCGATGCAAAATTATGTTTAAACAGTAGTCAACTGGCATATAGGCCTAGGACGATTCATACTACTGTTATGCTCTTATCAATGTTATGTCCCGGGGGACGGGGATACATAAGACTTGAGACAGAAGACGATTCAGGTGGGAATTTGACACGCCGAATGATTCCGCGTCCCGGGAAGTATACTTTGGTCAAATCTTAATAGATCCAGGGAATAAGTATCTCCCACTATGGGGATTTAGACAAAATACTTGGCTCTAGGGTGGAGAATCAGACACCAAGAAGATATTGTTTTATGAAAATACTTGTCGAGTGTCATGAAATTTAGCATACATGTTGCGTACACATGCAATAATGTCGTGTCAAGTTCTTTTCTTGTACCCTAAAAGTCATTTAATGAAAAATTAGAAATACAACACTGCGTGTTATTAAATGTACTAAGCATAAAATCTACACCATCAGTCATGTTTTAGCCACGTGTTTTAAACTTTTAAACACTTATCACCAATCAGTGATATATACGTCTGTCTTTGAATGATTTCCACACTGACACATCAGCTGTTTTGAACACAAGTTCGCAACAGTTGTAACAATTTACTATGTACAGACAATGGTTATAATTCACATTCTATTACAAAATTGTTGTAATAATTTTCGCGTGAGAAGCATTACATTTCAAATTTAATGACGAACATGATCATAAAACACTAATGCCGCGCATTTTTACAAATATACTCACCGGCAAGAAATGAAATCCGAGTTATCAGAAGAGAAGAATTCCTCCTAATTATTTAAAAAAATCACGAATTAAAGTGCCCGGAATTATCCCAATATATACTTTCCGCCGAAACGAGAATATTTTAGGCTCAAGAAACGGCGAATGTGAGACAAAAACAGAAAAAAACAAACGTTATGTTACGTTCTGTCATCAAACGATTTATCAAGTAAGTTGACTAACACATGACAGGTAATTTTGCCTGAGGCTGTCAAACAATACGTGTTATGTATTCTAAGCGCTTCATGTGACATTCGTCTGCTTATCGGTTATGACGTGCGCCTCGGAATAACATAGGCTAATGCGCTGTTTTAAAAACCTCAATTTACGGACAATCTCCGTAAAACGATTATTCAATCTCAATGAAATTTTTGGTCATCATGATCGGCCAGTGAGCAACTTAAATTGTTGTCGCAAATTCGTAGCTGGTTTCCTTATTACATGTACACCATAGTTGATGCTATGTGCTGAGGTGAGAATTACCTCAAGTTTAAGATTATAATTCTAAAAGAAAAAAGGGCTGCTACACTACACTCAAGACGATTTTCTAATTAGGTCACTTCTTATAACGTAATTTTATTTTAAATAAACACAGTGAAATATAAATTAACTTTTGAAACTAAAATTTCACAAATGATTATACAAAAAGACTGCTTATTAAGATTTCTATCGACATTTATATTTCTAAACGACAGAAACACTGTGTGACCCCCCCCCCCTTCGGCTTCAAGCGGTCCCTTTATGGTGTGTTGGGGACATTAGGGAAAATGTACGCGGTGAGTGTCGACCTCGTAAACACAGTATTTTTTGCAAACACTGTGTGACCAATTTGCTTCAGTGCATAGCGTCTGTTTTCTTACTGCATATTATACCGAACTATACAACGCACAAGATCCTGTTGTGTACACTTACAACGTGCACGGCAAGCTAAGTGTAAATGTCATGGTGAAGGACAGATAAATGGTTAATTGGTTCAAACAAATCCAGAACAGAGCTGAGCTTATCAATTTATAACTAGTTTTTTTGAGAACATGGAGAGACTATATCTAACGTTAAAGATTTATGTACGCTTAAAGAGGACTTTCCAGTAAAACCTTAGATAAAATGGTATTTGATATATGATTGTTATTTATTTTCCACTTGTCGTCTCCCAGTTTATCAGTATAGACTAGGATGTAGCTAGGAAAACGTATAATAAAACGTAATTAAATCGTTTGTTTAACTTTTAGATAGACGCTATTGACGCTATTGATGTTGTGATTCTGTAACTTTGTCACATATTTAGTCGTTTATACCTAGGGCGTTTGGTTGCAAACCCTTAAGTTCATGGAAAATGCCTAACAATCTTCAATCATTTGAAATTTGTTTTATTTAAAAGGCTTTTCTTGCGAACTTTGCATTTTATACAATTGTATTCAAATGTTTTAAAAGCGTTTCGGTTTTATTTGCGCAACTTGCAAGGGAGACTATCAAGTAAAATTCTTCAAAATTTCTGGTAATGCAACCTACTTAAAGTCAGCAAGAAAGCAATTGTTTATGGATTTACCATAGATTCATTATAAATATTTGTTTTATATTTATCCATCATTTTTCAACCATTTTACCCAATTTTATACTTAATATGTGATAAAAGTCTATAAAATAAATAAAAATACGAATGACTGAATTTGCATTGCTAGACATTTTGTGCGTGTTTAAACTAGAATGCATGTACACTGTCACATATGATCTGTTCCTTTAAACTGATTAGTATCCAACAGAAAGGGTTGCGCAACGAACAGCTCGTTAAAACGACCCCTCCGCCATTACCACTCTCCCGCAATTACAACCACTTTTTGATAGAACCAAACATTCCCCTTTATATTTCTGTGGTCGTATGGTCCGATAATACGACTTGTTAGCTGTTCCTTTTTTACGAACATTTATGTAGAATGGCTACAAATGGTATGTCTGCAGAAATACACCATCCTTAGCTTCTGTGTGTAGAACTCTTCATCGCTGTCTAACCATGTTTTTGTCAAGAAAATTCACTTGGCAATGTTTACGACATACCATGAACTCCGTTGAACACCAGATATTTTCTGGTCTGTAAATGCCAGTGAACGCCAACGCCTATGGGATACAATGATGAACAGTCTCGGATACGACTGGTTCATCAATTTCATGAAGCTGACACCTATGGATCAGTGTAGTGTGATTCTGGGGCTCGCCTGTGTAAAGAGCGTTCCTTAATTGTTCAATAGTAAGGGCATTTGTTAATCTGATGCGATAATGTTATTATGTGAATATGTATAATACATATATGTAATATTTTGCATATCGGTAATAAGTATAAGAGTGATATTTTTTGTTCCGTGAAATAGTTCAGCAACAATATTGTCGATTCTACATTACTTAATAGATCAAAGCGTATACTCGCAAAATGTATATTATTATCACATTTCACTTAAATCGTCTTAGCTTTGTTAAACTTTTGATCTGTTTTTTTTTATTATTAGGCCTGTCAGTGGTTTTGACCATTAAAAAAAGTATAAATTCGAGGGGTGTCCCATTACATCGTAGACAATGGCTGTAAAACAACAAAACATGAACAAAAGTTCTCAAAATTGTCAGTGTTGTATTATCAGCATCTTCTCAACACGTATACAACATAATATTGAACTGCCTCACAAATTGTCGAAATGACATTAAAATGTATAACAGGGTACTGTTTTACTAACATTCTTACGTTTTGCGTAAGTTTTTGCGTAAATTATCAATTTACGCAAACTTACGCAAAACTTAAGTCCGTTTTACTAAAACTGCGTAAGTTTTTGTCCACTTACGTGAAATGTGTTCGTAACTCTTCAATCAGAGGTATAAATTTTGATGAAATATCACTCAAAGTAGACAGTAGCAATAGCTCAATTGGTAGCGCTTCCGTCTAGTAACTTCGACCAATATATAGGATGTGAGTTCGAGACACATTCCAGGTCTCCTATTTTTATGGACAATATTAATTTTTATCCCTTACTCAGTGCTTGTCTATTACTTGTAGTTTATCGTTTCTGTCTGGGTTTTTTTGTGTGTTTTTTTTTGTTATCGTCTAATTGTTTTGTCGTTAAATCAAACTTGTTTAATGATGGCTATAGCGTCGTCGCTAAAATGTTCATTTGAACCCCTTACGTTCAAGTAGCCATATCAACTTTGTTTTATATACTGTGAGTGTGTAGCTATATATGTACATGTAAATCTACAGCACGATGGTTTCGTGCTCTTAGTGAATAGCTTATAAGTACACATGTTACACAATGTTTATTAATGATATTCGAGCGAACATTAATTAGTATAAGACGTGTAAGTACAACTGTAGATGACCAACGAAATCTATAATATTGTAATGAAAAGAAAACAACTACCCCCAATGGTCTCGAACTCAGACCCAAAACTAAAAAGCTTAATTGCATTGTAAGGCGCGGACCCGCTACCATCTGAGCCATGTCAACTTTCTGGCTCATCACAAGATTCCCCAGATCTAATAGATATTGGCTACATGCTATAACCGATTATATATACGCCACTTTAACGTCTCATGATCATTATCATTCGCGACTTAATTAGCCATCCCGCTGTGTTTAGCCAGCATACTATTGAATTATGCACCATTTTCGTCCGAGGCATTCTTTCTATAATCATTTAAAACGGATAAAAATTGATACCGTTTCCCACTTCGACTTTTTTCGACGCAGCCGTACTAAGATGGTTTTGCTATTTGCATATCAGTGTTGTATAAACCAATAAATCTTACATTAACCTTAACATTAAGGCAATTTTTCTTCAACCGCACAACGTGTGTAACCTTGACGCGGATTGGTTAACCTTTCGATAAGGGGTATGTTACCTTACCGAAATCCACTGAATTTCAGTTCACCGAAATTCATTTTGGATCTGGAGTAACCAGCGCACAACCAATCTTAACCTTCAAATTGTTTTTTCAAGATATTTCTTGTTTACCATGCCTCTTCACAGTCAATAACATGTCTAAACTATTCTGTTTTTAAAGTATAAATATAATCTATTCGCAGTTTTTCGCTTTTTCCTAGACAAAATGCGGTTGAGTTTTGAAAAAAAATAGTTTAAAGGCTGTTTAAATCGAATCGTGATTGATAAAAGTAATGGCTTTTGGTAGACACCATTTTCTGATTTACGATAAGAGACTTGAGCTGTCACGATGTTATTTCTTGATATGAATGTAGTATACGTCTCGCGCTTTCCTAGAAAATAAAAAGCTCAATGGACCCGGATATTCGAATGTTGTTGTTTGTTCATACATTTAACCAATCAATCGGGCACGTTCGCATTTGTTACGTGTTAGTCCACAAGGACATATTCTTCTGATAATGCGTTGACATGTTAAATATATAATACTATATACACTTGTTTTGGCAATAAACAAAATTGGATTTGTCTAGCGTGTTTCAGTCAAAATACGGGAACAGTAAAGATGTCTCGCCATTATCGTGCATAAAATAATTACAAATACGCCCATTTTTTGTATTTCCATTTCCAATTAAAATTACAAAATTAAATACGCAAGATAGGGTATATACTGTGGTGCACGCTAATAGTTATACCGAGTAAAACATTTTCATATATACTTTCCACATTGCCAACGTACCGCAGATTTGTATAATGATTTATATTAACATTAAAATATTTGTTTGATTTTCATCTGTGTAATGTATCCACCATTATTGAAAGTTTATTAACAATACAATAAATATTTGTTTATCTTTACGGCGACCTTCGGACTGGAATTTTAGTGCGATACCGGCTGCGCTAGACGGAGATTCGTGATAAATCATCATTATTATCTTAACGGTAACACCAATGTGCGTTAGCAATTTACATGCTATTGTCGCCACTGATAGAGATGTTTACAAATGTGTTTAAACTTATTATTTCTCCGCCATATTGTAAGCATTTGTTATGGCACTGCACCAAACTCGCAAACACAGAATTAAACAAGTCCTTATTTAGACTACGTAGTCAATAACATGTCTCTATATATAAATAAAATATGCAATAACATTTTTATGTTTTGAAATTGATACTGTTTTGTTATAATATAGCAGAATACAATTTTTTTCCTTCTAAAACAATCGGGCCAAATATGTGGAAGATATGAATGAAACTATACACCCATTTATAAGAAGAGATTAATATAATGCATTTTATTTCGGTATTTAACAGTACTTGAGATCTGTAATTTGACCTTGCCTTTGTGACATAACTGTTAGAGTTTCAAGTTCTGTCTAAGTAATGGTTGTTAACAGTATGTTAATATTATTGAAACTGAAGCGAGATTAAATACACTAGTTTTCAGGCTGGACAACATAGATACGTGATTGTACATTTGCTAACATACAGGTTTTTAAGCAAAGAGTGATATTTTTGCAAAAAATAAAGTTTCTGCAATACTAGTAGTCATTTGCAAATCTAGATCCTTTAATTTTACAAAAATACAGTTTAATTCACATGAAACGATAAGGTAATAAATAATTAATATCCATATCAATAAAAACAAACAAAAATATGAAATAGGAAAACAATTAAAATTGACAAATAGTATAAATAAATAATTTAATTTCTGGTACAGTTTTAATTTTTTATTTTTTTTGTAATACTAAAGAACCAGGTACGATAAGACGTGTTTTTGGCCCCAATATTATTGAAAAATAAAAATGTTATTTTATCATTTTTTTGGGTCTAAACCAATTAATCAAGACTTAAACTAACATTTACCCATAATTTTGACAATGTACGTTTGTTTGATGACGTCATACATTATCACGATTGTTACCCATAACGACAGAATTCGGCCAAATTACATGAACAATCCTGATATAATAGCAATTTACAATACCTGCGCACTCATGTACCAACTCCAAACGTTGCACGATTGTGAAAGATCAAATTATCGAATAATTCCCAAAATATAAACTTGGTACAAGCCTGCGCACATATCGAATTTTAAAAAACAACAACATTTCGTCTTCCGGTGGAATTTTTCACCATCATCCGTGAAATGCGAAAGAAAGTCGTTATTTTTCGCGCCGAGTCATCTTTTTGGTTTTATTTCTGTCATCAAATGTTCAGCGCAAATAATATTTCTAAATATGAGATGGGAACTGAATTTTATTGTGAAATAAATAAATTAATACATGTATCGAACACCGAAGTACGAACGAATTTGAGGGTGAATGTAACTATGTAAACAAACTTCGCGCACTTTCTTGACAACGATATCACTCTACATGATGATGTGATGCATCTTTCGTCGAAAAGATTTTGAGACATCCAATGGACCTTCGCAATTATTATATTGGTAATTATATATTTTGTTAAATATGAGATTTTCTTTTTATTTGATATTCGCGCTTAAGGTTGTTGATCTGCAAACAACTATCGTCTGCTGATTGGTCTGGCTTACGATCGTCGTTGATTGTAGTCTGACATAAATATAGCAAATGTTGAATGCACGAATTTAGCCTATGACTCTGGATGAAATACATTGTTAATGTTGTCATTTATGAACATATTTCGTCAAATCTATAAATCGCTTTATAAATGATTGCGCTGTATTATGTACCCTATAAGCGTTTACTATGAACTTCAATATTTGTTAAGTCTACGTGGTCGAGCGGTTAGTGTGAGTATCCTCTGAATCGGAGGTCGTGGTTCAAAACTCAGTGGTACCACCTTTTTTAATCACAAATATTATTTATTTAAAAAATGGTTAATTACATTTGAACAAATACTGAAGTATGACAGAGACATATCATATCCTTAATGAAAAATTATCTGTAGAGATCTATCAATGCAGATCTTTATGTTGAAACTGTGTATTAAAACATTGAATAATAGATCTACATTTATATTACTTTCAGACTCACACCTTAGTACATTATTATGATGGTAACCAAGATGCAAACACAATTCAATAAGAAGCAGAGCCTAAACTGTTAAATTCAATATGGAAAATAAAACTGCCAGGTATTTTAGCACATACTTATACTGTACTGCAGTTATAGTACTACAATATACAATCGTTTGATGATAAAAAATTATATTTCTTGCAAAATAATATACAATTATTGTAATAAATTCTGAATAATATTAAACCAGTGAATATTTCATTTCTGTCTGAAACTTTTAACTGGATTTCAATTACATTTGTTGTTAAAGTCCTTGGATTTTTTAATTAATTTGTTCCTGTATTAAAGAAATAAATATCAGCCTGTACTGCATCACTAAAGGAGCATATTGTTCTTTTTCAGTCACAAAACCTTCCCATGTGTTGTATGTTCGAAACGTACCAAAACAAATGACAGAAGAGAGCTAAAGGGGGTCAACAACAGATCTATACGCAGGCAATTGTATAAGACTCTCTTAGTTTCAGTTCAGGACACCGATGTAATTTGTGGAAAATGTAGAGTTATTTATTATAGAAAGTGTAGTAAAGAGTCAACTACTATACCAACAACTGTACCTATTGAAGATAATGTTAGTATTGATAATGTTTATGAGCCATTGTCAAAGAAATCTAAATGTATTAAATCACCCAAAAGTATTTCATTGCCATTGTCATCTCTGCCTGGTGCATCTCATTCTACTTGTTGCTTTTGTAAAAAAAGGGATTTTAAATTGATTGTTGTACCTTCAGAAACAAGATATACAATATTTATAGATCATAATGTTATTATTCCTGCTGGTGCCAGATGTTGTCCTGGACATTTCTTTAATGATAAATTAAAAGATGATATTTGCATAAAATCAATAGTTTACAGTTTAGAGTCAACCTTTAGCAGGACCGAATTATTAGAAGTCATACAAAATGTCCGGGAAATTGCCATCAAAACTAAAGCTACTAGAATCCATTTTGATGAGGAATTACAAATGTCAGATTCAGATTATGTCAATCTTATAGGTATAAACAAAGACTCATTTAACGATTTATGTTCAAAAATACAGGATATTAGACAATCCAAAACAAGGTCGCAAAGAACATGTGTAGGAATTCTTCTTACCAAATTACGAACAGGTATGTCAAATCGCCTGCTGTCTACAATTTTTAATGTTGGTATAGATTCTATTAAAAGAGCTATATCTTCAGCAAGAAAAGTTTTGTCTAGGGATTTTACCAATCATCATGTTGGATTTAGTCATATTGATCGAGAAACAGTAATTTCTCAACATACCAGGGGACTTGCACAAACCCTTTTTGGTGGTTATAACACCCCTGCTATTCTTGTTTTAGATGGCACTTACATCTATATACAAAAAAGTTCGGACTTCAAATTTCAGAGACGCTCCTATAGTCTTCACAAAAAGCGTCCTTTAGTCAAACCAATGATGATTGTCACAACAACTGGTTATGTTGTAAGTGTACTTGGTCCATATTTTAGTGATTATTCTAACAATGATGCCAATATAGTAAAACATGCATTTGCTCACAATATAGAACATCTAAAACAGTGGATTCGTGAAGATGATGTTTTTATTGTAGACAGGGGTTTCCGTGATGCAGTAGATGTCATGCATGAACTAGGTATCCAGACAGAAATGCCAGTTTTTCTAAAAAAAGGGCAAAAACAACACACAACAGCTGATAGTAACACATCACGGCTTATAACAAAAATAAGGTGGGTTGTTGAGTCTGTAAATGGGAGATTAAAAAATTGGAAGCTTTTGGATGGTGTTGTTTCAAATTCACAAATACCTTATATAGGTGATTATGTGAAACTTGTATGTGCAATTACAAATAAATATTGTAATCCTTTATGTCTCACTAAAGATGATGATGAAAGCATAGGGTTAAAAATGTTGCATTTATCTAAACAAAGTAATCATCTGATGGAAATGGTTGAAAGTGAGGGTTTGGATCGGCAAAGATCATGTTGGAAATCTTTTGCAGATACATGTACTACTGAAAATATTAACTTTCCAGTTATAGATGAAGAATACTTAAGAACTATAACATTAGGTATTTACCAAATCAAACTTGCAAAAAGTTATACAAATGAACATATAAATGATGATGGAAATTATGAATTGCTATTTAATGTTGCAAAACCAGGTCTTTTGATGGCTAAAATTCAAAGTAGGCACTCAAGTGGTAAATCGCACAAGCTATGGATTGAATATACTGAGATACTGGTAACTGGATGGTATTGTAAATGTAGAGCTGGTGCACGAGTTGTTGGTGCCTGTGCCCATGTATCGGCTGTAATTTGGTAATTGGGATATGCTCGTTATCATAGTGATGTATTAAATGTAACATCAGAATGGACAATGTATCTTCAAGATGCCAAAGATTTACCAGAGCCTTTAGCTATTGACGATGAAAGTGATGTTGAGGAGTAATACGTTATATGGGAAATCATTATTCAGGCATTGAATATGTTTCACCATTTGTCTATTAAAATCCTGACTATGTTCTTCATCCAAGTGTATTCATGAGTAATAAATGTTGTTAAATCTAACTTAAACAATTTACAAATCAAATTGCTGTCCAAATTTTTTTATTTTTGTCAAGAAAGTTTAGTGGTTTATACATTAAAAATGAATATGTTCATATGTTAATCTAAACATTATAAGTACGAAATAGTAGTACAGGGAAAGCCACATTCACAAAACATGGTCTCAACGCATGAAACTTAAACATGAAGAGACACAATAAATAGATACAGGTTAATTACACGAGAGAGATTGAGTTCTTACAGTGAATGCCACATACATAATACAATGCCTCCCCACACAGACACATTGCTTACAGTAATGGATGACATATTTTGCATCACGGAAATCAATGTCAAAAATGAAGTAAATACTTTGAGATTGCACATATGTACTATATATGTCTGACTTATTGTTCATTTAAGTTTACGATTACACTTATGTACTAGATATGTCTTGACTTATTGTTCATATAAGTTTACGATTACACTTATGTACTAGATATGTCTGACTTATTGTTCATATAAGTTTACGATTACACTTATGTACTAGATATGTCTTGACTTATTGTTCATATAAGTTTACGATTACACTTATGTACTAGATATGTCTGACTTATTGTTCATATAAGTTTACGATTACACTTATGTACTAGATATGTCTGACTTATTGTTCATATAAGTTTACGATTACACTTATGTACTAGATATGTCTGACTTATTGTTCATATAAGTTTACGATTACACTTATGTACTAGATATGTCTTGACTTATTGTTCATATAATTTTATATATTCTTGATTTCATTCATTACTAGATAAGTTTTATATATTGTTCAGACAAAAGACCAGATTACTTGTTAAATGTGCATGCTACACGGTTTAGTGTTTAACTGTTATTGATTCTATAAAACTTGTAGGATTTATTTTTCAATCATGTTCAATTGTTTTAACATTATATAATTGTTAAATGGTTGATATTCGTTTTTACTTACATGTGTATGGTAAATATACATATAAATACAATGTGTGATATATGCAACTTTAATTCTATGTTGTTTGGATGAACAGCTCATCAATTAATAGAGAACGTTTCATGATAGCCCATTAATTATTGTAAATGGTAAAATATACCATTATTTTATTTAAACTTCTTTCAATGAATTATTGCTGAGCATTTATTATAGTATTTAAATCTTCAACATGTTGATTGTGATAGCAGCAGCCATCACTCCAAACAATTGCGACGTCGCGTCATTTGCCTTTTGACATGTGAATCATCAATAATAATACATGGGCGTTATTTTATGTATATGACGTCATTGTAATGATATATATAATAAATTATCCTTATGAATTACATTTATTTGTATTGTAAAGTGTTATGCTTCATATTAATGCTGTTTGCGCAGCATTTGTTCATTGTGTAATGTGTTAAAAACTGTTGAGGATACTAAAAAAATGTCTGAAGTATCAATTGGCTGAAAAAAACTCTACGTAGTTACCATAGCAACACATTTCAAACTTATTTAGACATTGTTATACAAGTCAGTGTTACTATACAACATTTTGCTCTCAATATATATGCCTAAATTTATGTAAAACACTGATTTTTGCATTATTTAGTAATAATAAGAAATGGTTGCTATGGCAACAAAAAAGAAAGAAAATGAAATAAAAATGTTCAAATCATACACAGTGAGTTTATGTCTTTCATTTGACAATAGTTTCATAAACATCTGATTTGGGGCCAAAAACACCCCTTACAGTACCTGGTCCTTTGTTTACAAGAAACTTATTGCTGTCTAATCTGATCCATTTAATTTCATTATCATTCATAGTATTACACTTAAAAGGTCAAATTTAATTTTATTTCCTTCTTTACTTTTGCATTTCGTTTTTTTATCATAGAATTCTGCATTAGTCCACTGCATAATTTAATCTTTAAACCAACATAATATGAGATGTTAATCCAATCAATCCAACTATAACACCTTTTTCTATCTTTCATATATTGGTGGAGAAATGACTAGGGGAGAAATGTCTAGGGTGAGAAATGTCTAGGGGAGAAACGTCTAGGGTGAGAAAAAGCTGGATACCTTCCCGATGACTTCTGACATTTAGTTGTATAAGAGTCCTACACAGATACGAAGATAAATTTGTTGTGTCTACTTTGTTATTTCTTTTAATTCTACTTTCCTCCTTCGCCAACTTGTTTGCCTTATCCAGCTCATTTTTCACATCGCAGTACTGATTAGCTAGTTGAAGATTCTGGATCCGTTTGTTCTTCAAGTCTTCAGAAAGTGACTTGAGCTTTTCTTCCAGTGCAGTGATTGTGGACAGTTTGTTTTCAATTTCTTGCTTCAGTTCTTCAATTTTATCATTGAGATTACTATTTTCTTCTTTTTATAACCAATTTTGGCATAATACTAGCTCTGGATTCGACCGTGCGTCTGTACATATAAAAATACAAATGAGCACTGCTGTGGGATTTGCAACTTCTTCAGAAAGTGACGTCATTTCAAGAAAACGCATCACGTGATGTCACTATTTGCAAGCAGGAAACAGTATTTACTCCATATGGTCACTTCGTTTTCATATTGCCATATAGCGCAAGTTATGCGTACTGTCAGTACATGGTGACATCACATGTGACGTTTTCTGGAAATGACGTCACTTAAAGAAGAGGTTGGAAATCGTACAGCGGCGCTCAAATGAAGACCGATCTTAGTGCTGGCGGTGTATTCAACCCAGATCGTTATCTAAAGTTGATCCGCGAAGTGTGATTGTTGTGCAAAATTCACTGAATACATGATAAATAAGATGATACATGTAACATCATTTGTCCCCCACCTAGGATTCGTGGTTAGTACTGCCCTGCGTTCAGTAAAGGTATTTTAGGCTAATCGTTTCCTAACGTTTTGCAATTTGGTTCCCCATTGGCAGGCCATAAGATACGATGGACAAGGGATACAATACAAAACGTTCGCGACTGTTCGCCGTAACTGAACGCAAGGCTGAAGTGTAACTCAGGAATGCAGGATTGGTCAACTGATTTCCATCCTTCAATGAAAAGCTGTCGAAAACGGCGTAAACATTGACACAAAAATTTGATTGAAGTGTAATTAAAACGCTCAGCCATTGAATATTTACCTTTAAATAATTGCTGTATATAACGATAACACATGATTAACGAAGTCACAAGCAGGGCATCACTCAATCACACACATATAATACAAGTCAACGTTTTTTTCAGTAAATTCAAAGGATAAGCAAATGATGAGGCACATATGGTAATTATTAATTAATGATAACGAAGACTATGAAAGCCAAGCTGACCTAATTAATGTCGCCTGCAGGTGTGCGAGCTTGAAGCATGTATCAACACAAATGTACCTAGTATTATTTATATAGAGTTATAATTTATGTCTTGTTTTGAACTACTGAGAGAATATAACTATGTTAAGTCAAATATCTTATGCCTTTACAAACAATGTCGTGTCCCGAAATGTCATGTTAATCTATCACATATGAGCACTACAAAAAGCTACATTAGTTTTAGCAGAACTGTTGTGGGGATCATTCAGTATGACTTGGCTCAAGTGTGTTGGTGTGATTGTTGGGTTTTACGTCCAACCAAATATTTTCCAGCGCAGTCGTACAAACATGGCTTTGCTATTTGCATATCAGTGTTGTATAAACCAATCAAATTTTACATTAACCACTAAACCAACTTCTCTTCAACCGAACACCGTTTGTAACATTGACGCAGATTGGTTAACATTTCGATAAGGGGTACGTTACCTTACCGAAATCCACTGAATTTCGGTGAATTTACCGAAATCCATTTTGGACAGGAGTGACCAGCAATCGTAACATCTCGGCAATATTTTATGTTGCACAACAATTCTTAACCTTCAAATTGCGCCGACCATCTTTTTTAAGATATTACTTGTTTATTCATACGGATATATTGTCTTCTTGCATCAGAAACTATGTTGCTACAATGTGATACCACGCCGTAGATACTTGACATAACACCACACATAGTCACTATAACCTGACACCAGTCCGAACTGTCCGAGTACTATCGCTGTAAAGCTGAGAGGAGACAATGGACGGCTTTAGTAGCCGTGGTTGGGACTCGAACCCACAATCTCCCACGACTGATGCGGACGCTCGATCTACCACTGAGCCAAAGGGTCGGTCTGTGTAAGACTTAAAGAAGTTTATTTGTGATATTGCTTCGATGGTTGCCATCTACTTTAAGCCAGAAGCTCGTTTTCTTACTTTTTACCTAAAGTTGTTTCGTGAATGACAGGCTTCTTCAGTATTGAACGCTTATTCCGAAGCCTGTGTGTGGATGTGACGTCACCTGAATCAAAGCACTGTGTGGAAATGAAAATGGAAATGGTGTCCAATGGTTATGAGACTCATTTTGTATGATCACGCGGTTCTTACATTGTTTCAGATTTTTTAAAGATTATAAGGGAATGATTAAGTTGGTTCAGGGATCGCAATATCCACAAGACAATGCCTCCCCACACCACAGATGCTAAGGAAACATCAGCAAACAAAACACTAGGAGTAGAGGTGATGTACGGGCATTTAGGGTAATATTTGTTCCATCATATTGGTTCGTCATAGGGTGGTATATAGCATACATGTATGATAAACGTATATATTACATGGAAAACTAGTTCTGGTATGTGATAAAGGCAGTTAGCATATATTATGACTTTCCACTCCAATAATCCAACAATTGAGACGCATCGTGTTCCAGTACAGTAAACAATATCTTACATGACAGAAAACTATAGATCTATTATTCTCCTGAGCTTTTTTGGAGAGAAGCAATCATTATAACAAATTGCTATTCATTTGTCACAAATGCATTTTGAAAAAAACAACGTGTAAACGTGTTAAAATCAAATCTACAGTGAATTTATCGTTGAAATGGCAATTGTTGACATATTTTACCACATGTTTATGGGCCGCGAGGCTTATTGGATTTTGAAAATAAACTATATACATGTATGCTGTCCATGTTTATGGGCCGCGAGGCTTATTGGATTTTGAAAATAAACTATATACATGTATGCTGTCGATAGATAGGCTATATCAAATACAGTGTAACTTCTGCCTGAGTCAAATCTTTTTGGAGACGCACATGTTGGCTGCTGTTTAGAGCATGTTGTTCTACTGAAAGGTTTAATTGATACAGTCAAACCTCAATAAAAAGACCACATCAAAATTAAGAGCTCAATCTTTAAGTCCAATTTCATCATTTTGCTCTTTATTCAACCTCAATATTAACACCAACTCAATAATAAGACCTGTTTTCAAGGGTACCAATGGTGGTCACATTATTGAGGCTTAACTGTGATAAACCCTTATTTGAGGAAACCCTCATACTGCTGCATAGAGTGGATGTTGCTGAAGAGATCGCCATCCCGGACAGGTAACACTGTATTATTCAAAAGTGTATGTAAACAAATTCTACATGGATTGCGGTACAAGATTAATTGAATATTCGAGTGAGCATATATCACAGTATACGTGAAAGAGCTAATGTAACTTACATCAATTATTCTGCAAAACCAAATGAAGCTTTTAGTGACATACTATTAATTAACCTACGTCTACTCGGCTATTTATTACTTGATAGTAATTTATTTCCTCTGCATTCATGTCACACCGCCGCACGATTTAAGTAATGCTATTTATAGCTACCGTCCCTGAACTAATCTCTTTTTTCGGCTAGAGTGGTCATATGTCATGAAATTGTCTGGAGGATAAAACCGAGTAATTACACAATCCTTGATCTGTTTCAAGAATAAAATATGGACAATGTCGCCAGTCGCCAGTAAACAAAGCTTGTGTGATATTAATACACCAAGTATGAATCATTTGTTGTTTTTAAGCAAAACATGTCACTTGGGCGGCGTTCATTCAACTTTGGTGTTTTTGTTTCATGTAGATGTATAAATCATTTTGGACAAAGTTGCCTCATTTAGTACATAAGTACACTCATTAATTATACCAAACTTAGACAGCATGTCGTTGTGTTTTTTTCAGTAATTGTTTATAAAAATAGAGGAAGATACACAACATGTTTCTTCACATCATTACGTAACGATTATTCGTCCAATAAAAACCAGGCTGCGATTGCGAGAGGACTTAGTTGGCAGTCGACGTGCACAACGGCAAACGTATGAAAGTCATTGTCTTGTTTGTTAAGAATAAATATAATGCGTATTCTTCACCTGAATGTAAAAGACTAGCTGGTTTCCGAACTTGTACGCTGTACGTCCGAGAGACGACACATAAGGACCAGTTCTAAGCCAACACAGATCTAGTTTTGCTCACGCAAAGCTTGTTGACCGTACTGTATGTTCTGATGTTAATACATACGCATATTTGCGCATTGATTGAAGTACATTCAAGTGAAGTATACCGAAGACAGGTCTTTTTCGGCCCATTTTGGGGAAAATGCCCTAGATAAATTGTGGTAATTTGCATCGTAAAATTTGCCAATTTGGGGAAACTTTAATCGCTTCAACTCCAATTTTTGGGAATTTTCATAGTTAAAAGAACAGGCTTTTCCTATCTAAATTTACATAAGCAATCTAATTTACATTTCTTATATCAACTGTCAAAAAGACGCACAGAATGTCCACAAACATTTATGACACAAGGAACAATGGCCAGTGTTATTCAAAGATCTTCAAGATATACCAGGTCGCTCCAGTAGTCGATTTTTCATAGGTGCTTCCAATCGGATTTTTTTTCTGATTTGGAAAAATCATATATTTGACTAAGGGAATTGGTCAGATAGTCTGACCCGTGGGAACTATAGAAAAGGCCTGGAAGATAATACATCTGTCATTTGTCCATCATCACTAAAACATGTGGGGAAGTTGTCAGTTGCTTGTGGAAACAGAGGTTAGTTCTAATTGTTAACCCAGGAACACTGGTGAAGACTATTGGCCTTCGAACAAACTCAAATGCTGTCAAAAAACGACGTAAAATTAAAACGAAGTACGAGTAATATTTAGAATATTTTTTGAAGACCCTTTCCTGCCGGATATGGACGAAATTGTTTCATAAGGAGTAATAACCTTGTTCTTGATTGTACAGTGATATGATTTGGTAGTATATTTAATCCTCTTCCCACTTTTCAGTTCAATTTTAGCAGCCTGAAATTACTAACTCATTAAGATAACTCTTCAATTGTCATAGCAAATCAGTTTTGCAATTGTTAACTCCCTTGCATTGCCACGTTTCTTATTTGATGCAATATTGTATTTTGATGTATCTTGCGAAATAACATTAACTATCTCATGACTATCATCATTATACTTGTCTTTAATCGCCCAACAAGCTCTTCATAACTTTATTCGACTCTATCATCATCAGCAGCAACACGTGCAGTTCATCAATATACTCAACACCTCTTCCGCATCATCCTCGCCCTCATTCCCTCCATCACCAGTTTTATCATGATCACCTCCTCATCAGCCTCGCTACCACCAGCCTCATCCGCATCGTAATCATCACCAAATCTTTCGCGTCATTCTTACTTTGTAAGGTATTTGTATATGTGCTATAAATAAGTGATTCGTTTTATGAATGATCTCACGAGATATTTTGCAACTTTACGTGGATTATTTAATACACGTATTAGAAAAATCCCCTTTTCATTAACACCCATCGTAGTAATGTCCTGAAATACGAATTGTTCTCTCGTTATATCAAGTCTTACGTCAGAACTGAAAGCACGAGTTACTACTTCGGTTAGCTGTCGCGAAACATTGTGGACGACTTCCTAACTACTTCGGTTAGCTGTCGCGAAACATTGTGGACGACTTCCGCATTAAAACATACGGTCTGACGTTGCCATTCGACTTGTGTGTTAGTACTGACGCAAACAATTGGCCAATACAAAACGTGTTCTAATGAGCTGATTGGTTCACGAATACTGATCAAAAGAGCTTACCCGCCAGTACTTCTTCACATGCAAGTGATTTCAAAAATAACTACTGGATACATATTCTGTTGATTTTGATTTCAATAAAGTTGAAATTTACAGATTCGAATCGGAATTGTGATACACGTATGGAATAGTTGATGTTAACAAGTCAAAGCGAGTCCTTCGTTTCAGATCCATACGTCATAATATTGCGAAGATTCTAAAAATACAATCAATGGCGGGTTAGCTCTTTTGAACAGTATACTATACGACGGTTCACGTATGTGTATATGCTATTTGGTAAGAAGATTAAACAATAACGACTGGCTTAGATAATCACTTCCCGGTTAAATTAACAAAACATTACGTTATGCACTGGTTAAACAATGGTTCACGGACATACCCCAATACGTGTACTACTAAACCCATTGTTGTATAGTATGAATGAACAATAGCAAAGTAGTACAAACGGAACGTGTTGGGTTCCTTGATCAAATCACATAGCAAGTACTTTAGATTGAATAATAATAGAACTATGGCGACAATTATCATGATGATAATAATAAAAAGTGGTGGTGATGATGATGATGTAGCTGACGACGACGATAAAAATGGTGACGATATTGATGTCAGTGATAACAAATACATGTCATAACAAAAGTAGTTATAATGATGATGGTGCTGATGTTGATGATAAAGATGGTGGTGATAAGAATACATGTAATAACAAAAGTAGTTATAAAATGATGATGGTGGTGATGTTCATGATAATGATGGTGGTGATAAGAATACATGTAATGACAAAAGTAGTTATAATGATGATGAGGTGATGATGGTGGTGGTGGTTTTGGTGTATTGAAGTGTTGCTGTCTTTTTTAAATATATAACAACGAAAACAACAGTAACAACAGCAAATCGGTGTGAAGTTGACAGTTATAGCACTAACCGATATAATGACAATATGTCAACTCTCACTGCTAATAGTGTTTGTAGTCATACTGATGTTACTTCCCTTCAGCTACTTTCCTATCAGACTATTTGCTAGTTGTCCTACGGAGGCATTGCCATGTTGTACCGTAAAATAAAATTGCGATAGTGTTTTCTATGGCTTCAAACCGTTTTTTTATTCAGAAATTTACAAAATCTAAAAATTTACTTTCTCCAATAAGTTGCTTGTACTTTTGCTTCAATTTAATTAATCTTTGACATTTTAGTAAGTCGTACAGTATCGTATATTGATGTAAACAGCTAGCACAAGAAGCTGTAATACTGTTAGTGTTACTTCTATAAAAGTTACAAACAACTGTATATATTATGGTTCCTAAGAGGCCAAATTTGCTATGGCCGTGAATTCGCGATATAACTGCAACAGTGACTTGTAAAACGAAAATCACTTGTCCACATTATGACATAAACACGGAAATGGTCAGGTATTTCAAAACAGACTGTTGAGTTTCTCTTTAATACAGTCATTTTTACGCGTGGAATTTCTCTACTCTTCCGACAACTCATCTGATTACGATATAACCACATTCCTTTGTACTACAGTGTTATACCAACAACTTCATTCAACATGATATAACTTTTGTCCTACAACAAAGCATTGCTGAAACAGGACAATATACCAGTGTACCTGTGACAATTGCATCAGTTCACTTGTTTAAACGGCCTACCTCATTAGCACTATGAGTGTTATAGGTATGAAGTCGTATGTATTGTAAATATGTTCATATGGGCCTTTATTTTAATCAGACAAATCCGACCCGATAGAGTTTTGGGTGGAGGGTAGTGTATCGCTTCGTCTTTCTGCAACATTTCCGCAAGAAATGTAGTTTTCGCTTACTCACCGTATATTTCAGGAAATTATGGTATAGGAGTGAAAAACTAAGGTATGCGCTTGAGGAAGAAAATTATCTCTATCAATATCAAGATTCCTGTTATAAATGGGTACAAATGCTATTGTTTTTTTTATTTATTGCGGGAGTTAATTTACTTGATGACTGTTTAAAGTTGTGACGTGTCATTTGCACGGCAAGTATTAAAAATTAGATAAAACGTCAAACGATTTCTTTGCACAGCACAGCTCAACAGCTTAGTTTTCAGACGAAATGTAATATTTGCAATAACTGCTCTAATCAACTGACAATCTAAATAGCCACATATCTTTCAGCTTCACCCTCGCTAACGTACAACTTAGCTAACCATTTAGAACTACATACATACAACCGAGACAGTTGGAAAGTCATTTACAGTCATATCACATATCGACATTTTTACACTCAGAATTATTATAGCCGGTAGTGTTTTATACGGAAACCGTAATTGACATGCTATTTTTTTTATTTCGTCATAATAAATTTATACTCTGTTGTTTTGTAGTGCGTGTAATGGTGTACTTCTGTACAAGGACGACAAAATTCGTTATAAGTGTTAATAATATTTCTTATTACAGAAATCGTTGTACCATGACTAGACATGGTTGAATCATCTGTAACACTAGCTATGTTATTTAATCTTCAGCAAAATATGTTTCTGTAAGCGAAATCATAATTTTGGCTGTACTTGTTAAATGAAACAAGAAATTTCTTGAACTATATGGTCGGCGCAATTTGAAGTTTATGATTTTTGTGCAACATAAAAAATTGCCGAGATGTTACGATTGTTGGTCACTCCAGATCCAAAATGGATTTCGGTAAATTCACCGAAATTCAGTGTTTTTCGGTACAGTATAACGTACCCCTTATCGAAAGTTTAACCAATCCGCATCAAGGTTACAAACGTTGAACATTCGGTTGCAGAGAAGTTGGTTTAGTGGTCAATGTAAGATTTGATTGGTAAACACAACACTGATATGCAAATAGCAAAGCCATGTTAGTACGGCTGCGACGAAAAAGTGGGACAATGTTCTACCACGAGTCGTAAACAGACAAAATGTTTGTTTGTATTTTATTAAGGTACGAACGAAAGAACTAATAAATAATAAATGCTATACACTGCATTGAATCAGTTTTAATATTCAATAGTTTATTCAATAAAAGATAAACAATAAAGTGACAATATACATTTGATTGCAATATGAGATCATATTAATAAATAGGACCTTAAATAACTTCTGTAAATAGTATTGTAAAGTAACACATGTAAATAACTGTAGAACACGAATCAAATAAGTTAATCATTAAAAAAAATTTAAAATATATATGTTCATTAAGTACAGAACCTTTCCAATAATTAGACTACCATTGTTCTGAAACAAGTCGGTCTCAGTTGCTACGTGGTCCGATTATCCAGTCAAAGTACGGAAGAAAAAATGACAACGAATCCAGGAAAGTACGGTCTTATAAATGCGATGGTCTAGAGGTTTAACTGTATATTTTTCACTCAGATGAAACAACTCGACTATTTTCACTCAGTGTAGTGTCTGGTCTATGTATTGCGATACAACCGGTATATATTGGCTCCCAAACCAATACGTATTGCCAAAATCCGCTCACACAGCCATTTCTTCTAAAAACTGCTGTATACCTAGCCAAAGGTTCACACAAATATCCATTGCTACTGATTCTGTTCAAACATACAGCCTGTGTTAGCCTCTCTGGCTTTCTGTCCCTTGACCTTGACACTCTGTATGTCCAAGGGCACTCAGATAGAGCATTTATAGTGTTTGCGCCGTGCAGCGTATGTCTTGAGTTAGAACTGTGTCTTGGACGATCTGGGACCTGACTGCTAGTAGCAACATCGTTCTGTGTTGTGTTTGTTAGGCTTGTGATAAAACCAGATCTCCCACTGTTTGATCCTATCCAAACATAGTCGATATAATCTTGAAAGTCAATGACTGGAAATATCGATGGTTCGGAACATCTACAGTTTACCGCTGTTCGTGATAAACCCATCATCTAAATAGTAAGACAAAAACGTTAGCGTTGTAAGTATGTGAGCAAAAAAGTCAACACCACGTAAAATTTCTATTATATTACAGTCGGCGCCTCGTTTATTCGACGACCGTCTATCCGTATACTTGATATCATCCGAAATAAAAGTCAGGTCCCGATGTATATTCTAATGCACGTCGAATTGAAATGGGCTATTCGAAACCATGTATTATTCGAAGTAAAATTTCGGACCCGATGAATTCGAATGTTCGAGGTCCAACTGTATTATTATTACATTATTAAATTTGAGTGTTTGGACGCAGAGACAGTTTGAACGCTATGAGAATTTTTTAACTAACTTTTTACCATTTTATCGTATGATGCAACCATACGATTGCCATTATGAACTAACACGCCACTCTGTTCTTAAAACGCTATGCCCAATGTCAAGCAACATCGTCATAAAACACATACAAAATACAAATATGCATTGCATCACATGAGAACACGAAACGAACGGAAGAGAAAATAAAACAGGGGGATTACAACAAGCTTTAGAGGACAAACAAATCATATGACGTTATATCGGACAAAAAAGAAAATATGAATTAATGGCAAATATAGTTTGAAGGTGACAATCGAATTATGGTAATGTTAAAGATCTTTGTTTTAAAGCATCTTTTATAAACTTAGCTACGTTGCATAAAGTTATTTAGTTTTTACATTTGAGCAACCCAAGAAATTTGAACATTGACGGTTTTTTACAATAGTATTTAGGGATATATTTTCGACGTAAGTCGTTAAAAGATGTGCATAAACATATAAAATGAAAACAGAAGCAGAAAACAAAATTATTACGGTCACAAAAACTTTCAGCTTCTTCATTATTACAACTAGAGATATCGCTGCTCAACGTGGAAAAATATTGATGAAAATCATCCAAGTTTACGTCATTGGCACTATAAAGCCGTTTTTTTCTTAAAATATTTCCAAAAATGTTTAGTAGAAGAGTTTTTCAAATGTTCAATCTCGTTCAACTTTTTTGATTCAAATCTACGTTTTTTATAGCGTAACATATTTTAATATTCCATTTTAATTGTAATTACAGTGCATCTCTTTAGAGCATCCTCTCTTGAGCAACAACTTCTCTTCAACGGCAATATCAATTTGATTTAACAGAAACAGAAATAAAACTCGAATCTCTTAACAACAACCGAAATGAATGTCTACCAAATAGAGTGGCTCTTGAGAGTATGCACTGTATTTACACAAGTTCATTAAACACTCACCATCACTGATGCTACAAATATATCAAACATTGTCATTATATCTTGATTAAACAGTATGCGTGTTTAACATGTAATCAATTCAGAAGAATGTTTCAAGTCAAAGTAATGAACGGAATGGTTACAGCATTTCTTATATAGAGACGACAACGATGCGGAATTCTTATTCGCAATTTTGGGGTATTTTGACCCTCTCGACTATTTTTATCCAAAGTATCATCACTGTCCTGCTTCATTCAACAATAAGAATTAGATACGGTACTTCATTGAATAAAGCTACACAATATCCACACCTGTAATTGAATCTAATAGTTTTGGGTATGTCGCTCGGTTTGAAGTTAAAAATACCTAGCGTGTCTGTTGGGCAAGGGATCAAACGGAAACACTGAAGAAATCCAACATTTTTCAGGGATAACTTGACTTATAGATGTGTTCTGTTGGAAGATAACCACAAGAAAACTTAATTAATGGGCGGAAGTAGAATTCATTAGTCTAAAACTTCCGCATTGTATATTTTAATTCAGATATGAGCAAAGATTAATATGCATTTTACCAGCAGAAAACTACCAGTAGATTGATATGTCAAAGACGTCACCAGACTTTAAAATCATTACTTGTTATTTGTGTAATTTTTGTTTGTATGTGCGTGAAAATTACTGAAAATTCTTCTTCCTCTCTTCTAAATGTTTGTGCGTTTGCATTACAATATTACTGACACAAATTGCATTTCAAATATAAAAAAAAACATTATTGCAACATTTCATTGTATGACCAGTCCCAATGTCACACCTATAATAGTACTTAGAAATACGGAAATTATCCATGCTTTTTTTATTTATCGAAATATACTACACTGTAGTACCTATTTAAGAATCACAATAAAAGCACACACACAATTACACACAATTACATCGAATAGGAACACTAGGTGAACAATGCACGATGCAGGAAGATAAAACATTACAAACAGCGAATTAACAAAGCCTTAATATAAATTACCTGATTAAAGTATACAGCACTTCCGTACTGCTTCTGTAAATAAACTGTAAACGATGAATTAATTAATATAAAGAAATTTCCGACTAAGACAAAGGGTGCTTATCGCCTCTACATCTCTGGCACAGTGCACTGTCTTCCCCAACCAGACAACTATAAAACTACTACAGAATGCAGTTTAAGATTCAAACTCCTTGAAGCGACCAAAGCAAACGTATTATTAAATATATTACAACAATATCATATATATATATACTATAAGATACGATAGTTCCCGCGATGGTGAAGTATATGATCATAGGAACAACACTATGCGTGATTGTAAGTAGAGTC
Organism: Mactromeris polynyma; assembly: GCA_032209605.1. Lineage (NCBI taxonomy): Eukaryota > Metazoa > Mollusca > Bivalvia > Venerida > Mactridae > Mactromeris > Mactromeris polynyma. The sequence goes on from JASFXZ010000017.1 coordinate 10,077,199, forward strand.
AACTTATACATGTATAGTGGAAATGTATTCTTTTAAATGCATTGCTTTGTAAATTCATTAAACGTATTAGCATAAAAATAGATGTTTACTCTTGAAAGAAAATGTTTATTTATGCAACAGTACGTAAGCTTTGATTTGGCCACGTTTAAATTAATTGACCAAAACCACTGGGACCGTGATTACAATAGGCCGGCAGTAACTCCCTTTCGTTTATCAATTCAAGATCCACCAGAAACGTGAAATCATGATATCGTCAACTATTTAATGTGATTGTTGAAACTTGTGCATGATTAGTTTATTTTCTTAATTTATTCAGATAATCTGCATCAGAATGGCGTCGTCTGTTTCGGTGAAATGTTTCGATGAAATGGAAAACGAGAATACATCGCGAGAGCACGAAATGAACTACACGTCACAGATGACATACAGTCTTCGCCCAGGATGGTTTGCGGCGTTGAGAGATGCGGAAGACATTCCAGCAAAATACATTAAAATTAAGCAAAGTAAATTGCACGCGGATTTAGTGCCTTCTAAGACACTTTGTCGCAAACCGGGCAAAGGAAAAGACCGACACATGATAGACAATACACTGAACAATCTCGCACAGTGTCCATGGCGATTCGTTGAGAACATTGACTCCAACAGAATTCCCAAAACAATTCTTGAGACAGAATGTTTATGTAAAACACCTGTACATGCTAAAAAGAAAGATAATCTTACCTGTCAAAGTGTTATGGAGTATATCAGTGTGTACAGAAAGGTGAATGTTAAACATGGTGTAGAGGTGTTCAAAAGGTGCTGGGAACCAAGATCGGTGGCTTGCGTTGCTTCCTCGCTACCCAAAGCTCAAAGAAAATATATCATAGATACAAAAATGACACTGTAAGAATTTCTGCGATCGCGTGTTTAATTAATAATTTGCTGATTAGAAAATATAAACGCTGAAAAAAATTATCATTGTTAAATCCAATATTTACGTCGATTATGAAACAAGTTCTTACATATTTCACTAATCATTCTCGATGACTGATGTCTGGTGAACCTACCAGTGCTCATGCCAAATGTAGGGACTGTGAAGTTAGTGATCAACCCCCGCTCCATGCGGAGCTCGAAACCACGACCTTCGCGATTCCTTCTCCTTTGATCTCTACGCCTCTCTTATACTAGTATATTACCTGTATGTTCATATATATTGTTCGTATTTTATCACTTTGATCTCCCATAATTTGCGCAATAAAAGAATATGTGTTAATGGCGAATAAAAAATAAAAAGTATTGAATTGAAATTTAGTTTGTATTATATTGTATCTTGCAATTCTCACACTACAGTTACATTTTGTTCCCCATAATGGAAGCAAAAAGAATATATGTGATAATGTCGAATAAGAATACAAATAACTCAGTTCAAATTATGTTTGTATTTTAGTGTTTCTTGTTATACTCACACACAATGTTCACAAATTGATTTGATACAATAATTTGCTGATTATTGATATTGCCGGTATACATTGATACCAGGTTTTCAGTCCAGCTGAATCAAGTGATAGAAAGTATGATTACTGATAGCTTCGTCTGGAAATTTGTTCACTACGTATGTTGAAGTCTCATCTTAGTACAATATGTACTCCCATAATATGTTCTAAGTCACCGGATGATTACTGATAGCTTCGTCTGGAAATTTGTTCACTACGTATGTTGAAGTCTCATCTTAGTACAATATGTACTCCCGTAATATGTTCTAAGTCACCGGATGCAGCGTCCGAGAAGTGACGTTATGTTTTTCAAATCAGGATTTAGGGGCATAGAGTCTACGTTGTCATGGATGATTACGGGCCATGGAAAAAAGTCACTTCCCAAACTTTCCCTTCTGGGAATAATGATACATGTACTAACAAAGTACAAAAAATGCATGTATTCAACGAAGGTTAACACATTAAGGTACATATACTCTAGTATTTCAAACACATTGTCATATTTTTAATACAACCTTCGAAAGAAACGAACAAAATGTAGATGTCCATTTCCACAGTGTATAACCCGATGTGTATTCCGCCGAGTGATGCGTCTGCGACAGAGGGATGCGTTCCAGCCATGTGAGTAGTGGAGAACATTTGCTGACCCCTCTAGTAGACATTGTGTGAAACGTATTTACTTGATATTGGCGCACATTCCCCGCAGCTTTGTAACTAGTAACTACCGCATTTATTTTGAAGAATCTCACTCATACCATTCTACGTTACTATATGTGATATATCATACAATCGATCACAAGTGACTAATTCCACTCTGTATCCTTGTCAATGTATGTACAGATGTGTTCCGCAGATTAGGTACACGCAAATGAATGTTAATTGGCTAAAACGGTTCAAAGTTATGTCATAAGAAAAGCTTGTAGTCCACGATTCATTCGTAAATCTAGTTACGAGTCACTGTTACATATCGATTGTTTTATTGGGTGATTTGAGCGTCTAATGTACAATGTTTATTTGTATACGGAAATAATTTAGTATAACTATTTTGTAATTAGCGGTACATTTAATCTAATTAGCGTAGTTGTTATTGACTTCCGTGTTTGACACACACGCCAAACTCTGTTTCCGCCAATGTCTACGTGCTCTTCGTTGATTTTATTCTAACTTCATTTCTGAAATTCTGGTGGTAAGATTTGATCAGCAAAAAATACCTTGGTCATCCCACCGAGACCTGAGAGAGCCGTCGATTTGTATTGGAAAACACCGTATCTAAAAATAGCTTAAAATTTCATTTCGTGACAGATCTATCATACCCATTTACGTTGATGCAAATTGAACAAGTAGCGAATGTTTTGACGTCCGCTAGTTGTGGTTATTTTCTTCATCACGGTTTCTTTATTGACACAAACGTTTTACTGAATGTAATATATACATGCAAAGTAATTAAGCAATAGAATGGCCTTCAAATTACGGACGTTACTTAACAAAAAACATAACGAGCCATAGCTTTCTATTGGAGTTGTCTATGTCGATGACTAGACATAAGCATACGATCTCCCGTGCCCGAGTGGTTAAGGCATCCGACTTGGGAGCAGGAGCTCGAATGTTTGAATCCCGGTAGGGTTCTATTCTAATATTGCTCTGTTGGTGAGCAGCCATCTAGTTAAATAATGGTTACTGTGTGCCTACCTGTCCGGGGCCTGGCATTAAAGGATAGGAACCGGGAAGTGAATGTGCTCAGAAAAAAAGTGTCTCATAAGTCAGAACTGGTTTGGTTCTTTAAATAGTGGTGACAAAATAATAAAGAAACCCATAAGTTTAACTTTTCAGAGGCGCCGGTGTAGAAGCGTCATCCTATTTGGGACAGTAGATTGAGTGACGACACAACGTGGTTTTTTTTACAAAAAAATATATTTTATAATACGGTGTAATTACACGTAAATATATCAACAACAGTAAAACATTATCAACGTACATGTACAAGTATTATGATAAATTGTAAAAGTAAATATCAGAGAAAATATATTGAACGACTTAATGTATGAAATAAAAGTTGACTTATTCTTGAAAAAACAATGACGGCATAAGTACGATTGCGTGGTATGATTTAGTCGAATTTGTATATCACAGTACATCAGTATATGAGTATATACATATATATTTGTATAACGATACGCCTTGACCATATAGTGTTACTGTAAATAGTCAAAGACATTCTGAACAGACGACGATATGCAAATCTATTAATGACAAATGAAACAAAACCCACCAAATCATATATTCAATAATGTTCTTAAAGTTAATCGCAATATACGCTTCAACAAACGTTTACAACTTATACTGATATGTCAACATATCTATGTTGGCAATGTTAAAGGTTATTATAATTCAGTTTAACAAAACAATGTCGACTAGGATAACTGAAATACACATTTAAACACAACAATAATACTGTAAACCTCACTTAAAGACCACCTCGAAATTATGACCACGTCATTTATAAGACAGAGTTTTCATAGACCAGTTTTTGACTTCCATGTTTTAACGCGATAACCAAACCACACAACGAACACGGCTGTCAATCTTCAGAACCAATAGTAGTCCAATCATCAAGGTGTCACTGTACATAGTCTAAACACTCTTAAATCATCGAAATAATCTAGAAAAACTCACGCCGGTTTATCAAACTCGCCATACATCTGTAGTAAGGTAATTGCTAAAATAGAAATAGTGGTCGAGGGGTTTAACGCTGGATTCCATATCCAATGGTCGTGTGTTCGAATCCGTTGAAGATGTTGAACCGAGTATTTGTCCGGAATTTATGACATGTGATAAAAATGCATACAAATATAATAAAATATATAAAATATATGGAAATTGCACATACTTGTATATCCAAGAATAAGAGCCAAGTATAAAAAATAAACATATAGTTAAGACCCATTCCCCATATTCACGAAACTGTAATGTTAAAAATTCCCTCAAAACTTTCTTAGTTATTATATAATTGAGATTTACATAAATCAGTATACGACAAACAATAGGAAAAGTACTATGGTTGACATCGGCAAAACTTATGTTTAGCTTATGACTAGTTACATAGTTTAATTTCTGACAACACAAGTGCATCCAATAATGATCGGTTCAAGACTCCGCCGATATAAATACACCCCAGTGTTGAAATCACAGGCATACTTCCTAAGAACCCAAACATTGTATACGATTGGGGAACAATATGAGTTTGGTACTCCGCTCAAACACGATCTGTGAGGTCGGCAGTTACACTTGGCTTCAACCAATGTCGCTGGTCTCCTATTCGAGTCATAGTTCATCACATAATGCCAGGGACAAATCGAGGCTCTTTGAAGTTCATTGTTGTGCGTCGAGCTTCGACAAGACTTGGACTCTCCGGATAGAGAAGAAATTGAGACGTTCATGAAATAGGCAATATCATTTGGTATCGATTGTCGTTGACTAGAATAACCTTGTAGCATGTTAAACGTTTCGTGAGTTTCTCTGATATCCATGTCAAAGTCCAGGTCAGTTGGTTCAGTGCAAGTCGTGTGTATAACCCGCGCCTGTACCGGACTTCCGTGCAACACTAAGAAGAGAACAATTGACACGTATTGCATAATTGTTAAATGGTGTTTGTTCATTGTTGCGGCTGTTGTTTTGTGGCTTTCTTACGTTGGTGCTGTATGCTCGTAAATCGACTCGACCTTGTTTATTCGTTCCTGTGCAGTTAATGTCGTAAGTAACGCTGATGTAACCCAACTTGTAATTTCTTCGAATGCGATAAACGTCTGCAAAAAATTATGAAATATTAATATTGTATAATTGCCATACTGCTATATATAATCCTGGTTTTAACCATGAATTTCAGAGATATAAGTTGTAGGTATATTTGGAATACATAGTATTTACTATGAAGCCATTTTGCGGAAAAAATGAAGAAAATCAAATTACTTATTCAAAGGAGTATTATTATTCGAGTATCGCTATGATATGGTATATCTCATGATATACATGTATTTGTAATATGTATATAGTTTTTTATATCCATTTTGTCATTTATACTGTACGGTCATTCATATAAAACGTTGAAATTATAAACATCAAAGGTGTCTACGACGAACTTTTTGGACATACATTGTACAGTAATAACTACAAGAACATGTTTTGGCACGCTGATGTTCTTACTTACCTAGTCTCTAGTTCTGCTACAAAACTCCGATTGCATGAAAATAATTTCGTGAGTGTATTGTTCGGAAAGGTGTTTGGTCTTATATTTATACTTAAGTCGGTGTATAGGGGTATCCATGCAGCGACGGTGAATTTTGTGAAAGTTTAGAAAAAGTTTCTTTTTGTTATATATTCATAATCGGGGTTTTTGTTTTAAATACTACCTCCTTTAAATTTCCCCTCTTCCGTGACAATAGAAAACGACAAAAAGAAAAGAATAAAACGTAATTAACCTTTACTAAGACGGTAATACACCGTATTACTAAATGCCCAATATCACAAACCTATACTAGTGAAACTTCCTCTAATTGCTTAAACACGCAATCCTATTCATGCAGATTTAAAAAGCTGATTATCAGAAGGAACAAAAAAAGAGAGTAAAAGACAGAGATTGGTCTTTACACTGTGTACGTCCAGGCGACACAAACGTAAACTAGTAAGGGTTGTAATATTTAATCAAAGAAAGTGTATGTAAAATAGAAGGATATATACAATTAACACTAGCGTGTAAAGAAATGACAATATCATTGTCAGTAAAGTTGTTATTGTCATCAAAGGGAAATAATATCAAAACTACCGGACGTGTTATTGTTTCCAATATGAGATTAAATTGTGGTTCAAATCAAGCCAACGGCTTTGTATCGTAAAAGGTGTTTATGTATTATAGCGTCACTCCTACTTAAGGGCCAGCCATTGCTGACTTATGAGACACCTACTTTCTGAGCACATTTACTTCCCGATTCCTATCCTTTAACGCCAGACACCAGGCCGGTAGGCGCACGGTACCAATATTTAACTAGCTACGGTAACCATATATTTAACTAGCTACGGTAACCAATATTTAACTAGCTGGCGTCTCACCAACCGGTAATATCAGAACGGACCCCTACCGGCATTCGACCTCCCGCTCCCAAGACAGATGCCTTAACCACTCGGCCAAGGGAGATCGCATGCATATGTCATAAACAATGCCAACAAATAAAGCTACGCATAATTCTGGATGTGAAAATAAAGCGCATTTCCAAAATTCAAGACATTGTACGATCAAAATATTGGAAAGGCGGAGGAAATGTAACATTGAAGGAGCGCGAAATGGAACATTCGTGACTAGCAGTAACATTTGGAAATATATTTATAATGTGCAACAAATAAAACTTCCAAAAACACGAATCACAAATAGTTTAAAATCGGTAAAGCTGTGAGTGTTAAGCACACATTGGAATTATAACTTGCTTGCATAAGAATAAAATGCCATGGTACATGACTTTGTTGTTTCGCGTTTGGATACATGTTTTTTCGGTTTATTCTTTAATAAAATGAGTGCCAATTTTCCGTATCACACCAACGCTTGTCAACGAGTAGTTATTCGGATAGTAAGTTGGAAACCTCGCTAACAGAACAACAACGACGTCTAATGTAATCGCGAACGTCTGGTTAGTTCAAATCTGTTTATTTTACGTCGATTGAGAAAAAATATCGAGATCTCCACTATCACGTACATATAAACATGTCCGTGCCGCTATTTAACAACATCAAAGTACCAAGGACCTATATACCATATAGGTCCGTGGTATTACGCCCCAAACAAAAGTCATCCTGCTTATTTATGGTGGAATCAAAAAACATATAAACCTGTCTCCTTAAAAATGCTAATGAGCATAAATAAACACTTAGAAGACTATAAGGGTTCTCAAGCTCGTCGAAGTCACTGAATAAACTGTTTGTTCAGGGCTTACAAACCAGAGGTGTGTTTTAGGGGAAGTAAGCGCGAAAAGTTAGCCAATCTAGAAAAGGTAGCTTTAGCAAAGCAAGCACTTTCAGATCACGCTATCTATCTAAAGATAGGGACTACTTTCCCCACGTAGCGCTAGGTAGAATTATATTTTTCCTACCTCTAAAAAACGCGCCTCTGTACTTATCTGACAACTTCACAACATGAAGCAGAAGACAAATCATTTTGATGTATTCTCTTCATTTAAATTGTCTAAGAAATCATTACCTCACCCGAACTTCCAGTCGAGTGCATTACCGACCTATTTTGCCCCAGGTGAGTGGCGGGCTGACCCAGGCGAATTGGATAGTTTGACTTTTTAGGGGTCTAAATCCCCATCCTAGACACAATCATTTTTTCTAAATCCCCACAGAGGGACTTGTCTAATTCCCCATTTCTGGGATCTATTAAAACCCCGACCAAAGTCTATTTCACGGGACCCAAAATCATTTGGCATGTCACAACCTATCGGGAATCGTCTTCTGTCTAAAGTCCTGTGTATTCCCACCGCTCCCCTCTATAACTGGGCAGAATTCATGTGTCTATTTTCTGTCTTTACTTTCGTTTTTTTCTCTTTTTTCTGTATTCTTGCGCACCGTTGAAGATATGTCAAGTTTGACAGTTTAACGTACTGATGTAGATGTAGATTTAAAATAGACACAAAACATTAAAAAAACATTGTGATAGTTTTATCTTAATTTATTAGTGAATCATTGCACTATAATAGAGCACTACAGCTGCTGTCTATCATTATAAATAATATCAACATGCAAAAATCTGACATTAACATAATAACATAACAAATTGTCACTGGTTTACATGGGTCACATGGTCAGACACGTGACCAATACACAAACAATTTTTGAACAGTGTCACATCTGCCTTGTGACTAATATAGAAACAATACTTGAACACTACGTAGTCAAACGGTTAGACACATGACGAAGATAGAAACAAGTTTTCAACAGCGTGATAGCCAATCTCAATACAAAATTACAATGTCCTGGTTTCTAGCATACATGTTATAATAAAACTACATATCGAGAACCAATACAACAGTAAATATTTCCGTACAAAAACGCAGGGTTGGTTCTGAACTGTTACTAAATGTTACAGTCTCATGATATACTTCCAAACAAAACCAAACAGTAGAAAAAGTTATATCGGTAATTGCAGCTATTATAAGATGGTCCTGTCAAAGTTAAAAAGCTTCACTGGAAGTCAAAACCTGAATCATCCAGAGTCTTGACATGAAATCATTGAACATTAGAAGCTTAGCAATCATCGAATACAAGAAACTTAATCAACAGACAATATCAAGTCAAATAATTCTACATGAGACCAACAGTGCCAGTTTTTTAATATGCACATCTCCATTTGGTAATGAAATTAAGTTTCATAGAATTTCGGTCAGCGATTGCTGAGAAATAGGGCAGACTTGAATGAGGGACGGACACATGCACATACGAACGGATGGACAGACGAAGCAGCATCTAAAAATCAAGTGAAAAACAATGCACACGACACAATTCTTCCTTTCCGAAAATATTAAAACAAGGAAAAAATGTGTCGATTGATCAAACAACTGCAACTTGAGACGTTTGTAAAAAATGTTAAGAGAACCAATAGCAGTAGCATTTACAATTTACCTCATAAAACTGAGCATATGGAACTGGACATAACCTACGTTTCGAAGCATTTGATATGGTGAGAGTTACAAGACATGACTGACCATCTAAATAAGGTGATGAATCAAGGACACTATACTATGTACAACCAATAACGTTCCAATCACTGCAATAGTGTTAAATGTCTCGTAATATTGGTCTTTTGCATTTCAACACAATCCATGTATATACACAGGATGTAAAGCGGCTTACACATACGAAACAAGTAAATGCATCAAATATACCATACATGTAATCACAGCGTAACGAACATATACAAGTGACATATACATCAAATCTTACCAGTCAATTATATTATGCCGACTAGATTATGAAGTTACAGAAGAACCAGTCTGAGCTGATTTTGACAAGGACTGGACAAAGCTGAATTTCAGTTGTACCAGTCTGAGCTGATTTTGACAAGAACTGGACAAAGCTGAATTTCAGTGGAACTATACTGAGCCAATTTTCAGTTGCCCCAGTCTCAGCCAACTTTCTGACATACAATTCCAGAACAACATTTTTCATTCTGTTCACTAATCTGGCAATGTTTAAGTCAAATGGTTTCTAAAGCAGGAAAGGGTTAACAGTACTTATTCTTCAGTGTCACAAACTTAATGGAAATTGTTTTGAGTAACACATTAACAGTCTGAAACTATGAACACGGAGAGCATTAATTTCAATAAAAAAATCGTAACAAATCTCCATTTACGCAGGCATGGAATATTTCTTTTCACAAAATTAGTAAAAATCGCACCAAGAATTTCTATTGTAAAAAATATTTCAAAAAACAACACCAATAACAACAATATATAGCCTTTGAAAATGCGATACATGCAATAGTTCCAGTTATGTAGTAAGTTCAAACTGCCACAAAATTTAACTTCAATCATGCTAAAATTGTACTCGATTATATTTTTCACGCTAGAATATAATACTCTAATATACATATTTAAAAAAAACATAACCGTCTATAAAACTAGTACAAAACATATATAAATACACAAAAATGTAGTTTTTTTCTGACCAGAATAATGGATTCCATGATCAGTCCAATTCCATGGCAACAATGCAGCTCCTTGGTAACAATAAGTCTAATGGTTATAAAAAAAACCATCATGCTAAACGGGTCTTGTATCACAGCAAAAATGTCATCCTGTCTCGGTATACCACCTGGAGATTCCACCTCGACCGGGTCCCACTTGCACAAATAAATATCCGATCACACATTCATACACTAATACACTCATTATATGTTATGAAGAATAAACATAGACTATGATTAAAACTACAACAATATTGTTCATTTAAGTCATTGTCTCTTATACCACAACTGTGTAGTTTTACTACAATGATGAAGTAACCAATGCCGTGTTGCTAGGCAACGTAGTGGCCTGCGTTTGAGTCATAACATTTGGCACTGTAACCACCACTACAGGCTTCAAAACTTGCCCGGACTGCAGCAACGATGACTGGATACCCAATGGAAACTGTTTCAACAGAGGTGATGCGAACATCGAGTTTAACTGGGCCTGTGTTAGGGCTGTAGGTGTCATCTGCATACCAGGCGACATCACTGTCATTGGGGTCATCATTTGTGTCAGGTGATTCAGCTGAGCCAATGAACCAAGTGGATTTGAAGTTACCTGACTCGTGGTGGTAGCCGGGGATGCACCCTGGATGCTATTTCCAGAGGTAACTAGTACATTTGATCTTGGAATGGTAAGGAATGGCCAGGCCAGCTGACCAGGAAGTAAGTTAGGAGTATATATTGGTCTTATTGGAATTGAAGCAGACGACAATGATGTGGCAGCCATACTTGATGCGACTGTAGATGTAGTCTCCATTTTTGTAGCAGACGACACAATAGCAAAGGTTGGTACATTGTTTAATGTCTTTACATTGTTATTTGCCAATGTCAGTGCATTGACTGGTTCCTGTCTTGTTGATTTAACAGACAAAGCTGAAGTGCCTGGCGCCAACGAAGTCATCACTGTAGGTGTACATACTGGTGCTGCAGTTGTGGACTGCAGGCCAACAGCAGGGGCCATTAAAGAAGTCACCAAGACTGGATGGGCTATTTTTTGCAAAGATGCCATATAGTAGGGTATACTCATTGTATTAACAACATTAGTGCTGGTCCTAGCTGCATTGTTAGAGAGTAATTTAGTTGATGCTGGTACTCCATCCTTTACTATAAGTGATGATGCCGAAGACTGATTGGCCACATGACTGGTTGTCATGGAAATTGCCGATGAAGGTTGAGACAATGGCGGAGATTTCAGCTGTGCAGCAGTCAATGGAGCAGAAGATGCTGAAAATATAGTAAATAAATAGCTAAAAAACTTAACAAAGATTTTACTGTTACAAATGGGTTAATTCTTGTTCAAATTGTAATTAAACAAAATGCCAATTAATCTTAATCTCATTATTGCTAATTTGAAATTATATTTGAGAAATAAAGTAGATGGTTTTCTTTATACTGCACACAACTTTTAGTTGCATTTTTAATGGCATTTAGTATACATGTTACAACAAAAGAGTATTTCATTTCAAGACATCAATCCAGGCTCCAGTTTCTGAACAAAAGCTGCTTTTTTCTACGTTTTGTAAAAGTGACCTTGAAACCAATGCCTCCAATATGATATATAAAAGTTGGTTTCAATGTCACGCTCAAATTAAAGTCAACTGAGATTTTCTATTTTTAGGTACAGTGATCAGGTTACCACGGGTAATATATGCTCTTCCAACCTTGGAATAATAACAAACTGTCTACAGGTCAAGTTTTATACAATTCATCTATCCATCAATCAGTCTGCTGACAATCTATAAACAGCCTGGTTATAGAAATTATATGTACCTCTAGCAACAGTAGTTGCAGGTTTAACCTTCTGTGTAAGTAGCGCCTGTTGTCTCTGTTGTAAAGTGCGATGTAAGATCTGGTTCACTGGAGTCTTGGCAGGAGGCAGCTCTAAAATTTTACCTGTCACACTCATCTCAAAAGCCGCTGGCCCCGGATTAATTGTAGCATGCGCAAATTTCTGCAACTCGAGCTCAAACAACCTTTCTTTCATTTTTAAATTCTGAAAAACATACTTTAAATTAATATAGAGAAAGAAAAGTAGCGCCATTAAACCACAATATCACATGCATTACATGAAATAAATTGGACTGAACTATTCAATGAAACCATTACAGACCATACTTATTGGGGAAAGGGAGACAAGCATTAGTAAATCTGCATATAAATAAAGTATCACATCGAGTTGTTTCCCTTTGATCTATGGTCAGATCTAGAGACTTTATTCTGTATGAAAATATTACTCCAGTTTTCTAAATATTTATTTTTACAAATTACATATTGTATGCATAGGTCATGCCAATCTAAACAATTCTTTGCTTGGCATAACCTTACACAGCAGAACTAATTTGGGTACACTTGATTTTACCTTTTTAGGAGAATGCTTCTGCTGCAAAGATAATGCAGGAGCAGAGCTAGATTTGGTTATCATTCCATTCATTGGCATAAAATTGGGCTGAATCTTTGGTGTTGGTGGTTTCATACCAGTTGGTATATTATCTGAAAGGTAAAACAATATATTCATAATCTGTCGAGAATAATAAACCAAAACAAAAGACTACAATATGTACATCACTGAAATAATGATACAGCTTACTACGTATATTACATCTTTAATGAATAAATATTATACTGAAAATTTGCAAAACTGGAACAACCCTGTAACAAGGCTTTGTCAGAGGAAATAAGAGCAGTCATCAATTTTTGTTATCTACAAATAAGTTATAAATTTCATGTAACCGAAACAAATGGAAAGAATTACTCCCATGTGCCAATAATGTTAGTATAGGGAGGGCCCTAATCGCTGTTGTACTTGAGCCAACAGTGAAACAACAGTCACGCAATTCTACACTTTATGATGATCACGTAGGTATAAAGTTTAATTGGAATCCATTCACAAATGTGGAAGTACTTTGCACCTCAAATTTCCATGCATACATTGTACAAAAAATACATTTTGTGTCAGTCTAATCTTTAAGTCTTAGGTCTTGATCCCTGTAACAATGACGTGCCATGTACATGTACCCTTCTATTTAAAAGTGTTGAAATCATTTCAGCTACAAATCCACAAGCAAATTATTTAGTCCACAAATTTTGTCTAGAAGAGGTCTAACTCTGCAATGCTTGGACTGACCCTCGATAGTAAATGAAGTTTAATTAAATGAAATCCCTTTAAAAATGTTTAAGTATTTTGTACCACAAAATTTGAAGAATTACTCCAAAAAATTATTTTGTGAATACCGGAGCAAGTTCTTGTAAAAAAAGACCCCACTAATAAATTAACCATTGCAGTTCACTTAACCCAAGGCGACCTCATTAAAAAAATTGGATTCCAATTGAGAACTAGCAAAATCACTGACATGACTCATAGACAATGACCTTTTTTAAAAGAATGTTTACGTTTTCTTGGCAATATCGTTGTTGGTGAATTGGTTTCCATTGCCAGAATTTCAGCCTCTTCTTCATCATCATCTTGCTCGTCATGGTCACTAGGTGGTGGGGTACCTCGTTCTGTTTAAAAAAAAGTTTTGTGTATTACCACAAGTATATTGGCATCATTAAATTTCACAGGTAGTCAGGGGTGTCACTAATTTTTGAATTAGCAGAGAAATCATCAAAAGTAGGCGAGTGGTCTGGGGGTCTTCGCTTAATTATGATCACTCATACAAGAAAAGTAGCCTGGTGATGATGCTCAAGTTACCAGGTAATTATACTGGCTCCCGACTCTTATCCAGTAGTACAAGACACTTTGACAAAACAGAACAAAAAGTAGCAATTTTCTTGTACTAAACTGATCCCAAGCGCAGTAACAAGAGCTCTAAAAACTAATGCAGATGCTCATCTGCGGTTACACCATCATCGACACTTAACATTTTTTTCAGAAACTGAGCTAAACGCAATACTCAACTCATTCATGTTCAAGTATTTAACATAGCAGCATCTATGACAATGTCCACAGTCATTTTACACAAATAATCAAAGTTTTTATCAAATTAAAATGCAATTAATCAAACACTGACCTGTAGCAGTGGATGTGGAATTAGAATCGTTATCTACATCAGGTTCAACTGTTAGAAAGTTAAAATCAATATCAATATTCATTTTATGCAGCTCAGACTTCAGTGAATGAATACGGTCCTGAAGGACTATTTTTTCATGAGCAAATCTCTGCATCTCAAGCTCAAACTCTCGCTCTTTCCTTTTCAAATTCTGGAAGACACATAATACAAAATATTTACTAAGTTTCATTAATAATATGAAAACTATCTTCAACTAAAAGTATTACAATAACCAATTAACATGGGTAATTTTATGCAAACTTCATGACTAAAATGTTTACACTTATTTGCATAATCATACTGGTGATTCAGGGGGAGGCAAATCTCCTATCCTCTAAAATCTGACGAGCATATGATTTTTCTACAGCATTGCTAGGTCAAGATATAAAAATTATGTCAGTCACACATGCTAACATAAATTCAATATACATTGTACCATTAATTCCAGAACATGTGAAGTCAATTAAATGAACATGCACATTTAAAGACCCTAAAAGTATTATTATGCTCATTCTTTGGTTTACTTGTAACCTAAACAAACATGAAAAATAATTTCATATAGTCAAAGTTTGCTTTCAACCCACAAGTAAAATTTTCAAGTACTCTTAGGTAGATAGTATTCTAAAATACACATGGTGATAGGAGCATAGTAGTTTTTAGTACATAATTGTATAAATATAATGTCCATTAAAATAATGATATTGATCTTTTTAATTTTATTTATCAACTTGTCAAACAATAACAAGTCGCAAATAACTACCCACTATTCAACAGCATTTTGAAATATGTGGCTAAACTTAGAATGTTCCAAGTGACTGATTTCACTAGGGACTACTTTCAATACAAGCCCCGCCCACCTGATTTTCTATAAATAGCCTCTAACCACATGTTCAGCATTCCAGCTTTAAGCCGTTTGCTGTACACATCAAGATGGTTAAGTTAATCTGATGCAGAAAATATAGCCAAAATATGGCTTATGTTTAATATAAATCTTGTTTAACACATGTTGATATAAAGAATATTGATCATGAACGTAAATTCATACAACTGCGTAATACTGAAGCTGCAAAGTGATGCGTAGATCTCGGATAATTTGTGCAGGATCGAGATTTTAAACGAGTTTTGCAAGAGCAACAACCATTTAATCAAGTTTAATGGTTCAATAGGCAGGTGAAATGTCTAGTACAGCTTGTTTTATTTCTTTATGTGCAAAATATTATGTTAAATTATAAAAAAGTATTTACATCTGCATTAAATCATAATTTTAACCATTTCATGAATGTCCTTCACAATTCATAGTACTATTATACAGAGCTAACTGAAACTGATCCACCCACCCGAGTTGAAAGACACAAGGGCTAAAATCAAATTTGTTGCCAAATTTACACTTACTATCAATATGAGGTTAATCTCTGAAATCAGAGTATACAAAGAGGACACCCTTGATTAGATTTATCAAGATTCCTTTGCATAACCAACACATAATATAGCATCAATAATTCAATTACTGGCATTTACCTGAATATATCGCAGTGAAGTTCTTAAAATTCCAAGGTTAGAAGTCCTTCTATCTTCAAGACTAGGAATATTCTTCTTTAAGAAGTCAAAACATTCCTTTAGATGGGCACGTCTGAAATTTTAATGTTATACAACTTTTTTGTACATGAGAAACAAATGTGAATGTCAAAGGTTTTTAGTTCCATTTTTTACTAGAAAAAATAGACAAATTGTTTTTAAAATGTGTCCTCAAAAACATATAATCGATCAAATTGTAAATTTAAGTCAATAATTTGTCTGGAACAGAACAATTGCTAGAGAGCATTTAAAAGTAGTACTTCAAAATGAGGCTATCTAGCATTCCTCTCTTCAATAATTGTGAAATTATTTTATTCAGGACATAAAATCATCAATGCAGACAGTCATTAGCACAGATGAAATTAATGAGCGAGATTTTCACAACCAATAAATAATTTTAAGTACAGACAAAAACATATTAGACAACTTCTAATTACGGTACTTTTATAACCACCATATACAGAAACATAAGTTAACACAAAACCAAGTCCACAAGAAGTGCCTATTATATGCTAGTGTGTAGATGGATGTTGACAGCGCCAAAAAAATGATGCCGACAGCGCCAAAAAAATGATGTTTTAATCATTCAATAAACACTAGTTACTGAGCAGTAGCAATATTTCTTCTCTAAACTTTTGAATTAAACAGTGCACACTGATTTTGACCATACCAAAAAAAAACACTGTATTGTATTCTCAACATCAAGAGTCAAAGTTCAACGAGACACAGACTGCCAATAATCTGGAGACTGTAGGTTAAAACCCCAGTTATGTTCTTTGTGGCAATTTGACTGAAGATAATGCATACAATTCATTTGTCCTCCACTGCTGTTTCATGAGAGGAGGTTCTCATTTGCTTAGAAGAGAACAGGTAGGCACTTGTTGGGTGACTCAGGAAAATGGGTTGTTCATAAAAGAAATACTTCTGAAACTGGTGTCAAAGTCCAACACACACTATGTTGATCAACTCCAAAACAGTCAGTGAATAGCTTGAATACGCACCAACACATGCCTTTCAAAATACTTTTGAGCAGTATGGAAAAATTCCATTCACTCCACCTTCATAGTTTCTATTTGTCCTACAACTAACAGGAAATATACATATTTATCTCTGTGCATTCACTCACTGACCACAATAAACCAATAGGTGTTGAGGAGATCATGCCACTGTCATTTTAAAAGCATCCGAATGAGTTCCAGATTAAACTCCAAACGAGACTTACGACTATTCCAAAAATGTATATGCAATATGTAGTCAATATTTGAACCACATCTCAATACATTTTCTGAACTGCACTCATGAATATATGCCACATCTGTCTTGACCGTCACCCTACTGTTTTATATATTTTTCGAGTCGTGACTGGCTTTACATGATCTCATCAACACTAATCTTGGTACCCCGTGTGAGATCTACGATACCAACCCATAACCTAAAGAACTGAGGTCATGTGCTCCTGTTACTCCAGCAAGTGAAATTCAGTGCACAATCAAATTGCATTGTATCCGTAGAACCCACCTGTTTTTCTCCAGCTTGTTGTGAACCTCTCGGGTGCCAGCTCTGTAGATACAAAAGCAGCTCCGTCATAAATAGTTCGCAACGACAATCATCAATCATAGTAAAAAAGCAACATTTTTCATCCATCTCAGACAATAATGTCACATTTCATGCCTAACAAGTCTCCTTTTATATACATTGTAATTTGCATACAAAATATCAACAATAAACTCAGAATGTACCAAAACAGTACTTAAGTCAAGAAAATTCACATATCTAGTTAATATACATATTTATCAATCAATTGGGCAAGCAAATCACCATCTTTCCACGATAAAATATTTTTTCTTTTACTGTACCTAATAATGGGTAAAAGAGACACACAATTACAACTTTTGATTGTTATATACAAAGCTAATATTGTTGATTTATGCAACACAATAGTAATATTTCAATAAGTTAAATTTCCTTGAAACTACAATTATATGATTATGAATATATCTTAGCCCAGCTACACAAACTTCAGTCAATGACAAGTTAATTCATGAATACAGATTTTGGCACAATTAGCCAAACAAGACTTACCTGAGGAAAAAATGGTCAGATGGTCCATCATATAGAGGTGTCACAGACCTGTAGGATATACAACAGTAATTGAATATAATACATTGCATAATGTATAATGTTCATAGTATGTTGTACCTATGAAATGACATGTATATTCAGTGCAAAACATAATTGAAACAGATTCAGAGATTCTAAAAGTGTTTGTTTTGGCATAACCCTTCCAACCCATGATAATGGCCCCTACTGACAAAACTTTGAAAGGTACCTGAGAGGAAAAATATTTTGTCAGCAGCATTAACGCTAGAATGACCATAAAAAAATAAGTACCCACACATACTTAACCAGCCAACCCAGCTGAAGTTTGCTGTACGGTTATGCACAATGATGGCCCTTTAACAGTTTATGACGCAAATTTTCCCAATTTATCTAGGGTCTTTTTCCCAAAATGGACAGAAAAAGGCCTGAATTCGTAACATACTATTATTTTCTTGTAGAAATTTGTTTAACGTTAATTTGTATGAAAACTTGTCAATATGTGTGAAAACTAGTCAGTTTTAAATTAGATTTATTAATGAATAGATCTTGTTTTGAAACAAACCATTTTGTTTTGTTTTATGATGTTTCATTAAAATATCAAAAATTATGCATTGCTTATTATCTGATGATATTTGTTTTTACGTTATGAGTTTGTGTTGTTTTTTAATAGGTAGCTAGGTTTCTCGATACTTAGGTTGACACTTAACCAAATTCCAATTTGTCTTGGCCTAAACAAACATCTACCAGAATTTCTATGTGATGATAGTTTATTTAATTCAAATCATGAACACAAAGTCAAAAAACATTCTTCCTTGAACTGCCTTATGACAATGAGTCAGAAAATCAACGTACATGTAATTACATATATTTGTAAGTAGTTAACTACAGATACACATACTGATAATAATTATGTGGTGATCATTATTACAAGTCAATGACTACCTTCCTCAGTCACTGTTAGACAATTCAGGGGTTTGCATATTTCAAATTTAATTTATACATGTGTTTTCTGAAAATGATAATGACATTTATAAATTGAGATGCACATACATTCGTAACATTGTCATTCTCAAGTTAAATGCCTCCAAAAATGTATTGATCTACGTTAATCATGTACAGTCACTATCTATTCCCAGTGAGGCCTAAACACTAGAAGTTAACAGGTCATTTAGAGAATGTATACAAACACAGACAAGAAAGATATCGCGTTTCAACTTAGTTGATTGCAGTTCGGCCATTGATAACATAGTATGTCACCAATATTATAAATATACGATGCATTCGGTCACGTGCCATCGTATCATATGACCACACGGTTGTCAAGGTCAAGATAACATGCTTGTTACTAATTATAGCCGTTAGCTCAGTAATCCACCGCTCAACTCACCCAGATTTTGTCCTCGGTCTCGCCGATTTAAGGGCTATATTGTTGTAGGGGACATCTACCGAAGTACCAGGCTCAGAAAACTGCCTTTCAACACCTAAACGACCCCTTTTGTTGTCGCCGCCTGAAATTTATATGATACAACGGACGCTTTAGAAATGGAATGGTGTGACGCTGTAAATATGCAAATTAGCCCCATCTCAACAACGCAATTCTTAAATTGCCCTAGTTACGAATCTCACAAAATCATGCGTAATAAACAACCAAAATCAGACAAATAACGCACAATAAGACTAAATTAGCCAGTATAAGTAGAAGAAAAATGGCAATTATTTACCAATTACGACCGTAACCAAAACTGCCATGTGCAACAATAACCACGTGCTACTTACCTTCTCCACGCGACTCCAAAAATTCGGCCGCTTCCAACAAAGTTTCCAAACTCATCCTTCAATGATTCAAAGTAACCACATATAACTATGCTGTGATGCTTCCAAATCGAAAATTAAACGACGCTATACTGCAGTTTTTATTTCAAATCAGGTGCTCACCAACTTCGGGGAAGATGGCGGGCGGCTTGATCAAAACATCGAGTTAGCAAAACATGAATAAACACCACGTGGATTTTGATTGACATTACAGATTGTTAGCCAATCAAACTGTTGTTCTTGCAACTAGGTCATATTATCCGCGCATCGGCAAATCACTAAAAAGGAGTGCTTTTCTCTAAATTTATAAAAACTTAGGAGATCTTAACTATTTAACAACACAAAGGTTAATTGCATTATCCTAATTCACCATATCATAATAAGAACAAAATACGTTTAGTATATTAGATATATATTTGATAGTTTTAACGAACTACTTTCTTTACATTTTAGCAAAATGTGGGCGTACGAGGATCGAATCACGTGAAGTCAGTCATGCAGATCGTTTGTAAACGTCATACAACATGACAGCTTCACGACACGAATACACAAATTTCAAAATACATGCGGTCTCCATCGATTGTTAAGTGCGTGCTTACCCGAGACATTCGTTCAACGGTAAATATCTTATATGTATGTGTAAGCAAATGATTTTGGTCATTTTAATAAGGATTTTGATAACATTGAATCGCTTATTTTTAACACATTTCATTTGAAATTGAGTTAGTGGGTGGGGGAAGTTCCTGTTTACGTCAAACTGACTCTGTCAGTCTGTGACTGTCATGCTGTGCAGAGTGCTTGATTTCGGCTTGCCACTCATGCTTTAATGGATTTTTAAGCTATTTGCATTGCTATGACTGTATAAATCATTGCAACTGAATAAATACAGCTAGTGTCTATATTGTGGCCACATCAGTGGAAGCTTGATTCATAGTGTTGGCTACTATCTGCAACTTTTCATGTGACCCTGTCATAAACTAAATAATTTTAATTTCAACTCTTACAAGTCACAATACAACTAACTACCAAATTAATCTTGCCAAAGTCGTAGGACCTATATATATGTGTTGGTACTGTTGCTGAACTGCTAATATATAGTGGCTGTCACCAATCAGAAACTAGGAGCCAATGTGGACATACAGTATTCAAAAGGTGAAACTACAATGCACCTAGCACAGAAAACTTAAGACATTGTATATGTTCTGAGGCCAATGTGGTAGCTATTGGTCTAATTATGTCCCCCTATTAGTGCGTGGAGACATATCAATTGATGTGCCATCTGTCTGTCTGCGCATGTCTGGACATCACAGTATGTCTGGGCGTGTTCTCCTAAACCAGTAGTTGGATTTCAATGAAACTTCACAAGAGGTATTGGTACCAAGTCTAGTTGTGCATATTGTCAGCATTTTAGATCGGATTATTTTGGCAGAGTTATGGCCCTTTAGTGATGAAAATTGGCATGGGGTGAGGGTGACACTTTGTTTCCTAAAACAAGTTCAAGTTTGTAAATTCTTTGCCAATTTTCACTAAATCAATTTAATATTACATACTGTCTTGTATGTCGAGGATCATTCAAGAACACTTAGTGTGTTAAGGTATTTATGCAAAAAGTGATACAGTATCTTATTCTATGATTTCAGATTTCCTGAAATAAAAACTAGTCAACAATGTGGATCATTTGTGATAACATTCGTGGATTTGTTTCTTCACGACCACCCCTAATCCTGTTCATGTTGTCACTCGGTATGTTTGCAATCGCTCTGCTCACAGTTGGTTATGTTGTGAAAGTGAATGAAATAAAGAATCCTGATGAGAAGGTATGTGTTTGTGCGTTTCTGAATTAAAACTTATTTATGAAATCAGATTTTAATCCAGATTTTGCTAAGTATGGGTTTTTTGTTAACTGTACAAACAAAGTTGAGTTTTCTATCCGTTGAAGTTTATGGTCAGTCTGTCAAAAGGTCAAGTAGTAAGTTTCATGTAAGATAATAATATATAAGGAATGAATCTCTAAATATGTTCAGCTTGTGTCAAACTTTACTGGTAAAGCGAGTCCTTAGTGACAGAGAATCTAAAATAAACAGATTCTTAGTGTTTATCATGCATCTCATCATCTGAATAATGATTCTTCAGATTTGCATCAATCGAATGCTTATTTATGAAAGAAACATAATGTGGAAGATAACTTTATCAGCTGTCAAACGAATGCACATCTATCAGTTGGAAGATTGGACTTGAAATATTGATTTATGGCCAATTAAAAGCTATCCGTATTGGAAATTATTGATTTTCACCTGATTAGCCGATAAGTTAATTGGCTTATTTGTGGTTGTTTCTAATTATGGGTGACATGTTTCTTATCTGCCTGTTTTATGTTCTATTGTGTCCTGTAAGTGACATACTCCATGTTGTTGTTTCCTTATACCAGTAAATTCATGTTGTGTTCTAGTAATTATGACAAAGTAATTCTTAAGATTTCGTCATAATGAAATAAAAGAGGTGAAGAAATAAACACATTGGTAACACAAGGGGCTCTGTAAATTGTAATACTGGTATTGTATTCAATATTGTATTTTGTATCATTTATCCAGGACTGGAATGACTTCTTGTCAGGGTTTAACAATGTGCAGTTCTGTATGCAATCTGGCAGTGATGACAACGCTACTGTGGAGGACGAACATCTTGGTTTACAGAATTATAAAGAAGTTCTAGGAAAGTTTCATTCCAAAATAAAGGGAGATGACTCTACTAGTACAACATCACCTTCAAGTTCTAGTGACATCTTGTGAGTACAGTGTCATGCTTTAAGTATTTATGTAGGAACATTTTTCACAAACTTTCAAATTTGAATTTTCTTTGTTTCTCCTCTTGCTTACCATTCAACAATAATACCTCACATTGTGTATATGTCAATTGAAATAACAATCATAATAAAACAAAAGAGTGATATGAAAACTTTTTCCCCTAACGACCCAATTTTCGTACATGTAGCCTGAGTCACTGGAGGGGAAACAAGGATATTTTTAAGGTTGGCCTATTATATGTTATATACATGTACTGGTATTTGTGAATCTTCTAATTCTAATACCAGAAAAAATTAATTCCAAAGAAAAGATACGCTATTGCCTATTGAATTGAGTTTTTTTTTCATAATTAAAATCACTTTCAACACCATGATTTGGTTAATTTTGTATAGTTAAAGGATCAATAATACTTAATTTTAGCGAAAAATTGTTAGTGGCTATATTTAAGATGCCGGTACTTCATTTGGAAGTTTGAATTAATTAAATTTGATATTTTTATGTTTAAAAAATATATCTATTCAAACTTTAGATGTCATTAATTTATGTTATATTGTATGATATTATTTCATTTATTAATCCCTAACCCTCTGATTGTTCATACAACTTTATACATGCACCAAAATGCGTATTTTTAATGTAATATTTAACCCTAGTTGCCCTATATGAGTCGGTGTGGTTTTTTAGAAAATAAATTTACTGCCTTAGCCATTTCAATTGTGAAAATATGCGCAATAAGTCCCAAATTTGGGAAAATAAGAGCATGGTTATTTTACTTATAAATGTTTTAATTTCCTGTTTTTGCTGAATGTATTATTACTTTTCAAAGTGCTCTATTCAGGATGGTAAAAAAGGCAGTAAAAAAAAGTTATAGTTATTTTTTTTACTTTTTGGGAAAAAAGAACACCTTTGGGGAAAAATGGAGGCTTTTTTGTTAGGGGAAACAGCCGATATTCGGCATTAAAATTGAACAAAAACAAATCACAGTGAGTGTAATTGATTTATTTCATTTCTTCATATTTCAGCACTGTGTCAGTACCAGTCTGGGTAGAAGTAAAACCAACGTTAGATTTTGTGAGCACACCGCATAATGTTACACATCTGAGCACCAGAATGAATGGAAAACAGATGGGGCTTCAAGGTGAGGAATCTTCAAGACCAGAGAGACTTGTCAATAAATTTTCTTACCATTCTCAAATACATTTACCTCATTTCATAGGCAGCGGTTAGATTCTTTCTCTTTAGTCTTTGATGCTGGTTTCCTCTTTTAGACACAGTGATGGAATAAAAGTTGTCTGATTTGGTCAGATTAGTGGATAAACTGTAATTTTGTTCAGTGGTAAAGCAGTTATCCTCTGATTTTTGAAGTTTTCCTCTTTTTGCCAATCAACTTTCTCACACCAGCATTGGGGATGTGATTATTTTTCTTGCAAGAAGTAGTTAATGATAAATTTTGATGACTACTTTTGACAAATTTTGTTATTTCAAAAACTGTTTTTAACATTGAGATATCTTTAAGAAATTATACAATACAAGTTCATATGATACCGTCATAAAGGCTGTATATTCCAAATGTTAAGTTCAAGAAATATTTTTCTCAACTCAAATTATGATTGATTACAGGTGAAAATGCAGACACAGATTTTAATGTGACCTTCACCTTACCATATCCATGGAATGCATCGCTGTGTCAGTCCAGTACAGATTGTAAAGTTATCCATATATTGACATGTGTACAGATGCAAGCCCCATTGAGGATGTTCCCTAACTCCCGGTGAGTCATAGTGGTATGGCGGTGTTTTCATTGACGCACAAATCTTGCCTCATTGTCACATTTTCTGAGAAATGACCCCTAACAATTATTTGTGTGCGTCCAGATGGACGCAATTTCTTTACGATTAGAATCACCTCAGGTTGTTTATCTTACATAATTTTCCGAAAATGTACTTTCACTTTCATAATTACATGCAGACTGTGTCATAGATTAAGCACATAAGCGTAGACTCGATTTAGCATATGACCCCCAACATTTGGAAATGACCCTCAGATACGAAAACCAGGGGGTTGCAATGACCCTCAATTTTAAAAGTCCAGGGAAAACGCTGTATGGTACCGGTATGTGTATTAATTGAGTGGTCATACATTATTGAATTTATTAAACTCGTTTCCATAATACAATAAAAACTCACCAAATCACTTGCCCCACACCACTGGGTGTTCGTATACTCTGCAATGAAGAATTTGTATGTGAGAAAGCTATCCAGCTGGCTTATGGCATGTCGGTGATTCTACCAAGGTTCCCGTTTGTTCCCAAAATAATGTTAGAAGGGGACTACTTCCTCCCTTATGACTTAAAAAGGCACTACATGACATTAGCTATTTATTAGCTATTAATGTGACTTATTACTGCATTTCAAGAAAAGGAAAATACAGCATTTTTCAGTATGTTTAACTTATATTATTGGTCAGGGACTCAGGGCTCTAGAAAGACCCGGACAAGTCTAATTGCCAATTCGGGCTACCAAAAGTTGAGTTGGACTTTATCCAGGACAAGTCTCTTTAAAGGTCTGAACTCGATGCTATATACATTACCCCCACAAAATGAAATTAACAGTAATAGTTCCTGTTAATTCGTACCCTATTCTATGCTCGGACAACTTACCTCCCATGTTGGACAAGTCAAAGTTAACTTGTACACTATTCCAGGACAACTGTAATTAAAGAAAATTTCTAGAGCCCTGTTGTTTAACGTAATCTTTAGCATATTTTTCATTTTGCATGTATTTTTTTATGAATGAATAATATTTATATATTTATAACATTAATATCATTAGGAGACTTAAAGGTGGACATTGTGAGACGGCAAACAGCACAGGAGGTGTACAGAATCATTACACGATGGTGAGCAAGAAGAAATCTGCTGTCCGACCCGTAGATATTGTCTGTGATAGTATGCCGTCATTCACCGTCCGGCACAAACATGATCCTTCATTGACCATATATCTGACACTGGTTAGTATGCTACTGTTAGTTCAAGATAATTTGTCTCTTGCTTCTTTTTATGAAAGTGGTTAAACAGGGGTTCCATTGGCCCCTTCAGTTGACCTTTTGACCCCTGGATTTTCAATAAAGCCGCATTTTGACCCTTGAATTTTCTCTACATTATAGATATTTTTGACTATAAAATGGTAAAATCCAGTTAAAATTTATCAAAATAAACCTTGAAATTCAGGCTTCAGTGGAACCCCTGTGGTTATACAGAGTCTTTGTGATAAATGTTAGTTTAATGGTCTGATGTATTTATGAAGGTCAGTTTATAATGTGAATATGGTTGTTTAGTGTCTTTCATGTTGTTTAGTGTCTTTCGTTTTGATTTCAGCAAGACAGATCGGCCATCAATCTCCATTTGATGCACACTAGCTACTTCCTGTTTGTGATGGTTCTCATGATCCTGTGTTATGGACTTGTGAGAGGTAGACCAGGATCCAGTAAAGTAAAGAATAATATTCATTATAAAGAGGTAAGCCTGGTAGTCTGTCAGTGACTTGTGTAAGCCTTTAAACGTGACGATAGCATTCCCGTTTGCCACGGATTTCCTCTGCTTTGAACAGAAAATGGTGAAAAAAAGTTGTCTGGTTTGGTCAGATTATGTGAAAAAATGGTAATGTTGTTCAAGGGGTGTAGGGTGTACACTCTGATTATTAAAGTTTTCCTCTTTTTGTCATTGAACATTTGCCCTCCGTGGTAATTCATCAGTTGCTTCATTGATAATTACTGGATTCAGATTGATCAAACATTCTGATATCCATCAATCTGCCCATCCATCCATCCATTCATCAATCTATATTATATATTGTTTTGTACTCGTTCAAGTATTGAATGCAGATGCATTTCTTGAAGAGTTCTAAAGTAGAAATGTAGAGGATAGTAAAA
Source organism: Mactromeris polynyma (assembly GCA_032209605.1). Taxonomy (NCBI): domain Eukaryota; kingdom Metazoa; phylum Mollusca; class Bivalvia; order Venerida; family Mactridae; genus Mactromeris; species Mactromeris polynyma. The sequence continues at coordinate 10,103,711 of JASFXZ010000017.1, forward strand.
GTAATTTGCAGGAATGTGGAAATAAAATTACAATTTTTGTTTAAAACAAATAAATGGACAGTTAAGAGAGTTAGGTCACGCCCTGTCTGAATATCTCTAGGAGCCTTATTCACAAACATTGTAAGACTAAAACTCTCGACTTGGACTTTAAATTTGCTGAAATGATATTTGCACGCCTTTCATTTTCATTAAATCTAGATGAATGAAATTTTGTCTGAATAATTGTTAATACCCACTCTGCCAATTTTTGTTTAAATTTATACTGTTATAATATCATAGGAGTAACATTTTAAAGAGTTGCAGTCTTAAAATGTTTATGAATAAGGCCCCAGGTCTAGAACCAGCGCAATATCAGGCCATATGGAGGCCCCCAGGTCTAGAACCAGCGCAATATCAGGCCATATGGAGGCTCCAGGTCTAGAACCAGCGCAATATCAGGCCATATGGAGTTCCATATAAGTCCTTGTATATGTGTTTTCAGGTCACAACTCAGGTTTGATTGGAAAGTATACAGCCTTGACCACAACTCTTCAAATATCTGCTGGAAGCTTGGAATCATGAGTCTGATTGAGTTCACCGTCTGCTCAGGCTATCTTCTTGTTTCCATCATTCAATTCTGTGATGCATGCATTGACTTTCCATTGATAAAAGATGATGCATTACCTTGATTACTGTATTTTCAAAGACATGTTTGCTTTGACCACTTCATGACAGATTTATGCATCAAAGTGTGTGGATTTTGTCTTGCAAAGTGTTTGCACCTTGTGCTCTTGTATAAATCTAAATGCTTGTATTGATATATGCAAGAACGTTCGGGAATATTTTCAAGTATGGTATTAGATGTTTTGTCAGCCACAAATGAAGATTTAGGGTCCAAAGCATTTGTGAAGTGGTGGAGATGCAAACACTTGAACTCTGTTTGTTGTACAGGAGGGAAATTTTGTTGTTATTTATATATTTTTTATTTTATTTATTGGTTCTAGTATGGAATATTACTGTTATACCATTTCACAGTTTTCATTATGTTATTGTAGTATGTGGAACTAAAGTAAGCATTTAAGCCTTGTTGTTCAGTTGTGAGAAGATGTACTATAGGAATTGGCGATTTATTAAAAGTGTAAATTTTGTTTGCATACTGATACATGTTGTCTGTAGGACATGGTCTGTATTGTGTTACCAATCTGTTGACCAATAAGAATAATAAAGTTATTGTAAGCTTCAGTCACAAGAGAGAATCACACAAAAAAAAATTGTTCTTGTTCAAGTTAAATTGTCATTCCGTTTACTAGATTATGTGTACAGTGAATGAATTTTTACTGTTAATGTTAATGCAAACTTTAGTGTTGTAGTGTTTTTTGTCTTTACAAAAAGAATACTCAATGAACATTTGTTGTCGGAGATTATGAGAATTTAATCTCTGACTATTAATAGCTGGGGTCCATTTTATTTCTCACTAAAGATTTTTATCTTACATAAATTATGGAACATAGTTTCAGCGTTTCTACCTGTATGAGGTATTTGAAATGTACTTGGTTAATACATGGCTAGGTGTTAACTGGTTGTAGTTATTTGCTTGATAGTATTACACATGTTAGAAGTATTTGTTCCAAAACTGGTTATGTTAGGAACATTAAACTTGAACTGAATCTGTGATAATCATGAACTCTATGTATAAATGAATGTTTGATGCTGAACAAGTTTAGCTTTCTACACTAGACTTGGTAAAATTTAGTGCTGTGTGTAGTTTATGTACATGTATTTGTAAATGAATATTCATACATTCATTTGGATATTCATACATTCATTAATTGTTGTTTATGTATAAATATTTACCATACTAATAGCTTTAAAGCTGATATATTTGATGGTTTAATTATTGTAATAATTAAACCAATTTAGTGAATATGGCAGGTGTTCAAAAAATACCCTAAAAAGTGCTCTTAAATCTTTATTACTTGACCGATAGTACTGAATGCTAAATTGCTTTATAATAAATGTGAGGAATCATAACAAGAAAGTCGAGGCATTCATTTGGTATAATAATCAACAGAAACGTAATGTCACTATCTCTAATCTGATCCAATGTCATATTGAGGACATCACACACAACACGTTTATAATCATTAGTGACATAATATGCTGTGAATGTACTTACCATAAATAAAATACAGTTTATACACCAATTTACCCAGGAATCAACACAGTTCCTGTATAACTTAGGCAGATTCTTGAGATAGAGCACTTAATAGCCTTTATTAGTGTTACATGATTTGACGATACAAACGCCTTTGTGTGTCGTCTTTGAGTCTCTCCTCTCTGCCTCAGAATCTATACAACTAATACATTGCTGTTTTTCTTCATTGCATTATCACTAAAGACATTTTGTAACATTGTCATTGTTTCGTTCTGTGACATTCCATTCAGAACATAAAATTTATGTCTATTGGACACCTTGCACATATTGCTACGTTTTTGCACATTTATAAACACACTTTAGAAAATGGTAACATTATAAATGTTTGAATGATACGCCATACTTCACTCACTGTACCTAGCTGGAACATAAGCAAACATGTGCTGTGTGACATTCCTATAGAAGCAAACATGTGCTGTGTGACATTCCTATAGAAGCAAACATGTGCTGTGTGACATTCCTATAGGGGCCCACTTTCGCACAATCTTTTATCAGTACAAATTATTTATTTGGAAATCAATTTGAAAGAAATGTACCTACCAATTCAGAAAGTTTCATTTTCATACCAAGAAATAGTAGCACCCTTCTAGATAATATTTGAACAACCCTTGTATTGAAGCTATTGATTGTTGTTTTTACATACCAAACATTTGACAACTGTTAATTCTTTTGCAAAGATAGTGGCTCATTTGTGTTGGGAAAATATGCAACAGATTTATTTCTATTTCATTATGTATATTACTGCATGTTGAAAATAATCTATTAATACATGTACATTGTAGTTTGTAGCGAGATATTACACAATTTGTCGACTCGCGTCTAACTTCATGAAATAGTGATTCATATACAAGCAGTCTGGTGTTTTCAAGACTTCATTAAAATAGAGTGACATTGAACTAGACTTAAAGTTTGCTAAAGTTTCATGATCATTCCTGTTAGGGGATTCGTGTAATAGTGGGTCATATTGAGCAGTTCTTTAACTTGCAGAAGAACAGGTTAGTACCGGTTGGTTACCTAGCAACACTGGTTTGGTCAACCGACTGCCATGCATAACTGAAACTGTTCAAAATGGCATTATAAATCTGATACACAACATGTAAAAGACTAGAATATAATTCAAGTGTTGATATATTAGATAAATTATAGTGACCTGTCAGTTTTATTTGTAGAATGGTATGTTCTATTTTCTTATTTAGGGGTATTTGTTAATCATGTGTATCTCCATTGCCACTCGGGTACAATCGGGCATCCATTACAGCATGTACCCCTTAGTGGCTGCACGACACTTATCTTTAAGAGTGCGATAGTGTGTGATTTAGAATATGACTTATACTACCCACTTTTCAATGGATATAAACGATTACCCGTTCCCAAAAATGAAATGCTTCGATCTAGAAATAGACCCAACGGGTCCAGTTGAACATCTTATTGCATATTACCATTGGAGAACATTTATTATTTTTAATTTTTCAGCTTGTTCCTCAACACTGGGTACTATCTGCTTATCCATTTCAATTATTGCACCATAGTGGCTGTTTATATGATACTTACCTTTATAACATGATTATGTATGACTGAATGCTAAAGTTTCAGTTAATATCATGAATTACCTATTTCCAAAAGTGGATTTGCTCCTACCTAAAAATAAAACGAATAACTTTCAGAAACAGGAAATCCATGAATTATACTATTCAATTTATTTGCTCTCATGTGTTCATTACTGTTTATATTGATATGCCATTTTGTGTGTTGTTTATTGTTAAATTGTTCTGATTGTCCAAGATGTTCTGTTATTCGGCTTGTATTTATTTGTTCTGAAACAATATAACAAAATAAAAAATTTAAAAAATGAAAATAAAGTATAGTCTGGCTTTTTATGTTTAACTGGTTGGCGAAAGTGCTTCATATATAGATGTTTTAGATGAACGGGCGAGTGGTAACTTGATTAGGAACTTAAAAAGGAGTGATAGCTGTCTACAGAAATAATTGTTGCCATAGCAACCTATTAGTGGATATTAGTGAACTCATACACTCCCTGTTCGGTATGTCCTTTTCAGTACAGCATTAAAATAAAAAACACAGATCAACTCTTGTGAATATGTTACATATTTTATTTCAAGAAACTTCCACTATTTATTGTTCCAGCTTCCTCTGCATACAACACGACCCATCGGGTTTTGACTGTGTTTCAGTTTCAGCAGAATCACCACAACACTTATTATTATCTCCCTTTATTTGTGATGGTATTTCAGAGTTGTCTCTCTTGGAAATTATTTTCACAGGTTTAGTTCTTTTCTGCCGGACTGGTCTATGAGCTTCGTTGTTATTTGTCCAAGGTCCCAGACTGTCATTTGAATAAAAGTCCATAGGATACACAGTCTGCCATTGAGTTGAATTCAAAGCAACTGACATCTAGAAATATAATTCAATTATCAGATCTGTAATTCCTATTCAAGAAGATAATTGTAGTAACAAAAACAACAAGTAGACATTATTAAGGAAAATATCAAGTTGGTAAGCTTCATTGCAGACTATTAGCATTGCCAGTACTTCATACTCAAGAAATAAAGAATATCAATACAATCATTGGTCTGCAGACCTAAACAGCTTTGAAGTTTATGTTATCATAATTTGCTTACTCCAAGATGTTAGTAGTAAACAACACTGAATTAAAACAAGACTTACTTCATATGGTGATAAGAGAGGCTTTTCAAAAGCCATTCCCCAATCAATGGACAGCCTTGGACATGCGATCTGAACCCAACTGAAACAGAAGTTATATTGCAGATAAAACATTTGATTCTTCCTTGTACTGGGTTTCAATAGAACATTTTCATTTCTGACAGTCATAGTTGATACTGATACCATATTGGGCTTCAAGGCCAGTTTATAACAGTATTTCCATAATGGAGAGTCAAACTTACCAATCTTGCACCTCTTGTTATCAGAGAACTACAACAGACTTCAAAGGTCATGAACAAGGTCACAATTTAATATCAATACATGAAAAACTTGGCCGACTATACATATATAACATTAACCTATAAACATCATTTGTTTGACTAAGAAGGGAAGTTGCATGCTCAATCATGCTTGTCCAGGTAAACATAGACTGACACAACTTTTAAAAATTGTGAATAGTCCCTTGACTACGTATTCAAAATATTGTGTTAAATACTCACGCATCAATATCTTTAAACAAGGCCAGCTTGTCTGGGTAAATCTCGGATAACAACACAGTCACATACTTTCTTCCACTTTCTGTGATACGTTCTTGTAAATGCTGTCATAGAAATTAAATATGTTAGCAATAACAAGGTGTGATGGTCTAAGGCGAGGGCATAACATTTTTATCCAAAGCCTTGAAAGGTGGTGGGAAGAGTTTTTCTGTCTGACTCCTGTTCCAAAGGCCTTAGGCAAGATTGAGCCACAAACTTCACAATCCCCTAGTTATGCATAATTACTGGTTAGTGACCCAGGAAACAGACAGAATGGTAAATGTTTGTTGTTATATCTTCATCATAATTGATGTAAAATTTAATCTACAAAAATTTTCAATGATTTAAACTTTTTGACCCCAAATGACCAAGTATCAAACTTTACCAAGATTTCGTTGAGGCAAACATTCTGAACAGGTTTCATCAGGATTGAGCCAAAATTCAGATCTCTAGTGTCCACAAATAAATTGTGGACGGACGCCTGGATGACCGTGATCCTACGATCCTAAAAGCTCACCATGAGCACAAAGTGCTCAGTCAAGCTGAAAAGGCAACACATAAATACTACAAAGCAATACCTTTAAAATTTTAGGATTGCCTTGCCTTCCTAGGGTGCCCAATATGATCCCAATATTTTTAGCGTTAGATGCTCGAGAAATTGAATCTTTTCGTATTTTCTGCATCTTATCCGTCTCGTAATATTCTCGAGAAAATATTTTACTGTACGGGTCATACCTGAAACAGCAATTAAATTAACATAATGTAACAAAACATTTCGTTCATGCATGTACATATTCTTAACTCGACTTGTTGATAAAAAACTTACATGATACAAACCTCTATCTATGTGATACTTAATGAACTAAGAACTTATTCTGATGAATATAGTATTATGCTGGCATGTATAGCATGAAATAAAATAAACAAAGTTATGAAAGAGAAGTTTCACAATGAAATACATTGTATTTATACTTAAAATATTTCACAATTTTATTAACCTGAAGTAAATTTATACCAAACAATAAGTCATTAATACCCATAGATAATTACCTATAAGCAGGTATGTCTGGATTGTGAATCATAATGGATTCTAAGTGGAATCGACCATCACCCAAATATCTGTAATATAAAACAATCAACAATATAAATACTGAATACCAGGGAGGTATGATGGGCACAGGGTGGAGCAGTGGACTCCGGATCTGAAGGTTGTGAATTTGAATCCCACCTCAGACGAGATTGAATCGCGAAACTTCACAATCTCTAATCAAGGCTCTACATGCAGTATAGGTTAGTAACCCAAGAAGCAGTCATCAAGAGTGATTTATATTAGTTGCAATAACTTGTTTCATGATTGATGTAAAATGAACAAGTTTAAACTAATACTGAATACCAGTACACTACAGTGTATATTTAAAGTAGAAGTGAATAATCTCTGTAAATGTGAGGATGAATTGGTGTGTATACACTAACCACACATATTTGTTAAAGATGCTAAGATAGGGTTACAATATTCAAACATTATTTAACACGCCATTTTCAAATCAACTATTCTGTAACTAGGAGAAGTAAAGAGAAACATAGAGAGTGACAACCTGCTGAAATCCTTTTTCAAATAACGAAAGAAACGGATGTGTACTTATTTTAAGTGGTCCGAGAGAACGGTAGTGTACATTTCTCCAAGGCACTTACCAGAATCATAGCATAATAGATACAATAATGCTGTCCATAACCTATGGAGAGTGAGTGATGGTAAGTAGACGGCATACCCCATTAACGGTTTTTGAACATTTTAACATACCGGTAGCCAGAAAAAGCCTATAATAACTTAAGTATCATATTGAATGTGAAGACTGCAAACGTAACGTCTGTCTTTCCTCATATTTACATGCTATATGTTTTGAAAATGATGAAAGTAAACTATTTCATCAGAATTATAGTAAAATGGTATAACTGGAAATATAGGGTAACTTGGAAAACGTGATTGTTCAAGTATTCGCCATAGTCTGATGACCATTCCAGTTATCGCAAATAGACTGTACTTACACAATTACATCGCCTCCTGATAACTTGGGTGACGTACATCCTAGAATTTCACCCGGCGACAAAGGCTTACATTGAGGCAATATCACTGCATAATCATCTTTCAAATGTTGACTTACTGACTGAAAAAATCAAAATCTGAGCTTTATAACCGATATCCACACATTAAAATCGGTCCAACGACTAACCGAAATACTACCAGAATACACATAAATTTTACATAGAAAAATCAATACGTAAAGGCTATAATAAACCTGTAAATTAATCCATTGTTGAAGTGTTGTATCATATCTTAATAATGAATAAGTGAAAACCTACATGTAACTATATTCCTAAAACTTATATTTTATTAGAGTCATAGTATCCAATCTTTGCATATATATAGTCATATATAGTCATATATAGTCATATATACCAGAAATCTCACCTGTAATGCAGTCACAAACTGTATTGTGCTAACAAGAGCTAAACTCATTCCTTTAGAAAAGTTGTGTTTCAACGTCTCCATAAAATGTACAGTGTCAATTTTAATATCCACAAATACATATAACATCTGTATCCCTTCTGTTCTGTCAATAGGCACTGAAATAGTCAATATTGCATTTTTCATACCCTCTATGCAGCCAGATGGCATAACATTATTCTCAATAGAGTGTTTAGCAAAATGTAGGAAACAATTACATAGAATACTCAACACAATAGTTAGGCCACATTAATTATGATACACTGTACTAAAGGAATAAAGTTTATGTAGGCAGGCATAGTGGTTAAGATTGCCAGACACCTGACAAAAACGTTGCGAGATCAAATAGCTCATTGGGCGTGGATAAACCATGATCTTTACATTCCTTGAATTTAGAGCAAGTAACCCAGTAAGATGTCACCAAGAATGATTCATATAAGAAATAAATTTGATTCACACACAAATTTAAATAAATAAGTATATAAGTGAATAAATGCAGAGCAGGGAAGGCAACATTCAGAAATTAGAACTTCCCTAGACAGAACTAGAAAGAGAAGAGGTACCAAAGTGAAGGACACAAGAACACTACCAAACATACCAGGAGGTACACGCAAGAAGGGAACACAAAAACAAGACCAAAGTGATAATGTTTATGTAAAAATAAGATTATAAGCGCTGCATTTATTATATTTTTACTGGTTGTTCATGACATGCATGCATAGAGGAAAATAGAAATTGATTTTAATAAGTCTTATACCTAAACAACTGTGGCCATAGTGTATCATCAGATCAGCACCTAGAGCACGCGCAGAATAATCATCCACACAGCATGCACCGTATGTAACATCACCCATAATCAATGTATCAGCATCTGTAAATCTACAATTATATACATCAGTTTATTAAGGGGTGAAATCATAACAACTCAACCTGATTCTTTGTTTATACGCTAGTTTCGTTCTTATCCCCTCTCATGGTATATAGACTAGTATGGCTCTCACCACTTGTATTGGTACATAGAAAATACTGTAAACCTAGAAAACAGTTCACTCTATTCAATTAAATGTATTTGTGGCTGGTATCATCTCGTGAAATTAAATAGCAAAAAAAACAGACTTCTTATATTATTGAAAGTATTCAGAAGAAATTCAATGAATTATAATAGCTGTAAAAATGTCAATGTCGTGAAAACCTTTAACATGAACATTTCTAGGTTTATTGCAGTCAAGCATACACGATGAAAGCGCCTTATTTAAAAGGGTTTATTATTAAATAAGATACATTAAACCTTTTGTGCAGGGTAAATACTAGTAACTTTTAATAGTTCCCTATCTGTGAAATGGATTGGATAGAAAACAATCATTTTGTACATTTATGCCGAAAAAAATGATATAAAGTAAGTAAGTGAATGCTAACAGAGCGTAATACAGAAATGGTCCAACAATAAAATTCATAGTCCAAATAATTTGTACAAGTAAAGCAAAATTTACTCTTCTATTATATCTGCTATAACACACGAAAACAGCAGAAGACCTTCTGGAAACTGCAATGCAACTGAAAATAAACAAATACGGTAGCAAAGAATAATAAACTTGTAAGGCGAGAATCAGGATAATATCATTGTATACTAAATAAGTAAGTTCATAGAACTGTTGCCTAGAAAACATTATTACATACAAGTAAGAATTTTCTCATTTTCAAATTTGTGTCTTCAGAAACATTTGAGATAGATCTTTTTGAACTTTAAGAACCCAAAGGACAGTCTTAAAAACAAGTCCTACTTTCAGTTTCACATAAGAGCTATAGGAACAATAATAATGTGAAGATCAAAGAATATTTTGGATACAAAAATACTTAAAATTGGTTTCTGAATGACAATACACAATTAATTGTTTTATAATGAAGTTATACATGTATAGTCAGATAAAAATCCAAATCTATTTAGATACCTCTTTTTGAAGACGCCTGTTTTATTTTCCATATTGTCTTTGGTATTTCAAAATTATAATTGTCCGGCAACTGCAAAAAATCAATTACATACTTTACTTTAACTTAATATGAGCTCATATATGCTGGAAGTGCAGCTGATGCATTATTTTTATGCAAAGATTTTAGGTTGTTTCCAGTATATTATAAGATAATATGTGTATGTTACCCTTTGTATCACATTTTTGACTCCTATTTACACAAGCAATCTTTATAACTAAAAGGTGCAACCAGAAAGTTTTTTCTGTAGATCTTGTAAATTTTCTAGCAAACGTAGGCCTTATTTAAGCTTTTAGTAACCATTTCAAGAAAAAAAAGCATATGCTCATTTGAACAATTTTCAAGCCACATTTCATCAGAAAATATTCATACATTATATTATAATTATGTACTTGCCTTCATAATATCAGCAAATAACAGCAAATGAATAGTGGTATAGTGGTAAAGTTGGTACACTGAGTATTATGGTAAGAAATAACAGCAAAATAATTAATCAATATAAGAGATAACAAGTATGTCTGTACTGTCATCATTTGATACTGTAATGATGCTATAATAAAGAATTAACCAATGAATTCCATAAACCTGTACACAACATACTGGGGTATGCTATAAGTAGATGGAAATTATGAAGTAATACAAGTATTTTGTAAAATAACAATATCAATGTACCTGTTTAATTGCTTGAAGAAGTTTGGGATCATTTAAAATTTCATCTGGAATTTGATGAGCAGTTCTGCGTGGACCACCTGTAAAGCAAGAAAATAGAGATTAAAAACTGTAACCCGAGTTCAACACTATTAAGTTGTAATGTATGTGGAACAGCCCATTCCAGTTTTTAACGGTATAATTTACAGCAATATTGACAAAGGAACTCCCCATGTCTTCTTACAAGTCAACCCTCAATATAGAACAGAATCTATTAAAAGTAAACCTGGTAGTGTCCACACTTCCTACACTCTGTCCACTAAACTACAACAATTTCATTACATTAAGGAGTAAAACTTGCCTGTAGGTAAAAGGAATAACGTTTATTGATGCATGAAAAATGAAATGAAAGGAAATGGTAATAAAATGTATTCTATTTTGATATATTCACATGCCAGGACGTTTGGTGAAATGAAATATTCTATTCTCCAGTCTAATCATAATAATAATAACATCTTTATTTTAAGAAGGTTGTAACACATTATGACATAAATATAAAACGATAGTTTGACGAGACATAAATAAACCAAAGTTGGGCAGACGCAAAGCTCCAAAAACAATAACTCGTCATCGCCGGTACGAAAAATGTAAACAAACGAGAAAAAGCAGCTTAAATGAGAAAGCTACTATGGCAATTACGACTGTTAAGGGAAAAAACAAGCAAAAACATCGATTATTTCAATTATTGGCTGTTAAATAATGTTTCAGATGCATTTTGTTCCTATATCATTAACGGGACACTTCTATACAAATGACCGGGTAGAATGTTTGATGATCCAATCCTTCTAACCTGTGAAATGTACATGTTTACTTGCCCACGACTTAAGGAAAACCCACGACTTAAGGAAAGGCAGCCATACATGTCAAAATATCCTTGTAATGTTAATGATATATAAAGTTGCTAATTTATCTGCTTATATCAAGAAATATGTCGACAAAAAACATAACATAGCGAAACATTTGCTTAAATAAAGAAGTTATAAACTGAGGCATGTTTGTTTTATCCGAAATGTACTGTTCGAATTAAATTAAATTACACAAAGTAATATGTTTTCGCGAATAAATCAATGTGCTCATTAAAATAATCATTTCATGATATACACCTGTGACGACTTTTCTGTCACTTTTTGCAGCAATTACAACACAGTCTGTCATAATTTAACGTGTAGATGTCTTTTTACGTCATTAGTGTGCCAGCTCGTTTACTGGGTTTATCTCCCCTGATAATGGTAAATACTATCTGCCAGTCTCCTCTACGTAATTGCCGGTCTCATCCGGTCGCATAATTTCCGGTCCCAGTTATGGTCTAAGGGAGACAACTGTGTTTAACCTTTTATCTTAGTTCCATTTCTATATGTTGTCGGTCATTTCGCAACTTTGTGTTCATAAACGAAAGGACTCTTCAAAATGGCGAACGCATGGGAAGAAGTCGCGCAAGCTCGGCAAGAAAATCGACGTGAACTGGTCCTTCAAGGTTCTAAAATAAGTCAACGTATTGATAAAAATGGGTTAGATATAAATATTTATCAACTTACGAGTCTGAATTATCTAGAGATATCCGGCACTTCACTGTCAACGATAGAACCTGACATCGGAAATCTGGTGAACCTTACAGCATTGTTATTGTGCAATAACCAAATATCTGAAATTCCTTCGACTGTCGGGAAACTGACTAAATTGAAAATTTTGAATTTATCTAACAACAAATTGGAATCAATTCCGGTTGAAATTGAAAGTTTAGTCGAACTGGACACTCTAAATCTTAACATGAATCAGTTGACAGTTTTACCAGCTGCTAACAATTTAAAATGTCTGCATGTGTTGAATATTTCTAATAATAATCTCACATCGCTTCCTGAAGGAATATTTGATTCAGAGCTTGTTCATTTAAGTCAAATTCTTGCTGGCGATAATCAGATTAGTGAATTGGCTGCCGAAGTTAGTGACTTGCCTCATCTTAATATGCTAGATCTGTCCAGCAATAAATTAACTGATGTACCTACTTCACTGAGTCTATGTCCAAGACTGAAGGAACTTATCCTTAAAAGCAATAAATTCAAAGACCGAAGATTTGGGAAAATGGTGGAACAGTGCCAGACAAAATCAGTACTAGAATACTTACACAACATTTGGAAGAAAGAAAATCAGCAGACAGGAAAGGTAAGTTCATTTCAAGGGTTCAGTGCAAGACTATCGTAACTACTATATACCTACATAGGAGTTATGATAGTCTTGCATTGAGCCCTCATTTTGTTTGTCTATTATGTGGAACTGGATGTTTTGTTGGCATATTTAAGGCTTTTTATTGCCTTTACTAATTTAAACCAAAATACTTACAAGTAGTTCAGCAATGTGTGTTTCACCTGATTTCATCTATTAGTAGTTATACTTGTATCTGTTGTTTCCCAGTCTATCTTAGGGCTCTTTTTATGTCACTGTCAAATACTTTTGCAGTGTTTTCCCTGACGTACAAATCTTGCATCATTTTCGCATTTTTCTGAGAAATAACCCCTGAAAATTATTTGTTATCCAGCGTCCACAAGTGTGCGTCCAGGTGGACACAATTTCTTGAAAATTGAAATCGCCTCAGTTTGTTTTCATACCTTACAGCAATTTTCCGAAAATGTACTTTCACAATAACATGCAGACTGTGTCACAGATTAAGTATATAATTGTAGACTCAAAATAAAATAAATAATAACCAATCCAAAATTTGATTCACTTTGAATGGTTGTTAACACAGTTTCGCAGAGCATAGTTTTATACCCTTCGGCTGTTTTTTAAAACCAAGGAAACTGACGATGTAACTATTAAGGTTTCTTTAAATATAAATGTCCTTAAAATTGTTAACAAATTGTAACTTAAAATCATACAATGTGCTGCACTCTTCTTTATTTGTTCTGGGCTGTGTATATATTTTATTTACTAAAAATAGTTAACTTAGCTTGTCATGTACTTAATAACTTAATTGCCATTGATGTAGGGCAAAGACAAGATAAAGAAAAACAAGAAGAAAAACAAGAAAGGGGATTCAGAGGAAGAAGTGAAGAAGGATCAGATTGTTGTCATAGCGTATCCTAAAGATGATTCTGGTATACAGATACACGTAACATCAGCTGTGTTAAATGTTCGACAGTACATTGTATGTTGTATCATTAGAGACTTGGATTTAACAAGCAAGTTCAAAGAATTTATCACGTTACAGGTATGATTTGTGTGTGTTTAGAAGGTCTACTAGTATTTTATGTGTAGTATGCATGTGGTTATTGTTTACAAACACCAGATATATTATAGCTTTACCTTGAGTTACACATGAATCCCGAATTTGATATTTGTCTGATTTTCTTTATTAGGCAGGTTTTATTTAAATCATTGTGCCTCGCTTGTGTCTCATGCTTACAGTAATAATATGATACTGCAGCAGCTGTCATTTTTACCATGAGTTTAGTGAGGTAATGGCCATAGTAATCAGCCATTTTTTCAGTTCAGTTAAGGTCCTTTTGATAGGGGAAATTTTGTATCATGAATCACCAAATTTGGATATTTCTAAGGCTGAAATTTTAAATAATTTAACTGATGGGGAATTTTCTTTCTAAGTGGGGGGGATTTATACTTTTCTTTGGGGAATGGGGCCCAATATCGGCCCCAAATTTGTCATAAAATGGGCTGATATTGCTTTGTACAACCAAAGAGCTTACAAAAGCATTTCTTGAAAATGTGTTTACTGAGGATTTTTAATCTATTGTACTTGAATTTTACAGACAAGACTTCACGATACAGTATGCCAGAAGAGACAGGTAGCAACCATAGCAACCCACAATTTGCAGAGTGTGAAAAATCCTTTGAAGTATGATGCCATGTTTCCAGAATTGTTACAGGTTATACAGTTTTACTCTTGTCAAGATAGTAAATTAGTGGAAGGATGTCAAATCCCTAACCATAAATATATTGTAAAAGACCAAATATTTTAATTTCCTTCTTTGTCTATTGTGAAATAAGTATACATGTTTATACTTATATTACCTTCAAGGTAGGAGAGCACATAAAACAAAATGGCATTCAAATATAAAGCATGTATACATACAACACAAAGATGTTCAAAACAGACAGATAAGCAGTATCAATTTGACCAGACATGTTGGGCAGTTAGACATAAATGGCCAACACTGTATCAGCATTCAGAACTTCATCAGCAGTCATCGAGAGTGATTAGTATAAGTTTTAAGAACTTCTTTCACAACCAATGTAAAATAAATAAGTTTAAACTAAACAAAAAAAAAGAACTTTATTATCTGTTTTCAACAAATAAGAGAATTTTGTGGTGGAGGAAATAAATATTTGGCAGTTGAATTATTATGTTGGATTAGATTATGTTATCATATTCATGGATTGATCCAAATTTTCTTTTTGACATTTATTTGATGCATTCACAACGAGTATTTTACTGTAAAAAATTAGATCGTTCCCTTGTTCAAACACAAAGCAGTGTCTGGACAGAAGCTGGTGGATGATCTAAGGAAAGAAGCTGATGAACTCAGAAAGGAGAAGAAGAGAAACACGTATTCTGGAATTCACAAGTAAGAGAAACTGCGAATTTCAGTTCTAAAAACTGCGACTTTCAAGTGAATTTAACAATAAATTGTGATTCTTACATTTTTCTACATTTTATGTAAATTGAATGAGGTTGAAATCAAATCCAATGAGGACTTCGCCCTCTTCTGTTTTTGTTTTTCTGTTAGCAAACAAATATTTACACCTCATTGCTTCAATTATTATCGCTTCTCACTGATGCCTTTTAAGAGGTATTTGAGTTTTTTTTTATAAAGTCATCTGAATGTGCAATTTATGACATCAGATAGAAAGAGGAAAACATTGAAGTCTCTGCTAGAGGAGTTAGACCTGGGTACATATATGTTCTTTGTTCACACTTTCTGATGTGAAACATTATTCTAAGAAAGTAATCAAGAATTGAAAATTTTATTAATCAGCATATTTTATTAAAATAATACTTTAACGTGTGAATTTACAAATTTGATTCGGCATTGTTAGACTGAAGTAGGAAAAGGGAACAGATTACAGTTACACAATACAGTCGGACCTCGTTTATTCGACAACCTTTTATCCGTAGACTTAGTATAATCCGAAATAAATATCAGGTCCTGATGTATCTTAAGCACGTCAAATTGAAATGGGTTATTCAAAATCGTGCAATAATCGAAATAATAATTCGGACCCAATGAATTCGAATGAACGAGATCAGACTGTAACTACAAGTATGTCATTAGTTGATATTCAGTTGGATATATCTTTGTATTTGTGTTTATTTATCGTCGCCACCGGTTTCCCATATGGGCGACGCCTCCGGAAGAATGTTATTCATATTAGATTTTTGGAGGATAGTGCATGATACAGGAGATGTCCCAGTTCCAGAAGCACCCCTGGTTCTTTTACGTGCCCAATGTAAAGCATCATACATGGGACATTGGTTTTTAAAGTCTCGCCCGAAAGACTGTTAGTACGGTCAGTGATGGAGCGGGGAATCTAACCTGCGATCCCTGGATTACAAGTCCAGCGCGTTACCACTGGACTACGGATACGCTGCATATATGTGTATGGCGTACATTTTTTAAGTTTGAAGTTTAATCTATTGTCTATGTGTGTTTTAGGTACTTGGACTTGCTGGCAGATAAAACACAGTACCCTTGTTTAGTGGATAAAGATGCTACTGTTATCTCATTTCCTCCAATAACAAACAGTGATAAAACAAAGGTATTCTTATGGCTAAAAGCAGTGTGTCTGTTTCCTGTGATGCAGCTGTCCTAATTCTTTAATCTGATCACAGTTATTTTACTGCACAAAAAATCTTCAAGTCAGTAATAGCATGTATGAGAATTTTCTGCGGAATTTTGCAGATTTGACGCTCGCAAGGGCAGTTTTGAGACAATTAAAGCCATCTTAGATGCTTACAGGCCGGGAGCTTTAGCGGCCCCTTGGACCACTAGCCGAATTTTCAGCTGATTTTGAAATTTTGCATTCTTATGCCTGTAAAAGTGAATTCTGTGCTTGTACAAACATAAAAGTTGTATGAAAAATGACTTTATTTTTAGTATGTTGCGGGAAACAGATATAATGTTTATGCCTTGTTGTGTTTATAAGCCTTAACCAAAAATGAGTGGCATTTGTTAGATGCCGTCTTTCTCAATTTAGTGTGATTCTAGTGTTTTCATTATTAGTGTACCAATCTTATTTCCTTACTTGAAAAATCCATTTGACAAACTGATGGAAATTCATGTTCATCTTATAAACAAGGAATATCTTGATTTGTTGTGCAACATAAAAAATGCCTAGATGTTAAGATTGCTGGTCACTCCTGATCCAAGATGGATTTCGGTAAATTCACCGAAATTCAGTTGATTGTTGGTACTGTACCCCTTTATCGAAAGGTTAACCAATCCGCGTAAAGGTTACAAATGTTGTTTGGTTGAAGAGAAATTGCCTTGGTCGTTAATGTAAGATTTGATTGGTTTTCACAACACTGATATGCAAATAGCAAAACCATGTTAGTACAGCTGCACCAAAAAAAGAGAAGAATATTGCTAATTATTTAGGAATTATTATTTGTGATTGTAGATATCCAAGGACACAACTGATATTCTGGTTGAGGTAACAAGTACAACAAGTCTCGATACTTGTAAAAAAGTCATGGATGAGGTTCTGTTGAAGATGCTGTCATCAGGTATCTGTAGTAAAGTTGTTGCCAAGGCAACTGGAGCAGATGCTAAGGGAAGTGACTCCGACAGTGATAGTGATGACAGAGTTGTCTTTGAAAATGCTACCTCTGACACATCCATAAAGTGTCTGACTGTTGAACAGGTCAAGATCGTCGATGCTGAAAGCACCCTAAAGGTTCTGTACCCTTCCCGGACAGATCTGGTTTCTGATGTTATTAATGTGATAAGAGATTGAGTTGTAGCAGAAGACAATTTGAAACTAGATAGACTCCCACTTCACGCTATATCTGTAATTATCTACCTTTGAATAAGCAGTTTCATTGGATATTTTATGGAGTGGTAGTTAACCATTTGAGGAACCATTTATTGCTAAGAAAAGTCAGTAAACAGTGTGTTGAAGCAGAAGCGTTTACAATTTTCTGAAATAACGCCAAATTTGGTATAATATATTTATTGTTTCACTGATTTTCAAAAAATGATTCATTCACATTTCTCACCCTCTTGGTGAACCACATGTGATAATTGATGTTGGAATAAAGTGACAGTAACACTGTGAAAACATCGTCAAGTTTGATTATCTTAACTTTATTTCTACATTGAACCTCCTACTTCCGGCTTATTTCTCTGGTATACATGTACGACCAGAACAGTGTCAGTACCTGATTCTAAATCAAAATACAGGATATTGATTAATCAATCTACTGTTGTAATGTTACGATGACAGAGGTGTCTATTCTTGTAAGGTGTGTGATAACAGTGATGTCTATACTTGTAATGTTTGTGATGACAGAGGTGTCTACACTTGCAATGTTTGTGTTGACAGAGATGTCTATACTTGCAATCTTTGTGTTGACAGAGGTGTCTATACTTGCAATGTTTGTGTTGACAGAGATGTCTATACTTGCAATCTTTGTGTTGACAGAGGTGTCTATACTTGCAATCTTTGTGTTGACAGAGATGTCTATACTTGCAATCTTTGTGTTGACAGAGGTGTCTATACTTGCAATCTTTGTGTTGACAGAGATGTCTAAACTAGACCATTGTTACTATATGAGATTTGTGTTGATTACTGTAAATTATTTAGTTATTTATCGAAACCTCTGCATGTAGAAGAGATGATTGATTTAGTGTAATGAATTAATGATTCACCATGCCTTCAAAATTTAAAGACTTTCCCATAATGTAAACTTGGATTGAAAAAATTATAATATACTATTAAAATCTTACAGCAACCTGATATAATGTTTGTTATAATATAGAATGCTTTTTCTATTCAACACCAGGGACATATAAACCATGAATCCAAACAGGCTGATATATCGATGAAAAGATGAGAAAAAAATCATCTAGCCACAATCCTTGTGGATTTCCGATACGTTATCGTTCAGCGAAAGTCGGCAATCTCCGTTCATTTCTACCTGTTGTAGGCTCTGTTGATCGAAATTTCAACAACGCTCATTCAGTCTTACAATTCAGTATTGAACCAAACAATGCATACAAGCAAACAACAAGATAAACACAAAATATATAAATAACATAAAAATATATAGCTGTTGTAAATATGACGATTACGGCGGTTCAAAATTTCAAATTCTTTCGAATAGGAAACAAGATGGTGTACATCGCAAATTATTTACTGCCAATCGGAGCACCTCGGTCATTTATTACTGATCATTTTCGTAGAATTGTACGAGGTGTTCCGATCGTTTGATCTCGGAAGAAAATCTCGCCACTTGCGAGAATCTACACAAGTCTAAATACATATACGAGCCTGTTTCAAATCTATGGTTTATATGTCCGTGTCAATACTAACACCATCTAAGAAAACATCTCATTGCATGTACCAGCTGTGAATCAGCTACCAAGATAAATATGCCCTTAAAACCCCTAGTTTATCATTTTGCTACCTTTTGGGATATCTATGTAAGCACAAGACAAAATGATTGTGAATCGGTGAAGTTATATTTCTATCAGACTGATACTACACTTTAAAACAGGACATTTATATGCTCCCCAAAGACCACTCTCTGGTTAGTATGTGCGTCCATCCAGCATTCGTGTTTACACTAGATCTCATCAACAACTGACCAGAATTCAATGAAATTTAATGGGAAGCTTTACTACTAAGAGAAGTACATATTGCTGACTTAATCCAAATCAATGATTTTTCACATACTTTTGGGAGCATCCATCAGTTCTACTGATACTTTCTTGTTACTATTGATAGCAATGGAATTAAAAAAAAAATTCTTTACATAACTTGGGTTCTTATTGGCAACAAATATATATATAACTCGGTACCAGCTGTCTCAATACATGTGCAACTTGGTACCAGCTACCATGATACCTATGCAAATAGGTACCAGCTGTCTCTAATCATGTACAACTTGATACCAGCTGTCTCTAATCATGTGCAACTAGGTACCAGCTGTCGCTATGCATGTGCAACTAGGTACCAGCTGTCTCTATACGTGGGCAACTAGGTACCAGCTGTCTCTATACGTGGGCAACTAGGTACCAGCTGCCTCTATACGTGGGCAACTAGGTACCAGCTGTCTCTATGCATGTGCAACTAGGTACCAGCTGTCTCTATGCATGTGCAACAAGGTACCAGCTGTCTCTATACGTGGGCAACTAGGTACCAGCTGTCTCTATGCATGTGCAACTAGGTACCAGCTGTCTCTATGCATGTGCAACGAGGTACCAGCTGTCTCTATATACATGGGCACAACTAGGTACTGGCTAAATGACTGCATCTTTGACTTCAAGTTTACTACACAAATGTTACTAACGTTACATAAGCATATTACTGTAAAAGATGAAACCTGGTCAAACAACACGAAATAACTCACGCTGGTCAAACAACACGAAATAACTCACGCTGGTCAAACAACACAAAATCACGCACGCTGGTCAAACAACACTAAATCACTCGCGCTGGTCAAACAATACAAAATCACTCACGCTGGTCAAACAACACAATTCACTCACGCTGGTCAAACAACATGAAATTACTCACACTGGTCAAACAACATGAACTTACTCACACTGGTCAAACCACATGAAATTTCTCACACTGGTCAAACAACACTAAATCACTCACACTGGTCAAACAACACTAAATCACCCACACTGGTCAAACAACACGAAATCATTCACAATGGTCAAACAACACTAAATCACGCATCAAACGATGGTATTAATGTTTAGAAAAGACATGAACTGACGAAACATGAATTCTCTCACATTAGTACTTTCCTGTAAAACTATCCGGCTTATTTGTCTACAAGGTCTCACTTCTTCCTGTAATTTGCATTCTTAACTTAACAAAAAAGTGGAAATTGACATGGTAAGGACATCCTTAAGACTGTTTGTTTGTCATTACCCTACCTAGCAAAATGTAGGTAATTATTATACCCCCACATACATGTACCAAGTATATGGGGGCTTTACTGGAGTCACGGCCGTCTGTAGACACCTCAACATTCATTGGAGTAGGCCGGGCCATTTTCAGGAGCAGAAAGGGTTACGCCAAACAAACAAAAATTTTAAGAATGGTCTAAAAGATATGTCCTACATTAAAGTCAATGCTAACATTCTCATACAATGTACGATGTCGTCTATGGCTGCCTTCTGTCATACTTTCTGATTTACTGCCTATTTCATTTCACAAATAAAGTAGGTTTCATAGCCACAATAGCTTCTAATAAAGTACCAGTTTCGTCCGACATCCATGAGAGCACAGTGGTCTGGACTATTATTGCCTTGCATTGTGTCATTCCAGAAGTTCGCTGGAATGGTATCACCACTACGTGTCTTCCAGCCATCTGGATCGTGGCAATTAGCTGCATTTATGTTGTTGCCATCAACACGATACTTGTTGACCTCGTCATAGCCTTTGGAGTGTTGAAATATTAAAAGACAAAACAAATGTGTGGTACATGTAAGCATCCTATATTCATGACACAAGACATAAAATATGCATCCCAATAATCAGTTGTTGGCGCCGCCCATGAGGGCGGGGCCTTTAATGGAATCACGAAATGTTTGAGACTATGGTAGGAGCATCTATTTATAACTGAATCTATTTTTTTATTAAGGGTTAAACTGCAGTAAATATTACACGTTACTTTTTGTATTTTTATGATTTAGAAATAAAATATTTTTAATGCATTTGTATTGTCGAATAAATGTCATTTACAAAGTTAAAACGATATGTTTATGATAAATACTTGCTGATCCCCGAAAAATAGGACGATTCTACATAAACAGCATGTGTGTTAGGTGTCGAAGATAAAATGTTAAAAATTAATTATAAATGTTTTCACTTTACTTAAATCAATATTAACACAGTGGTACTTGTAACGTGGATATTCATGCAAGTTACGGTGTTAAAAAGGAAATACACACCAATGATAGTGTGAAAATGGACTATTCCAAAACGGACGATTCTACATAAACAGCATGTGTGTTAGGTGTCGAAGACAAAATAAAAAATAATTAATTATAAAAAACTTCATTTTCAATTTACTTTTATCAATATTAACACATTGGTACTTGTAACGTGGATATTTATGCAAGTTACGTTGTTTAATAGGAAATACACGCCAATGATAGTATGAAAATGGACTATTCCAAAACATTTTCCCGCCATTACGCTATTCCAAAACATTGTGCACCAGTTCTGCGGCGCCCTTGGATGCTTTGCATCAATGCATTTCTTGTTTATTTATAGAAGGGAAACAAAGTCAGTTTGTAATGAATAACCAATCGCAACATCTCGGCAATTTCCGTAACAGTTCCGAAAGAGTTTTAAATCAAATAGTCGAGGCGACCCGATTGATGAATAACTTAATACCAATGTAGCAACGGAGATTAATTTTCCAAAGTTGCTTAATTCAAGAAAGGTCAACTGGCCGCCCTATATGACTAAAACATTGATGAGAAACGGCGTAAAAACCAGATGGTAACAAACAAACTAATAAATTTAATAATTGACTCATATATTTCAATTACGCATTGCATCGGCAAAATAACCACAGTGATAACGGCACGTATCGCCATTTGTTAGTTCAATGGTGAAGTATTGGTATACTCATGAAGTTATATACGCGTCTGCGAAGTGATTTTGGTGCAAATAAATTATACATATGAGTCTGAATGATATAAAATTTTAAAGATATAATTTTTGAAAAATATGACACTGTACAGTTTTATGCTTGCTAGTAAACATGCATAAAACATTGATGTAACGTGAGAAAACAACTTCACTTTGTTCATGATTACCATACAAGTTCAGCTGACGTGTGTACAAATCTAAGATCTAAAATAAAGTAAAGGTTCAAGAAATCTACATAAAATGCCGTGAATACTATACAGTGTTACATAACTTTCTGTGCAAACTTTCAGGGCAACCGAACGTAATGTGTTATTAAAGACGGTCGTGTAATAGACATATTCACCTGGACACTGAAGAAGATTTCGTATAAAGTCAAACTTTGCCTGTGTGATGACTTGGACTAGAACTGCTCCTTCGTCAATACATCCATCGAGCGCTTGAATTTCATTGGCATATTGTCGCATAACTCTGTATACAAATATACAAAAATACGACGTACGAGTATATATTTTACAAATATATTTATTTCATTTCCGAAATTTTGGGACAAAATGTTAGTCACAGACAATGAGTTGTATTTCCTAGTGCTTGAGTGGGGTCTATCCCACACAATCTTGTAAGAGAACCACTAGACAACGGTACACACCAAATATCAAAGCTCTAACCCTAGTTTGCACTTTTAAAATCTATTTTAGCTCCTGTGCAACAGACCGGAACCATTTATATACCTTCAAAAGAGGACCATTTAAGGATCATTCCTATGAAGTTTGGTCAAAATTCATAGAGTGGTTTAGGAGGATATGTTGTTTATAGTTTCCACTATATACATATAGGGAACAAGCCCGGCCATTTTTTTGACGGAACTTAATGATTTATGCAATCTTGTAAGAGGACCACTAGACAATGCTACACACCATATATCAAAGTTCCAGACCTTAGGGTTTTGGACAATATTTAGCTCATGTGACCTACTTATACAGCAGACCGGCACGATTTATGCAGCCCACCCAATGATCATTCCTGTGAAGTTTGTACAAAATCCATTCAGTGGTATAGGAGGAGAATTGTTTAAAGAAATGTCGACGGACGACGCACACCGCACGACGCACGACGATAACGACGGACATCCAACGATCCTAAAAGCTCACCATAAGCACTTCGTGCTCAGCTCAGGTGAGCTAAGATACACATTGTAACAAAGCAACTACATATATATGTATACTGATATATTAGCCTAGCTTATCCCATTGCAAGGTCGGTTTCTACACCATTCCTCTAAACATATAGATGGTTTTAGCTAATTGAATAAAATACAGAATCTTAATGAATATTTTTGTGATTTTTAGAAAATGGATCGTGTTCGTAAAATGACGAAGGCGGCATCTATTGATTTCTCTGAAATTTGGATATTTTATTGAATACGTACAATTCTCATCTAAGTATACGCAATATTAGATGTATATGATTTGTAGTAAATATAAGTTTTCATACAACAGAAAAACATTTCTACACAGATCAAACGCATTTTAGTCACGTTCTCCAAATATGATATGTTGGACTGTTTTGCAGTAATATTAATTTTCCTGTATGCAATTATCAATTATTAAATTGTTACTGAATAACAAATTTAGCGACATTATAAGATTTTTGATAATAGAATTACGAGACACAAACTTAACACCGTCGCACCGACGTGGACAAATCCTCACCTCTAGCATGAACCTATGTAAAATTGAAGTAAATGATTTTCGCATTAAAAATCATTAATCAGTAAATTAATTTTATTTACCTGTACGTAAATAAGCTACTGTCCACTAGTTCGACCGTCCGAAATATCGTATCATCGGTCGGGCATCCATTAACTTTAAAAGAAAAAGTGTTTCGTATGTTATGGTGCCATACATTGTATTTCTGCGTACACTTAGTCAGATAATCACAATGAAAATGTTGTCAAATTATGTCGAAATATTTCAGTTAACGACCAATTTGATTTGATATACTGTTAGATGGTAACATCAAGAAAACGTTGCTAAACAAATATTTCGTGAAAAGTGAAAAAAAATTGAATGCTGCGTAGCGGTTGTAATTCGGACCAGGACGAGAATGAGATTACCGGAGGATTATGGCTTTCATTATTTTTACTGAAATATATAGTACAAAAGTATTTCTATATGTTTTTGTATTATTATGAATATAATCGTGTTACCTGGCACGAAATACGACGCCCCAGGTGAAGTTGTCGTAGTTACTGTCCAGTGGGGCAGGGTTACGTTGATAAACTGACACAATTTGTCATTTCCATCCACGTAGAAAAATGATTTACATGTGGCATTCTGTGTACATGCATGACTGCAATGTATCTGACTTCTTGTCACTATGCTCCAGCCTACGTCAGATGTGACGTCATCGAAAGCTATGTTCCTTTGATACAACAGTGCGTTTCCAATGGCAACTAAGTAAAACAACAGAGCAGTAACCAGCAGTTCGTAAAACAATAATTGTTGATATTATTTAATGTTTTAAAAACATTTTATTATTTATCCTCATAATTTCATGTTGTGCATGTATACATGTGTGGTAATACAATGATAATATTGTTGTTGCTGTAGCCTTATAGCAAAATGAAACGGCATATACCCAGTCACCAATCGTAACTACTCGGCGGTATCCGGCAGAGCTCGGAATAGATACGTTATTTATATCTCCGAGGTGTTCCGAGTGCCCAGTCACCTACGGAAATGAACCAAATCTGATTTAACAGTCTACGAGTCATCAAGCATAATGTTACAATTATATTACATAAAATGTATACATACCTAGTGCAAAAAACAGCATACAAATAATACCGTTAACAATACAAGTGAATTGTGTCATCCTTTTCAACTGGATGCCAGTTATTTAATAGAACAAAAATGCGATGAAAAGTTCAGTTTAGATATGTAGCAGTCCGCGTCTTTGGTGACAGGCGATTCAAAGAAAGAAAGTGACATTTGAAAGACGAAAATAGTGTTATCGAATTCTAAAGTAGGCCTACCTCGTACACATTGACTGAGTGAATACATACTTTATTAAATGGATTACTTAATTATAGATCAAATCTCAAGGGGCTTAGCATATTGTTGAGAAACTACAACTAGTAGGCCTACCTAGGGGTCCAAACTTAATATTGCTCTATGTTTGTTTTCAGCAACTGACGTTGTTGTTTTCTGAGAAACTATCAAAAGAATACCTGAGTCATCAATAATTTACAATGTTACACACATGCTCAAAAACGTCATAGCTGTACATCGTTCGATTGTGCATACAGTACGTTCTTTGGAAACTCAATATATCTATACGGTTGTTAAACGAATGTATTATGTTTCCAGATAAGCTATATATAGGTGACGAAAGCTACGCATGTTTGTTCCACAACGGTATAGAAGAACACCTTTGTACAACATCCAAATATTTATAATTAAAAAAATAATTTTACTACAGTACGCTAATTGTGTCGTTGTTAAGTAATCTTAGACAATGTATATACAACTGCTACATATCTCGCGAAATTTGCCTAATTATACAAGTCTATTTTGGGATCAATAATTTTTATTCAGCAACAAATGCAATACATTTTGTAACAAAAGCTTGCGCACTTTTGGTGCACTAAACTTATGAATGAATTTATTCATTTAAGATATGCAAATATAAACCATTATTCAACCAGTTGTATTTGACATTTTGAAGTGGGACATATTTCAGAGTTTAGTGGAATCGATCGATCGTTTATGCAAACAGTTCACTAAATAGTGCGTATTTACACATATCAACTATATAAATTTGAACAGTTGTATATTTTTTTTAAATTTAATTAATAACCTTTTTATTATTTTTTCATATGAAGTAATAAGTGTCGAAAGCGATTGTGATCAATAAGAACTGAGACTAATATATTACATTCCTGCACGTAGTACGTAATTTGCAACGTCTTTCTTTTTATCGGTCAGTTAAGAATGAAAGCGTATTCTTGATGAATTCGTTCAAGTTTCCCCGACCTAAAAATATTATTTATTAATAATAGTGCTAACGATAAATAATTTTCAACTTCAAACCAATACTATCATGAGCCTTAATTGTTGTGCGAAAAAAAGTACAAATACGATTACAGTACGTATTGCATGCACATGAGACATCATAGCGTACGATCAGTATAGTAGGGCTCACAGGTGGCCGGTGAGTAGCCATGACATTTAAAACCCGCATTGAATTTTTTTTAATGCGGGTTTTAAATGTCATGGCTACTCACCGGCCACCTGTGGTAGGGCTAAGACCTGAAGGCACAGTATTGTATTTGTATTACTGTGTTTATGAGGTCGCCCGTCGCCGCGCACATTTTATAATGCACTTTATGGTATTTTGGTCGACCCGGTATGTCCCCTGCACACCATAAATATACTTTTTTGAAAACGAAGGGGGAAATTTACCTGCCAGTAGAGCAGTATAGGTCAAACAGACAATTTTTGAAGCCAAAGACGGTCACTGCACAGTGCCAATGAGACATGTCGTACAGTTACCATTTTCCTGGCATCTAACCAGTACTTTCCTGTTTACAGTACTATATTAGGTGGGAAACACTGAAAAGCATTTCTGTTTTATCCGGTGAGTGATCGAACCCACGACCTTCGGATTCGTAGTCAGCAGCGTTAACCACTGAGCCACAGGGCCACCTATACCTGAAGGCACAATGACATTAGCATAACGTCATAGGTTGGATCAGTCCATATCAAATTGTAGGTAAGTGGAATAATCTTGATCAATGAGGAGCTTTGTCGACTTTTAAAAAGAGAAAAACAGTTTGGGTTCAAATCCGTGAACTCATAGACAGACTTTGTATTACCTCATTTTGCCAGAAATGGTATGAGTGTATCACCAAAGGCTAATTTTAAACAAACAAATAAAGGTATGCACACATTCGTAACAATTTAGACCTGCCATGAATTCGTGTGCAAATGCGAGGCTCGATCATATTATTCAAGTTTAATTGTTAAAGAAAAAGAAATGTATGCGTATCATGAGAAGCAAAACAAAAATCAAAATGTGTCAAATTTAGCTGAAACACAAATACTATTTTTTGTCCAAAAAGGAAAGAAAAAATTCATATGAAAAAAAATCGACTCGAACCCATATCCTCTAGATCTATGCCACTGAGCTACAGGGACACTAGCTAACACATGTAACATTTATTGACTCGTGTTTTATATAACACTATATCAAACACGCGCTTGTATGACACAGCATCTAATAATCCCAGTAAAACAGTTTGCTAATTAGCATAGGTAAATATCATTGTGCAATCAGATGTTGGTCCTATCAAATTTAGGTCTTTGGTCCTATTTTATTTTGTATCGCAACATTTTGAGAAACTTCATAGGGAGGCAACTACGAAGGTCATATTTTAATATTTTTGTAAGAGTTACTTCCCTTAGATCATTGATGCGTGGTTATCGTTCCGTACTGTCCAAGCACGGCACAAAACGGTTATTAGCTGATTTACGAAACGGTGTTACATTAAAATGTTTCCATACCTATCAGAAAAAGCAAAGAACTTACAAATGTATAAATTTCGATTCACTAGTTCGTAACAATTGCTGTTGATGTAGTTTTTCCATTCACTGTATTATACTCACGAGGTCAAACACTTATATGACTGTATAATGTCACGGACAATTAGTGGTAAGTCTATACAATGTAGTCACGATCAAATCATCCTACCGGCCTGTCTATTTTTAATTTTACAATCAGTCCATAACTGATCTTTGTGGTCTTGTATATTATACAAATGTTTCAATATTGTGTCATTGTGGGAACCTGCTCAAACAGATCAAATTTCTATGGCATACGTAAAAACAATCCCAATCAAATTAAGGTAGTGGTTGGCCTTGTATATAATTCCACTGACAGCATGTACATGGTTCAGATAAAATGACTGATAGAATCAACAAGTTTAGCCAAATTCACAAGAATTATCGATCATACTCACCGACCTTGGACGTTAAATTATACTAGTTTTTGAACATCACTTAGCTGTGATTCATCTCTGTTTAAAAATTGCCAAGCAGCAAGTTTCTATGTTTATGTTACTTTGTTTCAGATGGTTCAAATACCAGCAGTCTGGTTGTTATTGTGTTGGATACAAACCCAGCTTGGTGGGGGAGACTAAGTAGTCAAGGAAACCAAAAGGTAAGCCAATCATTATGCTGCGACAAATGTTGTGATAAATTATTAATCTAAAGTTCTGCATTAAACTAACTTAAGATACTTTAATTTTAAGGTTGCGCACAAAACTTCCTTCTCAGAAACTGAGTAACACAAGTTTTGCCAAATTCCCATGTTATAAATATCCCTATTGAAGCATTCATTTCTATTATTGCAGGATTATTTATTCTTTCATTTTTTATATTCAAAACTTACACATCAGCGCCGTAGAAAGAAATCTTATGACTTTAAAATAATATACATATACCAAAAAATGATCAAGTTAGTCGGTTCGAGTCCGCTGGTTATCAGGCAAACATACATGGGTCAGCATAAGCTAAGTATTCTTCATCGTGAAACCTCAATATAAACAAGACAACTATTGGTTCTGAAGAAAGTCAGTCTCATTAGTTAGGTGGTCTGATTTTGAGTATAAAATACGGAATAAAAAATTGTAAAATACATGAAAATACAATATAATTGTAATGATGTTAATAACTTTTAAAGTGGTCTTTAGGTTAGTGTTTTACTTTATGATCTATATGTTATTTCATATGGATGTTAATGTTTTACGATGAATCTTTTAACCATTAAAATATCCAGTTATCGCTTAGAAAATCTGTTTTGCAGCTTGTTGCACATTAAGGTTTAAACATTCCACAAGACATGACCTCAACAGTCAGCTGTTATTTTTTATTACAGCTCTGTTTGTCCAAGTGTGTGGATTCCTTGATGGCATTTGCTAACTCACATCTAATGATGAACCATCTCAATAAGATTGCTTTCATTGCTGCTCACTCTAACTTCAGGTAAGTCAGGAAACTTCAGGGAGTTGTCCATCGCTGTTGAATTATGAAACTGTAGCATTCGCTTAGAATTAGAACTTCATTTCCTATTCGTATTTTCATGCTCCGCGAAGCATATAGCCACCACTTCGTCTGTCCGTGTGTCCATATAGCCTTCTATGTCCATGCTATATCCAGCAACCAATTGTCTTGAATTCTATGTACTTAAAGGGAAGCTTCACTAGCGAGAGGAGATGTGCATATTGTCAGCATGTTTCAGTTTGATGATTTTTCACATATTTCAGGAAGCATCCATCAGTCCTACCAATAATCTTGTTTTTTCATATTAGCAATGTTTTTTTTTGGATAAGCGCAAATGTTATTTGAAGGTAGTAGGAGAGGAAAGAATATCTAATTTTAGGCCAGATATCAATAACAGCTGGAACTACAACAAGTCACTGCTGGAAATTTTCTGTTTAATTTTTTGTTTCATTTTTTTGTTTGTTCATATTTCACATAAAACAAACATGAAAAATATATTTTATATAATTTAAATATCAATGAATATGCATTATCAAAGTATAAATTAATAATGTATACCTCTGTAAATTTTCTCTGAAAAAAGAAGTTTGTAATGTCTTTATACATGTATTAAAAAAAATCTTCCCTATTTTTGAACAAACATGGTTTTTTACAAGTTTTTTCCATGCATAACATGACTTTTTTTGAATTGGTTATACATTTATCATACTAAAGTTACTTAATACAGATGTAGCAACAACACTGGGTGAAGCCTGTTCAGATGGGCCAGATGCATCTTTAATGGACATTTTATTTTTTTGCAGTCAGTTTATGTATCCAAGGAGACAACAAAGGGAGGTCACTGATGTGGATATCAGCATTGGAGAAATAAATGATGGCAAATATGAAATGTTTGAAAGAATGAATAATCAAGTAAAAGAAGAAATTAAAAGTCTTATACTGAAAAGTGAGTATTCAGTTTGCAATACATGTTAGGTATTGTGAGAAACTTGCAGTATTGTTGAAGCTGTTTGAATATTCTGTTTTTCAAACTGATGAACAATAGATTAGTGCAGAAAAGGTCACATGCACAGAATAACAATAGATTAGTGCAGAAAAGGTCACATGCACAGAATAAGACCTTCCCTCACAGATCCTTAGGGTTACAAAATGAAACAGAGATGGGGTATATAACAAGACTAACTTTAGGCTCGTGCTAGTTTTCAGAAATTGGTACCCAGATTTGTTCAATAAGTTATTAACTTGGTGAACTTGTGGCCTATTTTGAAACAATTTTGACAAATTTTAGTCACCAGATTGGAGTTTTGATGTCCAATCAACACTTGGTTACTGACTAGCACTTGTCAAGTAACTAGCACAGATATTGGCAACAGGAAAAACAGAATTAGGGGTGTGGTATTTCATTAAACTATTTCCAAGTGAAATGGGACTGATGGATGGATATGGGAAGCTACAGTTGGAGACAGGGATAGAAGATAGGACTAACATAGGACTATCAGCAATGAAAGTACTTACATAATAGCCAGTGCAGATTGACAAATGTTCAGCAAAATCTACTAACAAACTTATGATAAAAATAGGAATCTCATGGCATGAGTTAGACATTAATGGATTTGTTTTGACCGCATTATGATTGCCTATGTAAGTAATTGTAATAAAAGGTAACTATTGAAAATGTAGAACTGTTGAGAATTTTTCAATTCCATTTAATCCATTTGTGTTTCTTTTGTAGGTATGGAAGTTGAATTTGAGAATGATTCTCTAATTGCTGGAGCATTGTCCATGGGATTGTGTTGTATCCTTCATGTAAACCATCATGAATGGTTAAATTTGCCTTTGTTTTTAAACATGTAACACTGAAAGTCTTGTGCTTGTGTTATGCATTTGGTGAATAATGGTCGGAAAATATTTGTGCCATGAATGAATGTTAATTTTGTACATATATATAGTTAATTTATTTAGGAGTATTACTGAAATTTGATTTATGTTCTCAATTTGAAGGATATATTAGTCTTTATATTAAGGGATATCCAAGTTCTCAACTTGTGTGTGATATCAAAGTCACATTTGTTAACCTTCATTATGTTCTTGTCTTTAACTCCAATACACAGATATACATCGAATGGAGAAAGAAAAACCAATGGGTGTAGCATTAACGTCAAGAATTTTGGTGAGCATTTTGATTTCTGTGTATGTAACAAAAGATGGGTGTTGTTGACAACTTTCCAATGATTTTGAAGCCACCTTTCAGCTTGTATCCTTGTTTAGCAGCTATTATTTGTTTAATGTTTCATGGGATTTGTTTTTTTAATTTTCATTAATTAATTAAAAAAAAAAATCCTCTGGTATATGTTGGAAAAAAAAGATGCTGTAAAAGATGAACATATTGATTTAATGACCGACGGTAGGGAAGTCTGAGTGAAATTATCTATCCCCCATCTACCTGAAATCATAAATATGTCCACTATATGCAGGTTGTGAAAGCATCAGAAGATAACCCAGCCCAGTATATGAATCTCATGAATACAGTTTTTACAGCTCAAAAACAGGTAATTTCTTGTTGATATTATGAAGGAATATTTTTATATTATAAAATGCCTAAATTCTTTGATTCAGATTATTGATTCACTACATGTTTGATAATGTAACAGAGATTGTAATATGTTTGTTTTTTCTGGCAGTCTTCTACACAGTGGTCTCCCTTTACAAAGTACAGAGACCTCTGTCAGCGCTTACATATTAACAGTATTCTGTTGTTTCAGGTTTTTATCGTCTTATTTTATGTTTTAGATATTGAAATTGCTCACATATAATTTGTGAAGGTTGTGATTAATGTACAGTTAAGGGAGATAAGCGCTGTGAGGAGTTTGTCTTCCATGGCTGAGTGGTTTAGGGAAGTTTAGGGAGTCGAAGGTTTGAGTCCTGCTGGCAGTCTGTTAGTCTAGCAACCAACTAGGTGAATAATGGTTACTATTTGCTTACCTGTCTGGTGCCTTACATTAAAGAATAGGACAGGTGGCAAATGTGCTTAGAAAAAGGTGTCTCATTAATCAGAAATAAAATTCCCTTTGAAGAGTGGTTGACATTATAGTAGATAAAGTAAAACAATACCTTTAATACCTGTAGGTTGATTTTGAAATCCACTAGTTTTTAGTCTTGATTGATCAGTTCTGTGTGAACATCCAAATGTTGGTTGAATGACCTAATACTGTACTGGTGGTTTTACATACGGATATATGTTTTTTTCACATTGCAGAATGTGGTTATTGATGCTTGCATTCTGGACAATGACTCCGGTTTATTACAACAGGTTAGTTATAATTTTTACTGATATCTGTGTTCACTGAGTGATTCTGTTCTGTTAAGTTAAGCAAATATATAAACATTTACCCTTTTAACCTTTTTCTGAGGCTTTAAAATGGCAATGCTTGATACAAGAGTAAGTTGCATCAACTGTTAATTCACTAGTGAATTATTGTAAATAATACATGAGTGTCATTACATCATTTATGATATAACTGTAGATGTATTTGAGAAACAAGTCTACTTGCTTCATTATCTCTGTACAGATAGACTGGTTTTTTCTCCACCTGTCAATTTGTGGTTCAATGATTAACATTTTACTGTTATATTTCAGGCGTGTGATATTACTGGAGGAGTTTACCTCAAGGTGCCACAGCCTCAGGGACTGCTACAGTATTTATTGGTGAGTTGTAACATCATGTATGTTGTCTTATTGTGTAGTCATTCTTTCATTATTGATCTCTATCCTGCTAGTCTATGGTAAGAGGTTATCAGACTTATGGACAGTCTCCTTGCTCAAATCTTATCCATGGTCTGAGGTTATCAGACTTGAGAACAGTCTCCATTCTCAAATCTCATCCATGATCTGAGGTTATCAGACTCAAGAGCAGTCTCCATGCTCAAATCTCATCCATGGTCAGGTGTTATCAGACTTGGGGAGAGTCTCCTTGCTCAGATCTCATCTATGGTCTATGGTTATCAGACTCGAGAGCAGTCTCCATGCTCAAATCTCATCCATCGTCTGGTGTTATCAGACTTGGGGAGAGTCTCCTTTCTCAGATCTCATCTATGGTATGAGATTATCAGACTTGAGGAGGGTCTCCTTGCTCAGATCTCATCCATGGTCTGAGATTATCAGACTTGAGGAGGGTCTCCTTGCTCAGATCTCATCCATGGTCTGAGATTATCAGACTTGAGGAGGGTCTCCTTGCTCAGATCTCATCCATGGTATGAGGTTATCAGACTCGAGAGCAGTCTCCATGCTCAAATCTCATCCATCGTCTGGTGTTATCAGACTTGGGGAGAGTCTCCTTTCTCAAATCTCATCTATGGTCTGAGGTTATCAGACTTGGGGAGAGTCTCCTTGCTCAGATCTCATCCATGGTATGAGGTTATCAGACTTGGGGAGAGTCTCCTTGCTCAGATCTCATCTATGGTATGAGGTTATCAGACTTGGGGAGAGTCTCCTTGCTCAGATCTCATCTATGGTCTGAGGTTATCAGACTTGAGGAGGGTCTCCTTGCTCAGATCTCATCTATGGTCTGAGGTTATCAGACTTGAGGAGGGTCTCCTTGCTCAGATCTCATCCATGGTCTGAGGTTATCAGACTTGAGGACAGTATCCTTGTTCAAACCTCATCCATGGTCTGAGGTTATCAGACTTGAGGACAGTCTCCTTGTTCAAACCTCATCCATGGTCTGAGGTTATCAGACTCGAGGACAGTCTCCATGCTCAGATCTCATCCATGGTCTGAGGTTATCAGACTTGAGGACAGTCTCCTTGTTCAAACCTCATCCATGGTCTGGCATTATCAGACTTGAGGACAGTCTCCATGCTCAGAGCTCATCCATGGTCTGAGGTTATCAGACTTGAGGACAGTCTCCTTGTTCAAACCTCATCCATGGTCTGAGGTTATCAGACTCAAGGACAGTCTCCTTCCTCAAATATCATCCATGGTCTGGCATTATCAGACTTGAGGACAGTCTCGTTGTTCAAATCTCATATATGGTCTGAGGTTATCAAACTTATAGACAGTCTACTTGTTCAAATCTCATCTATGGTCTGAGGTAAAACAGTCTCTTTGTCGACTTATCAAGGTTGAATTTATTCTTTATACAGTAAATATTTAGATTAATTATGTCAGATATGGAGTATTTATATTTTTGTCAAATAATTAAAATGAGTATTTATATTTTTGTCAAATAATTAAAATGAGTATTTATATTTTTGTCAAATAATTAAAATGAGTATTTATATTTTTGTCAAATAATTAGAATTTAGAACACTGAAAGTAATAATGAGATTTGAGCTTGGAGAACAATATGAAGTTTTATTAGTGCTGTCGATGTATCATTGATTTTTGTACGTCGATCGATTTTCAATACATATTTAAAAAAAACCAATACTTATGAATAATAAATATACATGTATGCCCGAAAACTATGAAAATTCACCCAAAACAAAAATGGAACCTGGTTCACTGTCAAAAGGCTATGTCTATAACTTTACCATACCTATCTAATGTGTTTATGGAAAAATAAATAACTGAAGATTATTAATGTTTTCCCTTTTATATTTTCAAAAAATAGTGAGGAAACAAGATCGTCATAGTAATGCATTAAGCATGTAAAAGACATAACTAGAAGAGAAAATACATGAAGTTATGAACTGCAAGAATGTAAATGGCATTTCAGTAAATGATATATCAATGTAATGTCGATATTTCTCATTCGGTATATCAATATCGTCGATATGCATTTTGCCAAATCAATGACAGCTCTAAGTTTTATTACCTCAAAACCATAGTCATCATAGTTACATAAACTATTAGCATACACAGTCTCATTGGACATTTTAATCATATTCTCTTTCAAACAAGGGCCTTATTCATTGACATAGTAAGTCTGAAACTCAGACTTAGGCTTTAATAGGTTAAATATTCTTTATGATCCTACATTGTTATATCAGTATAAATTTGAATAAAAATTGGCAATGACAAACAGTGGGTAGCAATCATTATTTAGACATAATTTCATCTGCTTAGATTTAGTGAAACAGAAGGCCGGTAAATGTAATTTCTTTAAATGCAAAGTCTGAGTTTCTGTCTTAAAGATGTTTGTTAATAAGATCCCAGGAGACAATATGGAACTGTAGTTGTCATAATATTGTTGCATTGCAGGTCCAAAACTATCGATACTGCACAGTAGCAAAACTATTTTATTCTATAATCAATATATGCATTCTGTTGCCATCAAATATTGTTTGTGTCTTAGCAAAATTGTTATCTGATACAGGCTTTGTCATTTAGTCTCAGTAATTTCAATTATTGTCTGTCCAAAAGAATATTTTACTGGTTTTGAATAAATCGTAGCTTGTTTAGTTGTTACCTGACTGGACAATTGGTCTGGGACCTTGTTACCTGACTGGACAATTGGTCTGGGACCTTGTTACCTGACTGGACAATTGGTCTGACCCTTGCATAAAGCTGCAGAACTTGTTTGATTACATTTACATGTGGGTTGGAATCCCACCCGATATATAGAATATGTAAGTGAGGAAGCCATTTAGCAGACTTACAGAAGGTTCTACCCAGGTACCCGCCTACTGTCCTCCACTCTATGAGCTGAAAATAGTCACTACATGACTCTAGCCGTTTATGTGACTTAAAGACCCATTACAAAAAAGGACTTTTGTCTAGGTTCCTTTATAATACATTCAGGCTGAACATATTCTTGTAATGTTGTTGAATTTTAATCAAATTTATTAGAAGAAGCAGATATTGATATTGTCCTTAATTTTGAAAACAATTTTGCCAGTATGAAACATTTTCTGTTCTATTTGTATAATAATTTTGCATAACAATGAAGACTTTATGTGTGTGGTACTTGCTTAATTCCTGTTGTTAATATTACATGCACATACATCTTTAATACAAACTCCAAAAAGCTTGAAAAACTGAAATTAATGTGATCCATTTAATTCAGTTTGCACAGTATGATATTAAGTGCATGTCAAAAGCTGCTATCCTCATTTTAATTCTGAAGCCATTTCTATTTTATTGAAAGGGAGGTTACTGATGCATATTCAAATTGAATTAACTAATATAGTTGTCTCCCTTGATCAATGTTTTCTATGTGTCATGTTTTGTACGTGATTTAGTTTCTATGATTGATATTATGCACTTTTCTTTATATCCTGTAATGCACACATATAAATTGATAATTATATGATGGTATTGATTTTGTCTGATGAGGTAACCAGTCTCAATTGGCTCAATACATTGGACAGTTTGCTTTCTTCAATCAAATAATCAATAACAACTCTAGCTTACTGATAGCAGATATTTACCACTTATACTGGTACATCAAATATTGATCCGGACAAGATTAGAGAATTATACCCATGTCTGTGCTAACTATTTGTTGACAGTAAATCTGCTTAGTTACTGGTTTCAATTGATAAGTTAATTGATTAATTTCTCAATTTCTTTCTCCAATCTTTATTTCGTGTTCTGTTTGTCCATCTAATATGCAATTTTCAAAATTGTTTAATTTATGCGAAATATTTGCTGTTTAGTTTAAGCTTATTGTCTCTTGTTTGTGTTAATGAGATCAATTATGAAACACATAAGTCAGCCTTTAATTTTATACATGTATATCCAATTACTGAAGAATTACTCAAATTCTCAATTAATTGTTAAATCAATTACTCACTCACTCACTCAAAACCCATCAATTCACTTTCTAACTATATTGCACTCACTTGCTAAATCAGTGAATCAATTACTTGGCTTATTAATAAATTAATTTATGTATTTAGTTTTACCTATTCAATTAACTAATCAATAATACTTTGTAATGAACAGATTCTACAAACTTCCTCTTTTTTATGTTAATTCAATTCATTCCATTACATAAACAGGTGGTTTAGGCTATGATATGCACAAGTCACATTAATTCAATTATCTCATTGTATGATTTCAAACAAGAATGTGACAAGTCACTATCAAAACCCCAGTTAATTTCTCCTCTGATACTTTCATTATGATAGGTGTGGCAAGCGTCCAATTAGATGAAATTATTATCTGATAACAAGTGTCGGACATGCTGTAACAATAATATCGCATGACTAACACAGATTTCTACTTGTCTGGACATTTAAATGTTCATGTTTACGTTTGCCCACACTTGTACAATCATGTCCATACTGAAAGATTTCTGTCTGGCATACTCCCAGTTTTACACTGACATGTTACAGTTTGTTCAGACTTTGTCCGATTTTGTCGAAACATGGTTCGATCTTGCCGCAGCATGTTCTGACAATGAACAGAACGGAACAAAACTGTTTCTGATGAATACAGCTTCTCGCTGCATCCGTCAATATGAAGTTGTTCATTATGTCTTCGTTGTTATTAAGTAAGGCTGTAGATTTGTTTACTCGTACGTTTTTTTGGTTATGAAAATACCTGATTTTTATATTGAATTAAGCCTCAATAGTTTTACCTCCATATAACAGCCACACTGCATTAAACAACCAGACATCAGTACTAATATAATGAGGCAGTATTTCTTTGTTATGCCTCATTTTGTCTGGTTACGTTCAAATACCAATACAATGTGTGAGTTAATTTGAACTTGCTTATAGTACATTTGAATGAATCCTTTATAAAGGAGGTGACTCATTGATTTTAAGTACACTTACATTCTTTCACAGTTAATGAAAATTAACTCTCAAAGCTATTAATTTACAAATGAACCATCATTGATGACACTTTTCGTCTAATTAGTTTTTTGCTTTCAAGATAATTAGATCAGTTTAAAATATAATTGAGCTTTGTGTTTGATAATTAACTTAGAGATTTTTAAACTTGTAACAGTTGTTTCTTTTTTCTAAATCAATTGTACTTCGCTAATAGTAATTGACGTTTTGAGCATTTTTTATAATTTCTTCACAATACATTGTTAAGCCTATTTAAAGTGAAATGTGTACCCAGTTAAAATGATTTAAATACCTTTGCCGGTATTTATTTACTATTTGTAAATCAATGGAATTTACCCAATAAAAAACTGGTAGACTTACGTTTAAAGATAGATTTTTATCAATACATACCACTCGTCTGATATCGACCAATCCATTTTCAAAGCAAACTAGATTGTGCTATTTTTGAAAAAATGTGATTTAAATGCTCAAATGTTTGCATTGGTTTAGTGACTATGAGGGCTGTATAAGCATTCAGATTGATAGATAATTGTACAAATGTCAAGTGATGTTGATATAATTAAATTTATTGAATGTTATAAGGCCGAAAAATATGTCTGTTTCCTGTACCTTGCTGAAAACAGGTGAGAAGGTAGGTAGGGATTTTTTATGCATTAAGTGTTACCCCTGTCCATCTGTCCTTGCGTCCGTCTGTGCAAAATAATGGTTCCGGTCAATAACTCTTGGAAGGATGGATGAATTCAGACTCAATTCATAAGACATTAAAGTATAGGATAATAAAATGTTGTTTTCTAGACCTAAATTTATCTACAGTAACACTTCCTTTATAGACCACTTCAAAATAAAGTCCACCAGTTCTCCTTAGTAAGACATTTTCATGAATCTGCAGTTTTAATTTTTCTTCAGTAATTTCAAAATTGATGATAAGACCACCTCACAGCTAAGACTGACTTTTTTCAGAGCAGTTGGTGGTCTTATTATTGAGGTTTCACTGTGTTAAGAGTTTTATTGATCTCATTCTTATTGTGAAGATTTGTTAAGAATGTCAGACTGTATTAGTGGTGATTATGAGTAAAGTTGTATTGATGTAAGCTGTCCGTGAAGTGGCTTTATCTTCAGCTATACATTATCTTATATTTATTTGGCCATACAAAATTGTTTAGCATTCCCAAATTTTTAACAATTGGGAAATTGATAAAGAGGTCACTCTGTAAGGGTTGAACTGTATATATATGGTCAAACCTCAATAAGAAGACCACCCTTGGGACCCTAGGAAACTGGTCTTCTTGTTGAGGTGGTCTTAATATTGAGGTTGAATTAAGAGCAAAACAGTGAAAATGGACTTTCACTGTCAGTGTGTTTATACTTATTTATGTTACCATGAGCCCAGCATGTTTATACAAGTAATGTAGTATTATCAGTAGGTATTGATTGTGCACTCTCATTGGTTTTAATGTCTTGCTCTATATGTGTGCACAAAATTCTGATCACTGATGAAAATTTATTAATGACTGAGCGAAATAAAATCAGATACTAAGGGAATCCAATGCAACTGATGGAATTATTATGTTGTGAATTATTACAACAAGGGTTTTGTGAAACACTATTGTACAGGATAACTTCTTCTTTATCAAAACAGTACAATAGTTTTGAGCCAAATCCTCCGACTTCCCCTATTGCAGTCACCATGAATTATATACCCCTTATACTTAGTTTTGCTTCAAGTATCCTAACATAATGTACAGACATCTTTTCTCATCTTTCATGGACACACAAAAAGATTGTACCAGGACACTGTGGTTGCAAAATTAGTATATGTATCTGACTTGAGCAACAATTTGACTTGACTTTTAAAAAGAAATTCATGTGGACGTGTTACGAGATTCAAGTACATTAAAATTGTCTTCAACCATATGATAACATTTTTTGTATCAGTTTTGTTGGCAATTATCTCTTTATTGCTAAATTTAATGGATTGTTGAAATCTGACTGTAAATAAAAAAATTATTGTATTATTGTAATGTATCAGCATATGTCCTTAACATGGTTCCATTAGCAATGGTTCTGCAATTAATTTGCAAGCTACCCGAAACTGTTGGTAGATTCTGTGCAACAGATTTGAATTTGAGTTGATTTGTTTTATCTTTGTTTTTTCAGTGGGTATATTTACCAGATCCATCAACTAGAGAACGTCTAACATTACCTCCCCGGGCACAGGTTGACTACAGGGCTGCCTGCTTCTGTCACAGAAATCTCATTGATATTGGTTATGTTTGTTCTGTCTGTCTTTCCAGTAAGTATAGTTACTGACCAGTCTGTTTTATATTGAAATTGGTATGGTTCATGCACCCACCATTCAAACATTCTTTGAATGGTGAAGGGGCATAAAGTATTATTGGTCTATCCGTCTGTCCTTGCGAAATAACTTGTTAAAAGGATGGATGGATTCATATTGGGCACATAAGCATAGGATAATAAAATACAGGTCAAGTTCAATTTCAGTTACAAACCACCAATTTTTGGAGGAATTATGGCCTTTTCTCAACTTAAAGAGCCCATAGTGAGGGGGGGATGAACACATCTAGTTATATTTGCTTATCTAGGGATGTTTATTTTGTGTAATTTTAAGGATTGTACCTGAAAACTCGATTCTACCCATTACATCTCAACATACAATATTATTCTCTGATATGTGATAAGGTAATGGCAAACAAATATCTGAAACCATCTTAATTGCAATGATTACCTGTTTCTAGAAATGGAATACTCCGATCTAAAAATAAAATTGACCAGTCCAAAATTGATGTCATCAAATATATATTACTGTGATTAAGTTAGTATGTTTGTATACTGGTAATTATTTGAAATACTTTTTTAGGCCCATCAAACATTTTCCAAACTACAAATATATATCTATATGACTTATCTGGCAAAATCACTCAGTTTGGCTAAAGTTCATATATGTTTCAATATACAAAAAAACCATCTTTGTTTGAACTAGATGGATTGTCTCCCTTCCTTATGTTGTTTGTGATCGAGATGTTCAGCTCGCTACGGTATAATGCTTTTCAGAATAAAACATTCGCTGCAGTCATATATTTTAGCAAATAACCTTGGGAAATCTTTAATTTACTAAGAAAACATGGAATATTTATTTTGTCAACAAGCCTTCCATGCCTTTGCAGATTCAAGATTATGAGAATATTGTGACCTATAATCTTTCTTTTCATATTTTTCCTTTCATTTTCAGTATTTTGTTCATTCAGTCCTATCTGTTCTACTTGTCAGTAAGTATACGTATTACAATATTTGTTTTTATTCTAATGCTCACCCTTAGCTTTGAGTACTTCCATAGGCTTTGTCTTCCAGCATTAGCGTTCAGTTGTGATGACCATTTTCATAAAATTCTATTACATATTTTGCAACTGTTTATGAAATTACTCTTTTCTTCTCACAGATAATCATGAAGTGTCTGTATATAACATGCTATAGAATGAAGTTATTTCCCCCATCCTAGTTAAGTGTCCTAAACTAAAGAACTTGTTTATCAAGTTATGTAACAATGTCC
Organism: Mactromeris polynyma; assembly: GCA_032209605.1. NCBI lineage: Eukaryota > Metazoa > Mollusca > Bivalvia > Venerida > Mactridae > Mactromeris > Mactromeris polynyma. Next base: position 10,145,544 of record JASFXZ010000017.1, read on the forward strand.
ATGTACTTTTGAGAACGTCGAGTTCCTTGGGTTTTTATTTCAGCTTGTTCTCGGCACTGACTAAATTTCTTTGTACGTCCATAAATATGTTTGTCGGTACTTATTCATATTTGTCAAGGAAACTTATTCATCTTCAACAGTCTCTTAAAGCTTTAAAAAGGCTTTGAATCTTATGAGCAAATGTATTTTTTAACTTTGTTTAACTCAAATTTATAAAAATCACTTTATAATTTCAGAACTACTTTCAAGATAATTGCTCCACCAAAACTAACAAAGAAGAAATCAAAGAAACCATCTTCTTGATGTCTGTAGTGTGCACAAGAAGAAAGATATCAGCTCATGTGGTCAATATAAGATGCCTCAATATCAGGATCAAACTTTCTGTGCAGGTGTCGTTGATGTATGGCAATGGAATGGTTTTCCAGATTGGAACATATTTTTGTACTTCGTTTACGTAGATTGCTGGATGTTCTAGTAACGGAGTATGAATTGAATGGTCTGCTACAGTGGATATGCATTGTCTTAAAGACAGTGTTAAACTAACGGTTCTTGTCTATGAGACGGTGAACTTGTCAATGACAAGGTTCACTTCATGTACGAGTTGAAATGGTTGTTATAAATTTAAACTAGCTTGTTCTGTGCATTTATATCACTAATGTTATCATCAATGTGTTCATATTTCATAGCTCGTTTCCATTGTATGTGAATTTTCATATGTGCAATGCTAATGAATTGTTAAATAAATAATAGATACCAGAACAAGATTTGTATTAAATGGACTACTTGCATACCTGAAAAGTGAATGGAATTATTGTACAAAACTTCTGGCTGACAATGATACAATGCAGGGTTACAAAGGTCATGAAGGTCATTCATATCCTAGCACTACGGTATTGAAATAAATCAAATGGGGGGCATGGCAGACAAGTAGAGCACCCTACTCCTGATCATAAGATCCCGAGTTAGAATCCTGATTTGGATGATGTTGAACTGCAGACAGTTAGTAACCCAGGAAGCAGTCTTTGAAAGTGAATAATATAAGTACTCGAGTTGATTCACAATCGATGTACAGTAAATGTAAAAGTTTGCCATTTTTCTACCAAAGGGAGACAACTGGTCTTTTTGAATGACTGCTTATTCAGCCCTGCCTTCAGTAAAGGTGTTTGCGGCTAAGGCATCATTACGTTTTCAATTTGGTTCCCCGTGTGCAGTGAATGTGATATGGTGGGTCAGGGGTACAAAACAACACAGTTTTGTAAAGGTCTAATTGTTGTAATTGTTAGCCGTATCTGAACGCAGGGCTGATGTAGCAGATGTGATATTCTACCATTTTATTCAGCTTGGTTCATGGTGTAAAGCTTACAAGAAGTGCAACAAAAACAAACTAAGCAAACAATTCAATATTTATCATAAATAAATAATAGCAGGTGATTATACAAGTAACAATTTAAAAAGTATAACAATTATGCAATATTAGCAATTTCGGCATTTAAATATGATTATTATTGCACCAGTATATGTAAATTGATACAAATTTTGAAACAATTACAGTTAACTTGAATTCATACATAACCACACACATATGATATATTACACACAAATGTAAGAAACAAGACTTTCTCATCTTAAACAATTAATTCTCCTATCAAATTCTTTACTGAACACAAAAACACACTCTAAACTTATCTTACATGATATTATAAAATCATCTGAAACAATAATAACCTTGACAACAGCTTTTTCATGATTCACTTCAACCAGTGAAAGGAATGTTCTCACACAAACTGTCTCGGGAAAACCAAGGACAATGTCCATGGAAAAATTTCATTTGCCCTAAATGCAAGGTGTCGGCTGATAGATATTTAATTGCAACAGTGTAATCGATAATACTGTAAGACTGAAGAAGCATAATTTATGTCGTCGTATTATTGAATTTTGTAAAAAAAACAAAGACAAACTGGGTGTGATCATAATGAGCAACATCAAGATTACCAAAAGTCTCCTTGCTCCCGACTCAAAAGATATGTACAAAAAGAGCCGAGTTTGCACCAAAGACATTTATGATTAATCAGGTAATTATAGTAATCACCCCACATACAAGAGAGAGGGGAGAACTTACTTTTTTCACAAATTATTTATGAATTGTTCCCATTGTTCAATGACACAAAGTTGAGAAGTCAGCATTTTTATAAGATTAAAATTATGAAAAAACAATCAGAATTACAGTCATAAAAATACAGAAATAGAAAAGCACCATACTATAGACTAACTTCCAACGATTGTACAAGTATATAAAAAGCTAAATATATGCTTAAACCTACACTATATTCTAAATCTTTGCAATAAATAATACAGGCACTTGAAAATTAAATCATTTAAAATTGAGCCAAACACTTGTTTTAAGTACAGAGAAATTATTATGAAACTTATCTCTGTATATGCCCCCAAGGCACTCACAGCTACAGCTCATGAAAGTTTTAAAATTATTGTCAAAAATACAAAACATACTGGTATTTGCCTTACCAAACTATGACAACAGTCTGTAACACTTAAGGAATCTTAATTTTTTGAATGTGTATGCTTGCTTTACAAGGATGAATGGAACAAATAAGTACATGTACATGTATTATATAAAACGTTTAGCATAAACATAAATGAAAGACTGAATAAATTAACTTTCTACACATGATGAGTGTTAATGTTATTGCAATTCACTGTTCCTCATGGATAGCCAAAATACAAACAGAAAGAATAGCCAGTACTCGATGTTTATTTCTGTAATTTTCCAAACAACGTCTTTTTAGCAGGTTTTTCTTGTGGTGCCTGAAAAAAGAAATATATCGAGATAAATTCCAGATGATGTGCACCAGATTGTAAGTAAATATGTGTGATTGATCTGATTCCCTAATGGTTAGATACATCCAATAATAGTCAGAAAAATATATTTTATTTTCAATACAAAAGTGCAGTTTGTCTGAATCATCCTAAAGTCACATACATATTGTGAAATATGCATAAAATAGATAAAATGGATGATTCTTCCAACAAAAGGCCTTGAGCACACAACAAGATAAGTAAGTCAAATATTTATTGAAACAAAATGTGAAAAGATCAAATTCAGTGCAGGCTGGGCAACAAGCAGTTGACTATCCACACCCTTTACAGAATCAATCACATTTAATACTTTTCAATGCTAAGTTCCGAAGGGATGATAAATATGCAAAACTGCAGACTGATTTGAACTTGACATCAATATGATGACTTTTATCCATACAAACAGTGATTTGTGTTGAGAAAGTTGTAACATTACCATATGTTTAGCACCCAGTAACATTTTAGCTTTATCCTCTTCTTGCTGCACATCAGTGACAAGTTGTTCCTCAACAAGTCGGTTCTTAATATGTAGCTTCTGTTTGATAGCCTGCAATTCATAATGTGTCGTACTGAATATTTTATTGCTTTATTTATCTGATCTCCGGTTTTAAAACATCTAGCTTTTTAGGTTAAGTTAGATAATTTTAAATGCAGCAATAATTTAATACTTAAGAAGCAAGGTCATGATATGTAACCATGTGTTTAAAATAATTAGGCTCCAACTTTCGTTTCTAAGGGAAAGTGATTTTAGGACTTTAAAGCCATTGTGAAACTAGGCCCTAATACTGTCACTTCTGTTAAACAACCATGTATATGAGAACACAAACTTATTTTACATGCATGGTTATCTGCCTTTATATAAACAATAATAACCAGCCTCATCATACAAGAAGGGTTATCTCCCCTGCATAAGAAATAAGTAAATGTTCAATCTTACATGAACGGTTATCTCCCTTACCTGAGATATAAGAACTCTTTTACTGTCAGTCTTCATAGCCATCAACATGTCAAACCAGGTCCATATACAGTTATGATATTCTAGTGTTGGTAACAGAAGACTGAAGTCATGAACATCTTCTAAATTTTTCTCCTTTTCCCCCTGAAATCAAAATAACGAGCAAGTAATACAATACAATGTAAACAAACATCAGAAATACATAGGAGCAGGAAAAGGATTTCCAATATGTAGTTTAATGAATTTATACCTCAAATGTGAAAGTAAGTGAATCGATCTGCTGTTTACACCATACATTGTTTCAACACCTCAGAAATAAGTATAGAAACACAGAGAATGTAATTTTAAACAATAAAAGATCTTAAACCAGTGAAACATGGTAGCTTTCAAGTGTTAAACACCTAAGAAATTCAGAGCTCAGTAGGACATTTGAATAACATACATTCATCACGAACAAATACACAACAGTTCAGATATCAAATTTAAGAAAATATAAGTAATACTAACTTTATACGAAACTCTCAACGTGACTTCTGGTACTTTGATATACAGAAATGTGTTGTTATTGGCAGCCCTCTCCTGTGAAAAAAAATCTTTCATAAATCTTTTCAAGGCAAAAATCTCCAAGGTTAAATATTAGTCTTCTGAGTAAGTTCTTCAATCAAATTCAGGTGTCAGGTTTCAAGATACAATGTCATACAAATGTAATTGAGCCATCTCCCATGCTGTATGTTTAGCAGGTCTTCTTACTACATACATGGTAAAAACTAGGAAGGATCAAAATAGTAACACAGTTTCACCTCCCATTCTAAGTCAATAAACAGAAAGTAAAGAAGTTAAAATCAAACTACAGATAATTATTTATGTTAATAATTCAGCAACCACTTGATGTTAGTACATGTACATGGTACACTTTACGTAAAAATGTTACAATTATTTAGGTATGTTATGTATAAGTAATGTCAGCTAGTACTAAAAGTGCATGCTTGTAACAACTACAACTACATGTATTTCTACTCAACGTAACGGTCATACACCAAACAGAACCATACAATAGTGTGATGTTCTGGGACTGACTCATGCATTTCATATATGTACTGGTATATGAATAATAAGTGTAACACAGTGGAAAACTCGTGCAATGGTAAATGCAAACAGTTTTTTTTTCTTCCAACTTCCAACCCCCCATCTCTCACTCTCTATTTCTAAGGACACTTCCTTTAATTCTCCTCTGTATAACTTTTCTCCTTCATCCTATGCTAATCCCCTGTCTCTTTCACACACATCTCTTTCTCCTTCTTCCTATGCTAATCCCATGTCTCTCTCACACACATCTCTTTCTCCTTCTTCCTATGCTAATCCCCTGTCTCTCTCACACACATCTCTTTCTCCTTCTTCCTATGCTAATCCCCTGTCTCTCTCACACACATCTCTTTCTCCTTCTTCCTATGCTAATCCCCTGTCTCTCTCACACACATCTCTTTCTCCTTCTTCCTATGCTAATCCCCTGTCTCTCTCACACACATCTCTTTCTCCTTCATCCTATGCTAATCCCCTGTCTCTCTCACACACATCTCTTTCTCCTTCTTCCTATGCTAATCCCCTGTCTCTCTCACAAACATCTCTTTCTCCTTCTTCCTATGCTAATCCCCTGTCTCTCTCACACACATCTCTTTCTCCTTCATCCTATGCTAATCCCCTGTCTCTCTCACACACATCTCTTTCTCCTTCTTCCTATGCTAATCCCCTGTCTCTCTCACAAACATCTCTTTCTCCTTCTTCCTATGCTAATCCCCTGTCTCTCTCACACCCATCTCTTTCTCCTTCATCCTATGCTAATCCCCTGTCTCTCTCACACACATCTCTTTCTCCTTCTTCCTATGCTAATCCCATGTCACTCTCACACCCATCTCTTTCTCCTTCATCCTATGCTAATCCCATGTCTCTCTCACACACATTCCTTTCTCCTGATTTAAAGAGGAAACGTTTACCAAAATGTATGTCACAGTTACTTTATCTTACTTTCACAGAAGCTAATTTGTTAATAAACATTGGTTACAAATTCAATTGTGAATGGTGAATTCAAATATACTGGCAAATAAAACGTCCCCATGATAATTCATTTAAAAGCTCTAGTTAGGCTCAAGATGAACATTCAGAAAAGAGTAACTTCAAATAAATGGTCAAAATACTGTATGAAAAATGCACATTACACATTCCGAAAAAGTGTGCATCAATAAATATAAAGTGAATACAACCATTAAACCACAAATTAATTGTAGTGAAATATTACACACACATACATGTGCATGAACAACAAGAATACACCACACAACTCATCAAACAAATCTATGGAAGTGGATATCTCGTGAAACAACACACAATTTTGGAACACCAATATACAATATGGAGGAGATATACACTGTAACAAACAGTTACTGGACTTGTTGAGAAATCAAACCTTCATTGTTGAAATGTAAGATTCACTTCCTATACCTAATGAAGCAGTCACAGTCGATGAACGTCTCTGATATATTGACCTTCGCTACAGAATAAATGATAAGTTTTGTAAAACATACTTGTATCTTAGCAACCTGGAATGAATCACCAGCTATACTTGGGAACCAAGTACTATGAATAGATACAAAAACTAGAACACAATCAAAGAGACCATTGTTAAGGACAAGTTATGTGAATAACACCAGTTCCAATACTGTTGAGCTAAGTCTCCTACATAAATAGCAAGCAATGTGTTGCACACATTTTTGTAATTATTTCAGAAAGTTATACATAAGTCACAATTAAAGCGGTGGCCGGGCGGCGTGTGCGATTTCTAGGCATCGGTCGGCATGTTGAGGTCGTCGAAAAATCGCCGGCCAACCTTCCAGAAAATGAGGTCTAATTCTTGGCCCATTTATCAACCGGTGTCCGAAAGGTACTCGTCCGATATCCTATCTATGTCCCTGCCCATACCCCTGCGGTATCCGGCCAATTCTCACATCCCGTACGGGGCGGGCATCTGTAGTGTCCAAGTGGATAATATGATGGATGATGCGATGATCCGCCATTTATTCCCACTGAGTCCCAGTTGGCCCGGCCGGCATATAATCGGCGTCTGGGCTGCGTCTGACCGATATATGGATTGTCCAAAATTTGGCCTGGCGCCCGCCCAAAGTGTGCGATGCCCTGCCGGACATCGGCCAGGCATCGACCGACCTATTGGCCATCAGTTTGCGATGTGAAACGCCCCTACAGGTTTTAAGTCCGAGTAAAAAGCAACTGGATGCCGGCCTGATTCCCAAAAATGACCTGGCAGCCGCAAGGAGTCTCGTTGGGCCCCGGTCAAAAATGTCTAGAAATCCGTCGCAAGCTAATTGTGACTGGGGTATAACACACTAGTACACGAAATACCATACTTCTATATTAAACTATGTAGTATGTCTTTAATAACATTGCAAAACAAAACTTGAGCGTTAAGAAAGATATGGCTTATTGAAACACAGTCAAGAAAGAAAGAATTAAAACAAGAGACTCAGAGTAGCAGAACAATCCATGAAGTCATATCCACAAATACACACTTTATACCATATATAACAGAAAAATATCTCAACCCTATGAAATGTTGATAAAAATTCTACAAGCAATAGCAAGGTCTAAGCATGATTCTTGCATTTGACTTTAAACTTGGAGATCTAAGCATGATTACTGCATTTGACTTTGAACAAGAAGGTCTAAGCATGAGTCTTGCATTTGACCTTGAACTTGGAGGTCTAAGCGTGATTTTTGCATTTGACCTTGAACTAGGAGGTCTAAGTATGATTCATGCATTTGACCTTGAACTTAGAGGTATAAGCATGATTCCTGCATTTGACCTTGAACTTGGAGGTATAAGCATGATTCATGCATGTGACCTTAAACTTGGAGGAATAAGCATAATTCTTGCATTTGACTTTGAGCTTGGGAGGTATAAGCATGATTTTTGCATTTCACTCCCTTCTATTCATGCTTAACATTGCTGTAAAGGTTCATAGAAATTGTTCGAAATTTATAGCTGAGACACAAAGTGTTTTGTACAGACAAAACTAAATAACATACAGCGCCATAACTTTTTGCTTTCTTTCAATGACACACTAATACAGTATACTAGGCATCTAGCCTATGGGGTGTAACTGTAAGTATTAACAAAGATTGGCGCATCATTTCATTCTATTCATCTCACGATGCAAAACACCAGCGCATAACCAAGTTTTCAGAGTTAATATCTTTTATGTCTTCTCTTTAAAATGTTATGACTCGTTTACCGTTGTGTTTTATTTCTTATTCATTTTGTTAGATGGATAAATATAGGGGTTCTATCGATGAATTATCTGTTGTTTGCATAAGCATCATCATAGCTATTTAACATGATTTCTTACAGGCATTATCCACTTTAAATATAATTCATTATAAAATAAATAAATGGCTGTTTTTAAGTTTATAAAGACTGACATTTACAGTAGTACAAAATAATAATTACCTTCATTTTATCAATATCATCAGTGGCTGTAACGGACGGAGTTCGTTTCAATTCCTTTCTCTGAGACGACCGTTTGTCTGACCTTGAAAATGACTTGGAAGCAGACGCACCATCCATATCCTCTTCTAATAAAGATAGAATATTAAAATCGTGCATGATCATGCGATTCATGTGAAATAATTATATTCTGAGGAAGTCAATCTCGTAGTTCAATCCTTTGTATCATACTTTTCTACATTTTAAAGCATAAATTCATACAGAATAAATAAGTGATGATAAACATTTGTATATTACTGCCAATAAATTCTTCGAACTTGAACCATTATGACAACAGCCAGCCTAAATGTATTACATGTATGACATAGATATTATACAATCAAACCTCACTTGAAGACCTCCACAATAATAAGACCATCTCAAAATTAAGATCACTTTTTCCAAGTACATTACAACTGTTTTGCTTTTTATTGAACCTCCGTTAAAAGACCACCTCAATAACAAGACCAGTTTTAAAGGGTCCCAAGGGTGGTCTTATTATTTAGAGGTTTACTGGAATCTGCCCCATGAAAAAGAAATACTTTCCATCCAACACATATCATAAAGTAAATATTAACAATTTATCACAAATTTCACAACAAAAATCTCAAATTGATTTTTTTTCATTTCTCTGAATCCAACAAAAACAAAGAAATATTTGCTAACCATGCATTCAATACTATCGCATTACAACTGGAGTCAGAGATTGAAAAAAAACTAAAGTACCATATACCCTTTGCCAAAGTAACCCTTGGTCTGTACTGCAATCAAGACTTAAACAATATCAGTATCTTTCTGAACACATTGGGCCCGTTTTATCAATGTTCTTACGCACAAAATTTTCTTTTGAGCTCTCCGAGAAGAGCGTGTACTGATTTACTGTGCGCACGCACATTTTTATTCGTAAGATCACTGTCATATTTACGAAAGTGTTGATAAAACGGTCGTAAGTTTTTTCGTAAGAAAATTCTTACGAACATTTCTTATCTTACGAACGCTCGTTCGTACGAATATTGATCAAACGGGCCCATTATCTCCATTCTCATACCTTGATCTTCATTGTCAATATTTTTATCTGGAAAGAAGAATCCCATGACTTTCTTAAAAAATTGGTACGTCATTTGTATCTGTAAAGGTACAAGGTTCACCTCAAAATGTTCCTTTATTGCAATACCTCCAACTGAAATATAGATATATATCTATTTACTCTTCCTGACCATTGTGCATAGGGGCTGATAATCACAATATTCTGAACTGTTGCTTTACAAAACCACAAGAGTGGTATAAGCCATTTGATTCATCTTATTCACAAGTTAGGTCTAAAGAAAATGAAGTTCAGAGAGTACACAATAAAATCACTTGACTAGTATCAGCCAATCGATTAATCTGATTCACTGATCAGGACCAATGAAAATGAAGCTTACAAATGTATGGAAAAAGAATAAGCAATCAGCAGTAGCTGAATGACAAGTATTACAGCATGAATGTTAACTTGTTGCCTACAGTATCCAGACAACATGACTCCTACACATCTCATTAGATCTTAACCCATAAAATATCAACAATTACAATCAACAGTAATGCATAAACATTTGCTTATTCATGATGGATAAGAAATGAAAAACCAATGAAAAGAATGGATCAGAATAAATGGTGACTGAAATAACTAAAAGTTGTATATCTAACCTGGAGGCCTTTCTGTGCATAATACTCTCAAGGTCATTTGTCGGTTGCTATCACGACCGGGTGGATCACGAGGTGCGAGAACATCCTTGTATATTGTATTGGGTAACAGATTAGTAACCTTGACCCAACCTAACTCTACTTGATGACTCCAAGTGTCATTATCGCGATTCACTTTTGTGTATACAAAATTTCTTAATGCCAAATCTGCAATCCCGACTTGTCCGTCTGGTTCAGTCAAACGCCACTGAGCAAATTTAAAACATACTTCATTCCTACGAATGACATAAGCTTGTTGGGTTTGTATTGCCTGCAATGTTGACTGGACCTGAAGCTGGCTTTCCTTAAAGCAGCTGATACGTATTGTAAGTTCTTCATTCAGACTGTTGATTTTTTCCTTACATTGACGGAGCTCAGATTCCAATTTTTCCTGGTCTTCCAACAACTCATGTGAATAACTAAATAAGTAATAAAATCAACCTTAAAATATGTACATGTACTAGTAGGAATATACATGATTTATAGCTAAATTGCCTAACTTACATTCACCAACAAAATATACAGGTAACTGCGACAAAACATGGAATCTAATAACAAGGAATGTGTCTTCAATTTTCAGTCTAGATCTGTGTAGGGAAGTTCTAATATATAAATGTGGCCTTCCCTGCTCTATAGTTTTCACTTCTACAGATTCTTCCATTGAACCAGCATTTTACATGGGATTGAAGTTAACTTCTCTTAGATAGAACACTATTTAAGTCATTATCCATTAGCCATAAGTAAGTGGAGTGTACTATCCAACTTCTGGAACCAATTTTTAATACAATAAAACCTGACTTAAAGACCACCTCAATAATAGGACCACCTCAAAATTAAGATATTTCCTATTTTTTCTTACCTCTCATCCTCTTCCTCCTCTTCAGCTTTTAGTACAAGGAAAAGTTCTCTCTCAAAATATCTAAATCTCTCCATCTGTTCTCTGTAAACATAAATATTCAGAAATAACAATAATTACAAATCAATTAATCAACAATAAATAATACCTGTAAACAATTAGCACACCATGACAAACTTAGTCTTAGATTGGGCAACACTAAATCTGTTGTCATATAATCAGGCCTCTTTTAGTCAATTTTCACAGGCTTAGTTGAGGTATAGTATGCCTGACTCTTGATCCAAAGGTCGTGAGTTTGAATCCACCCTTGGGTGAGAATAAATCGCAAACTTCACAATCTATGAATTAGGTGGGAGTGCGGATAAAATAAGTATAACACTTGAATTAACAAATTCGAAACAAACAATACATCACTTACAAATATAACAATTTTAATCAATATAAAGACTTTATTTCAAGAGGCTGCACATTTGGGACAACTCAATCTTCCATGTGAGCCTCATCATATATACATGTATAAGTAGAATAAATTTGTTATTAACCTCTAGAACTAGTATTCTATATGATATCAGTACAAGCAATACCAACCTAACATTTTCTTGTAAGGACAATATGGGTGTTTTCTGATCTTCAACTCTAGAGAGTTGCAGTTTGAATCTCATACTCTGCAGTTTCTCTGTTGCTTCCTATAACATAAGAGAAATATAATCTAGATGTGTGTGAAACCCAATAAAACCTCATTTAAACCACCTCAATAATAAAACCACCTCAAAATTAAGTACACAAGTTTCAAGTCCATTTTCACTGTTTTGCTCTATATTCAACCTAAATATAAAGACCAGTTTTCAAGGGTCCCAAGGGTGGTCCTATTATTGAGGTTTTACTGTATATGCATTTTTCAGAATAATTCAACTCACATTTCATGTTAGTTTTTATCAAAATAAGACATAACTATTTAGAGGCTCACAGGGAAGACTGGGCTTGCCCAACTGTGTTGCCTCTTTAAATAAAGTCGTTATTATTATTATTATTTGCTCATAAATATCCAATTACATCAGTTCACAACATATATCATCACCTGCGTGCTCATATAAATTCACTTTTTAAATAGTCAGTCACATATTTTGTGCAGAACTTTACCTTACCTAGTAAAATGCTTCGTATTAAAAAAAAAAAAAAAAAAAAAGGGAACTAATTATATACAAACATTTCTTATTTTGGGGTATCTACAAATTAAACCATACTCACATCAATCATTCTGAACATTGATCTCAATTTCAACAGTGTAGATCATAAAGACAATGTCCATATGGTCGATGTGGTCCATATAGGATAAATATATGGCCTATAGCATAAACTTATGTACTGCTGTATCGCTATTACAATTAGTTTGAATAGCAGCATAACAGCCTGTATATCTGTGTTAATATAAAGAACAAAATGCAGACTGAAAGCACTTACTTTTTTCTTTAGTTCCACATGCAATAACAGATTGTTCACAATGTCCAATATCATAGAATACTGAAGCTGAAATATGGATACACACTATTCATTACAAATCTAACCATATCTGTATTAGAGCTGCAGAAGTTAAAAGAGTACGCATCTGCTTGTCTGGTTTAGCAAATACTTTCCTACAAGGTACTGTATGAGGAACAAGGAAGCAAGGCAGGTAGATGAAAATATGGGAGCACAAGATCGAGGAATGGGCGGGCCCTAATTTGCTGACTCCCTAAGGGCTACACAAATACATCTAATATATATCTAAGGGGATATTTTCGGGAGTCGAACAGTTTGTGAAATGATGACTTTAGATGTTTTGCGTATTGAAATGTGTATAAAGTAGAAGTAAGAATTGTGGATACATACATGATTAGTGACAACATTGAGATCATGATGTAACAATGTGAATGTATCAACTCCTTCATCTCTTTCCATCATATCTGAATCATCAGAAGGCTGTAATAGAGCAAACAATGGCTACAATTGAGAACTTGAAAATATGATCGGGTGTCCCACACTCCGTAAGTGTGGCTCCTCCCCCGTAAGTGTGGCTCCTCCCAAGATCTGTCTGGAGAAGTTCTGATTTGTGAATGCAGCTCTCCCTGATCCACACTTTCACTTCTGTTAATATCCAATATTTCAAAAAAACTATTTCGCATAATGATATACCCAATATTTTTTTTAATTAAACACAACAGGTATTATGTAGTGACTCTTGAAAATATGAATATTTCCTTATTCCTCGTAAAATATTTTTATCAACATAATTTAAACCATTGTTATAAGACATGATAAAAGAAATTGAAACATTCTTAAATACAATTTTTCAATTTATTTTCAATTTAATTTCGATCAGCTAGATATCACAAAATTAATGCAATCTGTAGTTTATTTTGAACACCACAAGAATAGGCATAATCCACTTGATAGTATACTTACAGGTGGTGGGACTCCTTGTAACAAGACAGGATCAGCCTCTCCATAATTCACATAGAAAAACTGACATTTACATCTTGAGATAATCCTCTCTAACTGTACTGATTGTGACTTCTGGAATATTCAACAAGCAAACTGTATACATTAGGTATGGTAAGTTATTGTACGAAAATAATCCGACTTCAAAAGTTAGATGAAAAAAATTGAAAACTCAGAATTCATCAAGTCTATGGAAAACTCCATTTTCTACATTTCTGGTAGCAGGAGCATCAAATTCAGAAGCATGTCAACTATCAGCTAGTCTATACAGTAATAACACAACATTGGCTTAAAGTGCACATGGACAAACATGTTGATAGGAGGCAACAGTATGATCACTGTCTATGGCAGAATTCTTTTCTTCTAAGCTTTATTGTATTAAAGGGTTTCTGATTTGCATCAATTTTGAAGTTAGGGTCTAAAATTGATTCAAAGAAAGCCAACTCCCAGATACGCACAGAAAGAGTTTGTATCAATAGAAGGTAAAGCTCAATTCCACACTCACATTTGTTCCACTGTAGTTGATATTGACAATTCCACCCGCACTGTGACCACTTCCTGCCATTTCCTGTAAACTGGACGGATCCGGTTCTGACCTGTCTTCTACATGTGTCTTTGACAACCATGGAATAGTCTCGTCATTAAATTCATGACCTGGGTCTACAGTAGCGTAGTACTGAAGTTGACATGAAGAAGTGAACATTTACTAAATTCTAAGAATTTTGGAAAATAAAATTTAAAAACTCCAATGCTACTACTGCTGTATGGAAACATATGTAATCAAGGTCTATACAGGGGACATTTCAATGAAAATCAAAGAAATACTACATTTAAACATGATAAATGGAAGGAGTTGCAGACTGACTTGCAATATAAAAATCACAATCACCTAAGCCACTAAATGCATCATAAGGCTTAGTACCTCAAGAAAACTTGGGTTTGCTAGAGATTAGTTCCAATAAATAGACTCACTGAGATCCTGAAAAAATGCCACATTTGTACTTCCTGAGAAAACTGTGTCTGTAATGCATATAATTAATTTAATGATTTACCTGCATACAGTCCAATGAACCAACCCATGTATCCTTGCTACGAAGCTGGTTATCTCTCACCCACACAGGGGCATGTGCACTTGATAAAATCTTAGCTTTTGCAGCAGCCACTATCACAAATCCCTGCGTTTCACATCCTTTCACAATAATCTGACTATTGTGTAATTCAACTGCAAAAAACAACATCACAGAATCTATGAAGTATTATGTCATATGATACAGTAATACTTCAATAATAAGACCATCCTTGAGACATTTGAAAACTGGTCGTAATATTAAGGTGGTCTTAATACTGAGGTTGAATAAACAGCAAAACAGTGAAAACGGACTTGAAAACTGTGTTCTAAATTATGAGGTGGTCTTATTATTGAGGTGGTCTTATTATTGAGGTGGTATTATTATTGAGGTGGTCTTTAAGTGAGGTTTTACTGTAGTTTTCACTCATTAATTGAAGGGCAAACGGTTGCTTTCCATTCACGACCATTTTTGTGGACAAATGTAACCACTGAACAGTCAAATGACTTAAGAAACATAGAATTAATTACCAACAGATCAGATATTAAAAAGATAGTGCCTGTGTTAAATTAAAATTCAGAACCAACTTTTGTTCCATAACAAATTGACAATTATGTAGTAAAGAAACATTGCAGTAATTATATTGTAGCCTTCCAGTTGGGAGTAGTCGAACCAGTGTCAGTGGTCATGTGTACTAAGCAGCAACATGGCTTAATCATCCAATGTGAATAACTCCCAACATGCCATTTTTATACAAAATACATCTGCACCAGTCAGCCACCTGGTTTATGTGGCAACAGTTGATATATCCATTAACTAGCTGCCTAAGACTAATTGGACTGTATTCATATATATTTGTATTACGAACAACTTACTATGCCATTTTTTCTGTATAACATCGTCCATCTGACATGCTGCCACACCCTGTAGCTGATCCATGTTTGTACTTGATGGCTGCAGAATGTG
Organism: Mactromeris polynyma; assembly: GCA_032209605.1. NCBI lineage: Eukaryota > Metazoa > Mollusca > Bivalvia > Venerida > Mactridae > Mactromeris > Mactromeris polynyma. The sequence goes on from JASFXZ010000017.1 coordinate 10,161,014, forward strand.
TAGTCAAAGAATCATACAATCACAGGTGGGTTACGATAGGTAATCTTTCTTGGAAAACAGGCTTCAAGCTTATATACATACAGTAAGTTATCCATCAGAAAATGTCAGAAATGGTGTTATGAAGAGACCAATGAAGCCACAGAAAAGGTAACAGATGAGATATGTCTACATTTTCACTTTATGGGACAAAGTTTGGGACCTGTTGGACAAGCCTAAAACATCTTTTTGTGACCTACTGGAAAAGCTTAAAGTCTCTTTATCCATTAATGAATGCCATTTTAAGGTTCCCTGACAATTTAGATTGAATACCAGATAGACAGAAGAAAGGATATGAAAGTTAAATATCCACACTTACCTCTTCTGTAAATGCTACAGATTTGCTATCTGATTCAGCTACGAGTTTCATTAACATAGAGTGAGCATGCCCAGTCTGCATCTTGGAGGATGGACTCGGTGTTGCCACCTCATGGGCATCAATAGATAGGTTTGAGCCTTTGATATTGGATTTCTGTAAGAAAAAAATCCTCAAGACATAACATCAATTAGTCAACTAAGAGAAAGTAACTAAAGAACGAGTTGTATTCCTAAAATTAAAAAAAAAATAAGTTGAAAAACAAACTTCACAAAAATAAAGAATTACATATTGACAGAACAATTACAGGCACAAATCGTTATTTTTCATTGAAAATACCTTAAAATACACATAAATTACAGCTTGTGTAACCATGACAACCACCACAACAACAACATATATCTTACACTATTGAATGAATTCCCTCCACCTTCTACTTTGAACCCCTTTAGAGCTTCGGCTGACAGATTGCGTTTTAATGACTGCGCCTTCATATAACCGTCATACAAACCAATCAGAACTGTTCTGTTCTCCTTGTTCCACGACCCTCTGAGGTCATACACTTGTAAATTGTGTATAGGAGTCTTCTGAAATGACAAATGTTTTTCCGTTAAAACAGCAGTAAGAATCATAGGAAATGTATAAAAAATTGTCCCAGATTTATAAGACCTGTACAGACAAACTTGTCACAGGCATTTGAAATTGTACAGATGTCTATAGAATGATTGAACAACATAACATTGTTGCTTGGTAACATGCACTGTAATTGATCTCTTTGTGCAAAAAGTCTGAGTTGTACATTAAATGGTGTTCACTTACATATCTACTACATACTTTTCCTGTACTAAATTCAAAGAACTGTTTCTATTTAAAAAAATGAAAGCCCTTTATGATGTTTGTTTGGCATTACAAGTAGTAAAACAGACTGTAAAACAAATCCTCTTTCAGAGCAGTGGTTAGTGGCTGTTACAAATTCTAGACATTTGGTAATGTAAGATTGTTCCCATTAACAGTGAGCAGTAAAACTACTTGTGGTTCGATATCATCCAAGATTTTTACATGTAAAACTTACTGTGTCTGAACTTTCATCAGGAATTTCTTCTGATTTCTTTGTAGAAGATCTCTGATATGATACTCTGAAAGATTTAAACACAGTTTTCTCTAATATTGCTTGTATGTTCTCAGATTTCAGCTTTCTCACTGGTCAATTTATAATGACTGGGTATGTTAAAAAACATTGGATGTTTAAGTTTTAAGCCTGGTATCTGATTTCTAGACTCAGTCCCAAGTCTATTTTCAGCGTTTGCAATAAAACAAAACTTAATACTTAACACTACTGTTAAAATACTAAATTTGCTGTTAAAATATGTTAAAATACTAAATTTGCTGTTAAAATATGTTAAAATACTTAATTTGCTGTTAAAACACTTAATGTGCCTATTCCATTGAAATCTGCGTTTGTGTATCAATATAGCAATAAATGATCACAGTTTTTCATACTCCAATAGATATTCTGCTTAGGCATACTCACTTTGATACACTGAGAAAGAAACTGGTCATCACTGGCTTTCCTGATGTGGATACATCGAGCTGAAAGCAAACATTAGTAAAAACTAAATGTCCAATGAAAAATCAAAAATAAATCCGATGATTTTAGCAAGAAAAAAAAATCTTCACTTGCAGTAACTGCATACAATATTCTAGAAACTGCATACATTATTGTACTAAAACTGTGCTTGGAACCATCAAAGTACAAAATCAAAGACAAACTGCAAATCTGATAAAACTTTTTTCAATATATGGGAGCCTCGACCACAGTAAATCAGTGTCAGTGATGACACCCTGTGATTAAAGATATTCCATGAAGAAACATGAACAAAAAATATACATACATGCACTTACCTCATCTTTATGCCTAACTTGGGAGCTACACAGTCTAATTTTAGTTCCAGCCAGCACACAGTTAAGATAAATCACAGACCAGTCTGCATTGGGCCTGTGTATCAGTCCATCGTCGGTAGGAATAAAAGAAAGTTCGTCTTTTAACTCCAAAATAAAAGAGTTCCCAGAAAACTTTGCACCATGTTGTTTAGAGAATGACATCCAGTAGCATACATCAAACTGATGAAAGTTTATGGATAACTGAGCGTATTTGTAATGTCGACCAAGCTGTGGCTTCCTTACTCGTACATTATTGAACAACATCCCTCTCCTGACGGGTCTGGTAACACTAGCGAGGCACAACTAAGAGAAATATTAAATCATTCATGTATTAACTATTTCAAACAAATTTATCTGTAAAGTTGGTGCATCAGAATAAACTCTGAATGAATGTATTGTAGAATATATAGTATAGCAAGAATCAAACACTAACACTATATCCCAATGTAATATAATTTATTGCATTATGTTGTTTAAGGACTTATTAAGTTTTTCCTCCCCATTTTCAAGGACTAAAAATTTAGATTTCTTTGGTATAGAGAAGAAGAGATCCAGTGTTTTTTTCAAGTTTATCGCCTCGAGATGACTATCACTGCAGCACGGATAAAATTACAGTGTAAGAATTACTTTAAGAGGGCAGAAAACCTGTTGCCACCGTGCCATACTGTATAACCATACTATCGCCTACTCGGCGGTAGGCCCGGTCGAAAATAGCTGTCATTTTTTCACATTTTTTTCATCATTATTGGTATGTTTATTATTATTTATCATTTTCTGTCCGCAGCAGAAGAATTCAAGGGCAATTTACCAAATTTTTTTTTCAAAATTCAAGTACTTTTCAAGGAGTTTCAGGCTGTTACAAATTCAAGTATTTTTCAAGGAGTAGGCTAAAAATTCAAGGACTTTTCAAGATTGTGCATACCTTGTTATTTAAAATGTGAACCACAGAGTAATTAAGACGTCAGCAACTTTCATTGTAAACTTAGGTTCAAGTCATGGCTTGGACGTAGCATGGAAAAACACCAAGATGTAACAAAATGAATTTCAAAATTTTCCTTCTGATTATCTTATAATACTGCGTATACATAAAACAGTAGACAAATTTCTGCCAATGAGTTATACAGTACAACAAACCATGTTTTCATACCAGGCTAATATGTGTTGGTAATATCGAAAATCTCAGGGTTAACCGATGCCTAGAACACTATGCCATCAAAACACCTCATTTCATATTGTACAAGCATTTGTATGTTGGGATCCTAATAAAACTGTCGTCTTTAAATTCAACAGAAAATTATTCCTGCACATTCCCACCAGATTTTATATATTTTATCATAAACTATTAATTCTAATTAGAAATGAAATTACCTTGATTTTATCCAGAAATCTCAAAGTACTCGCGTAAAACTCAGCAGTTGGATAATTTTGTACTGATTCGCCATATCTGTCATTTTCCATGGCGTTCTTATTTTTGGATGTTTCCAAGAAAATACTCAAGTTTAAATTCTGTGATCTGGTGAAAGGCAAGAAGAATCAGTCACAAATGACTCAAGTAAATGTAGACAGAAACAAGGTACCAATTACTACAGTGCAACCTTCCCAGAGAAACACCCTTTGGCAGTTGTTTAGAGGTTGTGGCTTTAGCCAGGTTTAACAAAACCTGTTTTAGTGACAAAAAAGTCCATTTTCAGGGTTTTACATTTTTGAACAGATATGTTTCAACTTTCATTTAATACCAAAATGATGATGTCCCTTCAGTATATACATAATTCTTTAAAATAGTCTGCTCTTCAAGTGGAAAAAACAAATTATTCAATACTTATAATATTTCATCAGCGTTTAATTCCATAAATCAAAATTAATCCTCCAAAACATCATCGGACAAAGCGTTAGGTTTTGATTGGGAAATACTCAACGTCATAACAAACATCACTAATGCAGGTTTTGCAACAGGAAATATTGATAATGCTGAGGAGAGGTTGGTGCTTAAAGAGGGTTGCTATGGAGATGTGACACTGTAGTATGAAGGACATACATGTACAGTAAAACATCAATGATGAGACCACCTTTAGGACCTTTGAAAACTGGTTTTCTTATTGAGATGACCTTAATATTGAGGTTGGATAAAGAGCAAAACAGTAAAATGGACTGGAAAATTGTGTTCTTAATTTTGAGGTGGTCTTATCATAGAGGTGATCTTTAAATGAAGAATATTTCTAGTTCATATCAAGGCTTACTTAATGGAAATATATTTCATTGACAAACAAGGTAAAAACCAGAATGAATTGAAATAATACAATCAAAACTTGAATCATTCAACTAAAATAGAGCAAGTTAATACATACACATTTTTACAATAATTATTTGCGTTACTTTAGTCAACTTTAATGGCATAGCCAGGACAGAAATCCAGTTACTAAGAAATTGACAAGCCAATAACATAATTACAATAAATCTAAATAAGAAAATGTAATACTCTTCAATAAGGAGGTTTGTGTGCATAACCATGGTAACAGCTCCTTTATCATAACAGAGCTAGAATAGCTTTGCACAAAACACTTGATACGTAAAGCAGAATGATGAAAAATGAATGTAACATACCTAAATGCTCTGAAGGAGTCATGTTCTTCTAGAGAATAGTCTGGTACCTTGTCTGGGGCACATGGCATCACTAAATAATGATCGTTTGGATCACCAAGACATAACCAGTCTATCTTTGCACTATAATAGTCATGATATCAACACTTGCAAAAACATCACAGCAGATATTGTTAGGTTAATCAGAAAATCACAATTTGTTTGAATACAGAATGAACAAACGATATGACCATTTACAGAAACACACAATGGTAAGAACAAACACAAGTCAAATAATAACATATCAAATTTCAATTTTTTTTCATCCAAAGGCAAAAGTATCTTATATTTTCATTGACTAAATAACCAAACTAAATAGCACAAACAAGAACTTACCAGTAACTCAAGTTTGGCAGATGCAACAATGTACGATCATCATACTTAGATGCTGTTCTAACCCAAATGTCAAGGTCACCTTTCAACAAGAACTTCACTGCAGTAATCAAACAGAAGCATGAAATTAATTACAACAAATGTGGCAAACATTTAAACATTTTAATCTTACAGACTTTAATTTTTTTAAAATTAAACATATTATGATGGTTGTTAAGTACAGAAGCAGCAATACTTGATTGTATCTTTCCTCATGTTTAATTTCAAATCAATACTGAAGACACTGAAACCATGCAAGTCCGTAAAAATAATATGATATGTTTATAATGCCAGCAGTTTCGAATGATATGGGACATAATGGGTAATTTTTACTCAAAGCTTATAATAACAACTAGAACTTAACTGTTTGTCCAGTCTAATACAAGATCTTTCCAAGCCCAGTCCATAATTTCTGTAGTATTGTATGGATCAAATGATGCATGATACAACCAGCTCATTTTTGTCACAGTCATTGTTAACCGGCCATGCTGTAGTAACCTAGTTTTGTCCCACCACGGTAATGGTCGACTAGGATCCACAGATGGCTTGTTGATTAAGTCCAATGCAAGGTTAAACTGGGCTATCACAGGTTCCCAGCATGCCCCATGAGCCATATCAAATGACTCTACATCTAAAATGAAAAATATATATTTAAGATACATAATGTTGTCAGTCATAGCCATTGTAGACTAAACTAGTTTACATTCACAACTTCATACATCAGTCAAATATATGTTTGTACTATGTAGTAATATACCATCATTTATATCATATATAAAATATTTCATGATAATTTCAAAATCTTGTCACAATTAAGTTGCAAGCAATTAAAAACAATGTGAAATCTAAGCTCAGAGATCTAACTCTAATTTAATAACCCTGGATTCTGGTCAACCAATAAACATTTTAGATTGTTTAATTTATATAACTAATTATCATGAACTGACCACAACTGAAATCATGAAAGAACTTCAGCGCAGGTAAATTTCTTTGTACAGTAGTATTTCCCCATGGCTCATCTACTTCAACAACTGAAGAACGTTTTGCTGAAATCAAGAGTATATAATCAAATTAAAAAAACACACCATCTTAACCAATAAAAAAATGCAATTCAATGATAATATATTTAGCTGAGATCCTCAAATATTTGTGGTATTTCAGATGCACAACTTGTATCTCAGTTAATGCAAAAAACTTTGTTGTAAGAATTTTTCACAATTCAGTTGTAGATTCTTCTCATGGAAAGATCGAGGTATATTGTTACCCCTAACAAAATCACCAAACTGTCCTAATCAGCTGCACATGCCATTTGAAAAGCAATAAATGTAAACAACAACTTCACTTTAACGACAATATCAATTGCCGCTGTAGTAAGAATTTACTACCAACTGAACCTTCCTAGAGCAGCAACCTCTCAATAACAGTTAAAATCTGCATCTCCAAGAGGGTGATGCTCTTAACAGGGTGCATTGTATACATTGAACATAACTCAGCAAAATTGAACTTGAGTATTTTATTATTGAAGATATAAACCGTAAGTAAAAAGATGTTATGAAATCAGTGGAAGCAAAATATCATTCCTAACCTCTCTTCGCTCCTTCTATTTCAGACCCAATGAGTCGGCCCCACAGATTCATGTCCTTGATATCAAGAGCTAACTGTGGAAAGTCGCGAAACTGGAATGTCCATGATTTCACACTAAAGTTCACATATCTACACCACAGTGTTATAAACTCCAAATCCTCCTCAGGATATGGACTGAAATAGAAACAATTGATATTCAAAAATACAACCCAAAAATGACAACATATTTTTCCAATTTAATTCTGTGTTTGTTGTTTTAAATATGACTTCATGCATGGAAAAACATGGAATAGCTTGTGTAATACAACATATTGTATTATTCAGTCTATTGTATTTACTTGTATAATGATAGTAAACAAAATACAAAGTAACAGTTGATTTTAACTGTCAGAATTGTTCAAAATTCATAATCCATTTTAAGTGTGATGTTTTCATTCATAACAGATAAATATCCATAAATTCTCCAAAATGGAAAAATAACCTGTTGGCTTAACAGTCAAAGACAATGTAAGAAGATTGCTTATAACAGATTGACAGTTCATACTATGATGATGACCTTCAAAGAAATTCTTCGTATACTTTACCTATCAGGATCTATATCTTTCATATTTGCTACAACATTCTCTTTCCCATGAACTGAAGTGTCAGCAAGTGCCACAATCTCAACGTTATCCATACTCCAAGTGAAGAGTTTCGTTCTAAGGGGGGTAATCTGATACAACTGTCGAGATCTCTGAATGTATATGTCACTGCTACTCTTTGCTAAGGAGGCATAAACTTCTTCAATTTTGTGAGCTATAAATATAAATAATCAAATCTGAAAAACATGTTTAGGACTATTCAAGGACAATTTCCCTGGGGGGGTGGGGGGGGGGGGGGGGGGTGGCGGGTTAGGAACGACAGTTGAACATCACTCTCCATAACAATGCAATGCAATTATATATATTAATAAATAGTTAAGCACATTTGGACGATATTTCTTCTAAACAGTTTAATCACAGATTTCATCTAAAAGGTATTATCATGAACAATGGTTTTAAATTTACAATTTGCTGATTATGCTTAAATTCTTCTTTTTTTATGTAGTATGATAGAACAGAAAACCTCAGATTCAGTTAGATTTACATAACCAAATGTTACCTGGTATAATACCGTATCCTTTCTTCAAGGTTTGTACTTTCTGATCGAGAACACGTCTCCGTTTCTCACTCTCCGCGTATTCATCTTTGATCAGTTCATAGTTATCTCCCATCTTCACTTCAAACGGATCATCTCCCAACTCCATCTTAAATGCCTGAAAATTAATTTATCTCACAAGATGAGTAATATTTTTAAATATAGTGATGAAAAACATGGGTGATGACTATCCTGTAATTGGGAAAGCGGGAACTAATTATTTGGTGCAATTAAGAGTAAATTTAACATTTACAGTAAAACCTCAATAATAAAACCACACTTGGGACCCTTGAAAACTTGTACTCTTATTGAGGTGGTCTTAACATTAAGGTTAAATAAAGAGCAAAACTGTGAAAATGGACTTGAAAATTGTGGTCTTTATTTTGAGGTGGTCTTATTATTGAGGTGGTCTTTAGGTGAGGTTTCACTGTAATGGGATTATATAGAAAGGAGATGATACCTAATAGAGTGTATTATTTTGTATAATTAACATAATGCTTCCATGGCAAGATTCTGAAGACATGAAAGACAACACTGTCCATTTAAGTGACAGGATTTGAAATATTCTTCAGCTGTATATTTATCTCCCCTTGCAAAGTACTCTTCGCTGAAATTTATTATGTGCTAGCATCAATGGCTGTGTAAAGATGCTCAAAGGCACCCACCTTTTTTGTCATCTAATGTTTTTACTAACAAGATAATTTTTTTATTGATTTCTGTACTCTGCAAGTAACAATGGAGTACTGGGCAGCAAGAACCACATATTAACAAAATATCTTACCTTAATTTTGATCTGTAAGTCAGGGGGCAGTTTACTGTCTACAGTGAATGCCTTTTTCTTCACTTTGTGAACAAGTTTTAACCATTTTTGAAAATTCACAAACTGAAAAAAACCCATAGAATTCATGGAATAATCTTCACCATCATCAAACTTCACACAATATGCTGTAAGCAAAATAGCTGCTGACAAGGCAAACCATGAAGACATATATAAGTCATATTAAAGAAAGTAAGTTTTGATAAAACATTGCTTCTGTAATTCATAGACATATGTTTTGATTGAATGAATTGCATGTATAAATCTGAGTATAATTTACTTTTATCATATTAAAATTTTCAACATAATGAGTCTGACCCTGTATTTTATCATTCTCTCCCACACAGAATAGGGAGGCATCTAGATCTACACTTGTAACGACTATATCAGCTGCGGCTAATAATCAATTAAAACATCAATTACAACAGTAATTTGTAACTTAATTGACAGGAGCATGACAAATGCCCAATCCTAAATTAAATTCCTATTATAAATTAATTAAAACGTACCTCCTCAAAACAAGCAGCAAAGTCAAAATTGTATGGAAATACAATTGACAACATATCAATGGACACATTCCTGAAAAAAAAATAAACAGACAAATTTTACCAGGAAAGAGAAATATCAATGAGTTACAGAAAATGTACAACATATTCAAGATTGTTAACAACTTTTGAGATTTCACATAGTATAATTAATAATAAAAATACTGTTTACATTATCCAAATGCCAACAGCCACAAGATTTTAAGATGTATTAACAGTAATAGATCTTTAATCAACAGGTTCTATATTTCCACCAATCAACAGGTAATATACTTCCACCAATCAACAGGTACTTTACTTCCACCAATCAATAGGTACTTTACTCTTACCAATCAAACTAGTTTCACCAGATTGGAGGCTATGATGTATACATACAATTTCAATCTTATCAACAGAGTAAAATACATAGCACAGCTTCATAATGATAATGTTAAAACATACCATGCTCTGTTGGTTTTCAGAGTCAACGTCTTAAAATGCTTTCTCTCACACTTCAGTTGTACATCTGGTATTGTCCCAAACAACAAGCCCTGTATAGTAACAGATACTTCAGGATAAGATGAGCAACAAACACAGTGCATTTGTGATAAAGGAGAATCTAAATGATCACTACAGTACACAAACTCTAGAAAACATGCTATGATCCATTATATATAATCTGCCTTCTCTATCATTGTGTAAGTAGAGCAGATAAATAATTTTAATGTTGTATATTGTAAAATTTAAGTGTTCATTAAATATTTTTTACATTAATCAACAGTATTTTTCTTTTGCCATTCAATACACTGATATATAATGAACTATTCTGTATTTTACCAGTTATTCTATCAATTTTATCACAATTCGTTCCCAAGTTTTTTAGCTCCAATTATGAACAAACTGTTTCTTATGCAGAACTTTACATATAAAATGTACCAAAAGTGACCAGTTATAAAACAGACTTACCTTTAATATAGCTGATTAAAGGTTTTTGTGCATTAGACCATTATACATTAATTGTGAAATAATCATTCATTGTTCCTTTAAAACTGTAACAAGGGGGATGTATCTAATTTCCAGAAAGCAAATATCTTTGTCACCATGTGAGCATGATGAGACCACTTTTGTTATTAATAAAATAATGAAGAATATGCTGCATAAAATAGAGAGTCACTGAAACAATTAATAAGCAATTAATTTATACTGGACTCACCTCAAAGCAAAAGATCTTTTCTTCATCACAGTAAATACTCAGTGTAGTGACTTCAGTAACCAATTCCTGAGGGGTCATGGACATCAGGATATTGTCAGCAATCAAGGTCACACTAAAATAATTTCACATACATTCATTTGCACTTCACATCCATAATATTATACATTATATAACATAAGTTTACAAAAATGAATACTGATACAATAGTGTGATGGACAGCAATGTAACTTTGCCAGCATGTCATCATGTTTACTGGTCAAACGAAACAGGTAAAACATATGTAAACAGATTTTTGACTATTTCCACTGAAACAAACATGTGCTACCTGGCAACCACAATTTGCTGCTTTATGTTGCTAGAACATTCCACTTTTGAAACAAGTTTACAGAAGGCAACTATGGAGATGATTACATACCTATGTTGAGATGACAAACACAATTTGACCTTCACCTCTGTTGTAACCATGACATTCACCGACAAAGTATTATTCTGTTTTGTAGACTGTTTTTGCACTGGAATATTTGGTTGACCAACTGCTTCCCCTCCTGAAGATGAAATATGATATATTAAAATAAATTATGTTCTATCAATTACTTTCATTTTTCAGGGAATATGCTTGCAAGTCTACACAGACTGTGTCAGTGTAAGGCATAACATGCAAGTTTTATATCTTCTGTAAGGACAAAAAGTCACAAAATTTGGTAGACTGTGAATATTGCTATCCGTCAAATCTATCCAACTCATCATAAGTCTGATCAAACTATAAAAGCAATATCTGGGAACAGCAGTTCTGACCATGATTTCACATTAAAATCAAATTTTGAAGACCTTACATTTTTGAGTGATTGTATGCATAGTCAAGGAAACTAGTTAGTATGTAAACTAGATTAAGACATGAAAGCAGCACTATCAATGACACAATGTTCGTTGCAAAATTGTTATGAAAAAATTTGACTTCAGAAAAAATTCTTTTTGAAATATTTTTCGACAACGAGTACTGTTTTCTACTAATGGAGAACACTATGATTTACAATTTTGAAAACCTCTTGTTAGCATATAGTCTTACTTGTTTTATTATTAAACTCAGTCAGATCATCAATACATTGTATTATGCACATGTGACACGCAGTTGACCAATCCAAGAGTAGCTCCTTCCCTAACTGAACCATGCATTCCTTTTTGTTTACTTTGTACTTGATCCGGATCTCCTGGAGGCTTGCAGCTGGCTTATCAATGTCACATGACCTCACTAATGTCAAATACTGAAAAAAGGAGAGAAGGAAATTTTGTCATGAAAACAAATCTCATTACACTTGTACTACCAACATATCATTTTTATTAACAGTAGAATAAAACCAGGTTTAACAGAAATTAATGAAAGCTTCTTTGTTACCAATAGCAACAATAATTACAAAATTTGTATCTAAAATCAAAGTCTACATTTCACTCATGATTCAGGACTACAAAAAGGAACCAGATTTGTAAATAACATAAAATTGTAAAACCAAATTGCAGATAGAGAAAGAATATCTGGAGAGTGACCTTGTTGTCCATGCGGATATAGATGAGCTTAGTTCCTTCCACTGTAACTTCAGCAAGATTTTGCCTGTACATCATACCAGCTGAATCTATCCTCAACATCAAACCAACTAAAATACAGAATTAAATAAATATCCAAAAAAAAAGACTTCATAGTCTACTTGTCACTGATAAATCTCTTTGAGTGCCATTTACATAAACAAATTGTATGCAGAATATACATGATTATGTGACAATTAATGACATGTAGGTAACTGATGGAAAAGAATGACAAGTGCAACAACCCTGTGTAGTAAGAAAATAATATGCTGAAAGCGTATCATGCCTATCTTCTTAATTATATGCAGATAGATCAGTTTCGCTATTACTTCTCTGAATACAGGTAAATGCATAGTCTGACCTCTACTTTAATGAACTTAATGAACATACACTTAGAAATTGATAAAAAAAATAAACCAAGACAAATAAACTTAATTTCTAGTATCAGTAAAGGAAGTTTCTGGAGGGGAAATCTGTTGGCAAAACATAAATATAGTGATTTATAAATGATAAAATCTTAGAAATGAGTATTGAAAACTAAAGATTGTTTTTGGTGGATAATGCAACATACCATTCACCAAATTCTGATGATAAAGACCTTGCTAAAATGATACGAAAACATCTACAGACATATTTACTAACCATTGTAGTTGTTGCAGATGAATACATTAGTATTTGTGACATCAAATTTCAGCAGTAATGTCATTGGTTGCATCTGGTTGTCATTGGCAACAGGAATATTCATGTTCATATTTCTTACTGGTCTCAAGGCAGCATTCGAAATTCTGCGAGGAGCAGAAATCTTGGCCTTGGCTAATGCCATTAGTAGTGAGGTTACCACGGTAACCGTGTTAGATGACCACTCGATGTGAAGGTGATCCTGCATACCCTGGATACGCAACTCTTCTCCAAGTTTGTTGATCTAATAATAACATCCAACAATATGAAACTTGAATTACTGACATCAAAAATAAATAAACATCAAATAGCAGAACATATTTTCAGTATAAAAAAAAGAATCCAGGAAAGGTAAGATATAAAGAAAACAGTAATGGTTTTGTGACGATTTGAATTATTTTTAATACACAGGGGCAACATACATTTGAATGTAGATAAAAGACTGGGTATTGTGCACAGTTCTAAAGCCCTGATCAACTCTGCCAGATTCACACAATCACTTTACTTATAAAGCCTAAAAGTCACCTGTTGAAAATTTGATGATATATGTTTATCAATTATTATCACTAAATCTATGCAACTTCATAGTGACTGATGAACAGACAGGTGGCGAAACTGTCAAAACTGCAAAATTTCTTCATAGTCTTGGTATTGATATTCAGTTCTAAGTATATATTTATGAAATAGCAGTAGCTAGACTCACCTTAATAATAAGAATATTCATGTACAATACATGATTCCAGTGATGTCTCTTGCCATTAAAATCAGATAGAGGAATCTGAGATTCAGAGTGTGTACAGTAGAGAGTGTCAAGTTCCATTTCTACAGATACATCATGTGACTTTAACCACGGCAACCAACCATTTCCTAAAAGACAAAAAGACCAAGTGACTTACATCACCTTTATTGGATTCTATGTAAATTTTCTGGCAGAAATAGTCGCTAAAAGGTATCATTCAAATGGTACACGTTTCATGGGTTTTTGCAACTAGGCAATTGCTTTTTGTCAGTTAACACAGATGTTCTTCATCTGTAACTTTGCATGAGCTATGTGAATATTTTTCTTATATAAAATTACATCCATTCCTACTACTGGTAAACAATAGTGTAGTATTAAGTTTTCAATATGCAAAGCCTTGTACCTGTGTATGACGTGCCAACAATATGCACAACTAGGATTGGTACTTTATGTCTTGTGAAGTTTCATTGAAATCCCAACATATGGTAGCCAAGAAATATCGAGGACAAATTTTGTCTTCAGACAGATGGACCGACGGACATGACTCCAATAATAGCCCCCAATATACCTCGTATCTGGGGTATAATAATAACTAAAATTGTTAGTTAGATGGAAACATAAATTCTAGGGGAGGGTAGTAATATAAATATTGTATATACATATATAACTTTATTCCAGTAAGAATTAGCACAAACACAAGCAAACTATCATGTTTTTAAGACAGTAACATTCCATACAAACCTGTCTCATGTACACTGCTCTTCACTATCACATGTTTCATTACTTTCGATACCCCAATGACTAGACCAGGACAAGATGCTGTGGAAAATGCTGTGGAGATATTCAATAATTCTGTATCCATGATGAAACGTCTATCTTTCATAATCTTTGATATTGCACTGAGGGTGAAACAATAGAAATTCTAAATACATGTAAAATATATAAAAAATATGACAAGTCTTAGTTTAGTCAAACTTATAAATACTACACCAATTGTGAAACAAGTTCTTACAACTTATATTAATCATTACTGAAGACTGCTTCCTGGGTTGCTAACCAGTACTTAAGCCAAATTTAGGGATTGCGAAGTTGGCAGTTCAACCTTGTCCAAGTCTTTGCACACATTATTACTACTACAATTTTGCCTTTAAACTAACCAAAAGAATATTGTAAATACCTGGTTACCAGAACTGAAGTCTGTTTAGTGTCCAATCAAATGGTACTAGTATATTACTTAAGTTTCAACTATAAACAGCATGTTTATAATACAAAAAAAACTATCTCTTCATACAAAGCAAGAGTGCTTAATCTACATGATTAAAATCCTTATGGAACAACAATTTCAACTACTTATAGATTGTGTAGCTAAGGTCCACATGGAGTTTACGGTAGTCAACATGAAATATTCTATTGTTCTATCAGATTAACAAGCAATAAAATGTTGGATTATCTGACCTCTCAGTCTCTGAATTCTCTGCAATGGGAGACAAATCTGTGTTGACTGTCTGATTATCTACCCCTTGAGAAAATTGACTTACAACCTGCAACCAGTATTGCACTTCATCGTGATGGTAATGAAAATATGCATTTTGAATTAGAGTTTTCACTTTCACCTCCTCTGGGGAAATCTTAAAGAAGAAAGTAATAAACACATTAACATATCTGAACGGCATTGACCAAATGCAGGACAGATCATAATCAAGGATACAAAACAATAGCTAATAATCACACACCGTTGTAACGGTCAGAACTGATCTTTGATTACATCTAAGTTGAAGTCAAAATAAATCAATTTAGCCTTATTGCAATACATACTTAAGATACCAATCGATCATAAATAATTATTATACAGCATTACAATAGATCATGCAAAAACTAGCCCATTCACCCTTAGTTCACAGTCTTATCATCAAGCATCTATTTGAAGTAAAAAAATGAAATGTTAAAATGAATCAACATTTATTAACATTTATAGATTTACATGTAAAATGCCAATTAACATACCATGGATTTCAGTTCCAATTTCAGCAATTCAGCAAACCGTGCTTGCTGTGATTTTGTGTTGAAATCTGAAATTAAGGCAACCATCATCATTTTTATACATTATTACTTCATTTTTTATTAATTGGTGATTTAGTCTGACATATCTGACTATCAATCCAATATGATTTAAAACTTTATAACGTTCAAAGCTATTGTTAAAATAGTTTCAAAGAACGGCGGCCATAAATAATATCACTAACAATACACATGCACTTTGTAAATAATTATAAATTGGTTCATTGATTGTCATTACAAATATAAAGTATCTAATATACATGAATGATCTTACCTTCCAAAAGAAGAGTAAGTGTGACTTCACGAGAGTGATCTTCCTTGATTTGATTAAACATGTCAACATGGAAAGTCTTAATACTGACACTAAGAGATCTGTAAAAGAAATTTGCAGCCTAAAAAGACATTTATCACTAATAATATGCACTCACGATGGATGTTTTAATTTCTTTGACAAAACTTCAATAAGACAGTTTATAAATCAGAGGTAGTAAAAATCAATGCTTATGATACTATTGGTATATGCAATTCAACACTTTAGAAAACTTATACAATTGTTGAAACAATGACAACATTAATAGCAGCTACATGTTCCTAGAGAGTGGTATTAGTTTTAAGAAGGATGCCTACAAGACACAAAGATGTAATTAGGTTTTTTATGTAATTAACAATATTTTTACAACAAGAATATGTTAATATAGGAAAGTCAAACATAAAGTAGCGATGCTTTTGTGTGAATGTGAATATCAGCAGAACTCACTGTCACATAATTTGAAACAAAAATACCTCTGTTTAGTTTCTCTCACAATCTTAATATCAACTTCTGTAATATCAACACCCAATTCTTGAGGTAAAACATTGAATATCCACATTTCTGAGTTTGCAGACTGGGCATCCGTTTCTGAAGAATGAAATTAGACAAATCAAATAAAGACAGTATCACCTATTCTTCTACAGAGACTTTAAGAAGAGAAACACTACAGAAATATATGTCCATTTTATCCAAATCATGGAAAAATATAAAATATACAACTGACAGTTGTATACTATGAAAAGGAATTATTAGTTTAAACATTTTTATTTTACATCAATTGTGAAGCAAGTTCTTACAACTTATTAGAATCACTCTGGATGACTGCTTCCTGACTACCAACCAGTACTTGCGCCAAATTTAGGGATTGTGAAGTTTGTGATCAAACCGCGAACTCACCACCTTCAGAACAGGAGTCAGGCACTCTACCCCTAGACCACTGCGTCTCCCTGAAGTGTTATCATGTTATAAATACACTATAGTTAACAACAGCTGTAAATAATTCACCTTGTTGTGGAATATTATGCTGTTGCTGTGGTTGCTGGTCTTGTTGTTGAGAATTTTGAGGGATATGCCATGTCTCTTGTTTAATATAATGTTTTCCAGACAAAAGACCTGGCAAAAGATATAAACAAGACAATAAGTTATACCGAAGTAACATGGTACAAAGCAATAATATCAAAGGGCAACAACTCCGCAAATTATGTAAAAATTAAAAATAACAAAGGGCAACAACTCTTCAAATCATCCTCTCAACTAACTTTGGTACACATCACACTGGTGATCATCTTTGGAACATTCATCCAAGACAATAGGATTTGTGTCCATACAAATGCTTCAAATGAACAACACATACATCAAAGTAAAATAATAAAACTAATAAACCAAAGACGAAATTCAATGCGACTTAAATAAAGCACTGATCAAGGATTGAATGAACATCAATTAACAAAAGAAGCCATGTAATGATATCAATTTTAAAGTATTTATCTTAAATTCGTATTTTATTAAATTTGTACACAAACGTATTACAATGCCTATTACTTTATACATAAAATTTAATACATGTAATAATACCTTCAGTGAGCATAACTTGTGGTTTGTTTATTAACACCCTTGAACCCTGAAAATATGTAATGTTATAGACTAAATGTGAAGAAGTACAACTGAAACTTGAAGCTAGTACAGTACTAGTCGGATATCAACAGACCAATCAGTGAAATGATAGACTGGCTGCTTTTTTGTACTCCCAACATTTCAAATGTACAAGAAAATTACAACAGGCTTTATAAGATTTTTGATGATATATTTATCACATTGTGATATAGAGGAAAGGTTAAAGCAAATCATTTGCATGTCAGGTGGGAAAGTACATAGCACATTATTTATTACAATGTATGCTAAACAAAGACTTTATTAATTCAAAGAGGTGATGTGGTCTAGGGGTGGAGCACAGGACAGGACAACTCATCCAGAGATCATGGATTCGAATCCTATCGAAAGCACACTCCTTCCACAGTCTTCTAAATCCCTAAATGTTTGAGGTTTTACTGTACATATGTGTGAATGTAACAGTAATGTATAATATAACAGCACAAAAGAGCATAGAGAATATATATGGTTGAAACATAAAAAAGCTCAATAAAGAGTACAAAGACAAGTAAGTACTAACCTTGACCATTTTGACATTGTGTGCATTTCTAAAAAGACTGAGATCTGTGTATAAACTGAAAGACATTTCTGCCAAGCATGGTTCCGTGTGCTCCGTGGTAACTCCATCACCAGTCTGTAAATAAGATCAGCAGGGAACCAGTAATGTGATTCAAAATTATATGTATGAAAATCTGGATAAAGTACAATATGGGCCCAACTTCTTTCTTAAAAACTTGATGAATTAAACAAGTTGAAATACTCATACAAAAATGTGAAAGAGCAACATCATATTATATTCAAGTACTTACTAATCCAACAAAAAGGTTTAAAATCAATTTGTAAATATAAATCTTAATAATTAATGCAAGTGTTTTACTGAGGCTAGTCATATGCTTACCTGAGACACACTTCTTAAAACACGACAGTTAACACTACCCGCTTTGATAATGAACTGCAAGCTGAAATTATAATGCAAATAATATAATTGAGAGGCATAGTAACATAAGAGTAGAGATAAAATAATCACAAAGAAACGAGCTTTACTGGTGATATTTACTTTGATATTGTTCTGGTATTTTGCATCTAAGTTAACAATTTGATAATACATCTATTTTACCAACAAATGTCCAAACAGAATAGGAAGAAAAAGACAACAGTTTACCTGTCTTCAATGCATGAGATATCAAGTCCAAGTTCTTGACCTTCAATGTGGATTAGACAATCTTCAAGCATAGTCTTCAACAACATCACAGTAAGACTGTGTACTTTAAAACCAAAATACTGAAATGTAAGCAATGTTAATCATGAAGCCACAACTTGAAAGAATCATATATGTTTGAAATCATAATCAAGAAAACTGTTTGGAAATACTGAAGTCAGAATCAAAACTAATTTAACTACTGATCGTAATATAATGAGATTTTCTTACCTGTCACATTTATTGTTAGATTGGAGTATATTTGTGGAAACAAATTATCGATGATATTCAAAGAACATAAGGTAGTGTCAATCATTCTATAACTCATAAATTCTTATAATGGATTAGAAGTGCACAGTCCCTATTGCATGATGGGTAAGGGCCAGAACTTATAATAAAGTAAACAGTTCCATCAGTTGTGTAACTAAAAGATAAATTTATGAGTTTTCTGACAACAATACTGCTTAAGGAATAAAAATGATATCCAATGTACCGAACCAAATATTTGTAAGACAGTACCAAAAATAATCTAACTTCCTCAGCCATTTTGATATTACCACATAAGTAAGACAAGTATGTCTGATGAAGATCACAGAGTATCAGCAACATTATACTAAGTTTCTTACCTGGAGATATGTTACAATTTTGGGCAAGGCAACCTGATCAGCAGATGCCATATTTTGCTGTCGTGGGGAATTAGGAGCCCTCTCACGAGGACCAAGAGCATTGGCCTGCACTCTGACCTCTCCACAACATATCACTACAGGTTGTCTGAAATTGAAAAATAATTGACAGTTTCTACTTCTAACATGTTTGATTGTAGTAGAACAAAAGTTCTAGACAACGAAATACAAGAATATTTTGTTTAGGGAACCAAAACTCTAGTGTCTCGTTACTATGACAATGCTACTTTTGAATGGCTAGCTTGTATGATTTAGGAAGAAGGAAGTGAATATGTCAAAGTATGCAGGAAAAAAATCTTCCCCAATCAGGAAATAATGTTTGCAAGTATTAAATAAGATACAAACCTGATTTCTTCATTTAAATAACAGCTTGAAAACCATACTTTATCAATTTCCTGAAAGAATGAATATGCAGTGCAAATACAATCATAAACGCAGATGCTATCAAATTACAGATAATGAACAAATCTGGTTTATTCTAGATCTACATTTTTTTATAAGGTACAGATCCTTCGTAATCATATATGAGCTTAAATGTAAACTTAATCTATCTATGTCAATAACACTATACAAGAGAGTGACACAAGCAACCATATAGTCTACTATAACAGATTCACCTGAATGTGAAATATTAACTTGATATTAGAAACAAATTTTAATTCGAGGAAATGGAAATAAATCACAGTAGCAATGTTCCTTTAACTTTCCCTAATTAATCAGATAATTGGCATATGAAGAATAGTTTGATCAGAATATGCTTGTCTTAATAACTTGATGATGACACTGAATTAATAAATTACATACCACTTGTAAACCTTCTTTGACGCTTATATGTATGTTGTGGAAACTACCTAATCCAGTTCGACCAATCTTAATTAGGACCCCAGTGCACCTCTTCACCACAAATTGAAGAATAATGGCTATCACTCTGAAATGAAAGCAACAACAAAAAATGAAGTACTTTTGAAGTTCAAGACAAATAAATTTACTGGTATGAAGAAAACCAGTGATCTTCAACAGATAGGCCCAAAAGTCTAAGTCTCAGGAATTTGCGGTCAACATCTGAGAACCGATTCTAAATATGGACCACATCAGGTAAAGCCAAGAGGATTTTACATGACTAAGATAAATGAAGAAGCAGTATGGTTCCCTCCTGCAAAGATGAGAGTGATGATGAGATGTGCTGACAATTACTCTTCATATAAGCATTAGCATAATAATTATACACAATGAAGGAATCTTAAAGGATCGGTGTTAATGGGTCCAGGGTCTGTATAGCTTCATGCTGGTTTTTGACTAAATATGTGAGTTCAGTAGCATTATGATGATCATAAAATTGTTCAAAACTTCAGCTAATTGACTTTATCATGTTAATAACTTAATTTTGTAATAATAACAAATTCCAGTTTTAGTTGAGGAAACTGACTAGTGAGGAATTTGATGTGCGCTGAATATAGAAACAGAAAAGGCGACAAATATAAGTGGATCCAAAAATTATAAGAAGTTTGACACAATAGGATACTTCCTTATACATAGCTCTTGATAAATAGAACTTCACATAAAACTATATCACTTGACTCTAATTCTAGCATCCATTAGTTAAATGTAGGGTTAAATGTAGGGTTACACAGCACATCAGCAGCTACATTACAGACTAGTCTGATTCTTTAGCCGAATACTTTATTAAAATTTGTGGCAATATAATAAAAACTAGCACAATAAAACTTAAGCCAGTAAATAATATTAATTTGAAATGATATCATAATCATATATATATACCGCCGGTATATCAATTTTTATAGTTTGCAAAGAAATTTTTCACTTTGCCCTGTATCAGGAAACAAGAATTGACAATTGTTATGAATTTAAAGACTTCCAGTTTTTTCTATGGTATGGGGAATCTTGACTAAAATGTTCATTATCACATGTGAAATAATCAAATATCCTGGGCAATGTGGGATTTTTTGCTATTCAAAGTTGTTTATCATTCGACCTTAGAAGACATTTTATCAGTTTATGTCCTCCTGTTCTGTTCCTCAACATATGACGATGCATGCTGAGCATATACATTAAGTTTGTGGTAATTACAATTTATATGGTTGTGTTAAATTATGTTTGATTGGCTTTCACTTTGGTGAATTTGTAAAAACAAATGTCAATCTGTCAAAATAAACTCCAAATATAACTGACAGTCACATATAAATACTTAGATGTGAATAACATAGTGATATAGACAACTGAAATTATGTTAAACAAATCTGACATTACTAGATGTAGAGTTAAATGTCTATTTTTTAAAAGAATACATGAATTGCAACATATCATCTCAGATAAAGGTCAGAATTATGTTGAGATCACCCCTAAATAAATTTGAGAAGAGCTTTCACTCGTTGTGAGAAATGTATACCTCATAGTCAGCCATATTCCGATCAAAATATACAGACATGTCCACATAATAGAAGGAATCCCCATATTTAACATTTAGATGTGACACATGACTTAATTCGTCTGCAAATATGGCCGATTAACGGGCATTTCCTCCCACTGCAAGCACCTGGCTGCAACCATGATCATGATTAGTAGGTCATTTGCGCATGTGATCTGTGTTGACCAATGAGATGCCGCTTCCCTCGCGCCTTGTTGTTCCCAGAAGTCGCCATTACATTGTCGCCATATTATGATGATTTTAAACAATCAATGGAAGAAATTAAAATTGTAGATTAGTTTGGGGGATTGCAGTGGTAGTGAACAGTCCCTTAATGTAATATAATGGAGTAAAAATGAGTGGACCGACACCGACGGGCAACAGTTGCTCGCTAGAGGACTGTTACACCAATATTTTTGCCCTGGTAGGTATTTTTTGAAACTGATAGACATGTTTGCTGTTCCGACAAATTTGCTAGACACGTTCAGTGTTTCGGCTAATGGAATGGGCCACGATGGAATATTGTGTTATATTGCACGCGTTTTTCTTGCAATAGGAACGTAGAGTCTTTCTATGGCGTTCATGGCGATAAACGAGAAAAATTTATTGCAAGTATTGCATTCGTTTGAAACCGATATTTGACCTCGTTTTAGTGCACATGTGTTGCTGTCAAATAAATAGACACATGTGACTGCTTTAAGTATAAGTTAATGTTGCATTCTAGTTTATAGAAGTAATTTATATAAAGTTCCAGTCTACTGACTCGTCTGTCGCTTGTTTTCACTGAAAAAATCCATGTCACATTTTGTCAGAATGGTGCCATGAACTTATGACTCTTCAAAACTAGGTTATTATTTGTTGATGTCAGCACTTCAAGTTGATTAGAATCACATGCTTGGTGAATGATTATGATGTCTTACATAATAAATAGCAACTCGTGTGAATGTCCAGTACGATACAGGTTTCATTTTTGATGATTTTGTTCGCTTTATATAAATATATGACATACATGTAATTCTCAGTAACTGATAGTTTAATGGCTAGTAATGATAAGAAATAAGTTTTTGACGAGAAGGTAAGTAGAAACAGAATGTATGTGCTAGTAATAAAGAACGATGTAGAGCAATGACTAGAAATAGAAGAATTCCAGACGTTTCACCCCAAGTCATTTCCTCCCAAGACGTTTCACCCCAAATTTTAATAGAACCTCAACATTTCACCCCATATAATTACATTTGTGTGTTTACATATTGATTTGGTGTTTATTTTAAAATTAAATTGTTAATTTATAGTTTAAAAACACTTCAGCCGATTAATGATTTATTAATCATTTAATTTTGACTTTGTTAGAAGGTGTGATTTAATCAACACCTTTTGAACTTGTAAGAATGCTGTGACAGTCGTTTAAAAATAAAATATGATACAGATTGGATCTCAAAGAGAAATGGAGGCTACATGTACATACTCAATGCTAACTTCATTCCTAACGCGTAAGTCCCATCAAATCAGAAGCTCAGGTAATACTTGAAATTATATATGTCAAGTCAAACACTAACTGTAATATCAATACACACACAAATTTTAGTCTAGTCACCAGGGTTTCTTCATCAAGCATGTCATTACCCTCAAATTGAGGACCATACACTTTTGTCCATTTATTTAACAACTCACTTGTGCTCATTTCATTGTCTAAATATGACTTATTTTTTAAGCAAACTTATTTAATTATATTTATCATAATGATTTTACATTATATATTTTATTTATAATATTTATACTGGGAGTGAAACATCTTCAAATGTGATAAATTACTTAGACATTTCACCCCCATTTTGGGGGTGAAACGTCTGACAACCAAATAGAACCATATTCCTTCATAAAAGTGTACTGTTCTAATAACTGTATTCCTAAAAAATAATTGGTATAAACACAGCAGCGTATATATATTATATTAAACTGTACAAGCAGTAGCAAGAATAGAACAAAAATAAACCTCTGTTAACCTTTACAGTCCTAGTGTCCAAATAATCGGACATTGTTCATATTGACAATATTATAGTCAATTATTAACTAATGAAGTTGTTGAATTTGCCTCAAGATGTATCACAAGTTCACAGCAAATTGTTTTGACTTACATTTTATCTTGTATCATCTATTCACGGCCTCCCTGGCTTTTTTATTTATGTAGCCACGACTTTAGCCTATTGAAAAAGGTTGAGCCACCAGAGCCAGAACCGTTCATTTATGTAATAGAAGTCAAATAAGACAGATTTTATTCATGATGTTAAAACAAGACATTATTTTCAAATTCTATTTCTGTTAAGGCCCTGTCCCACACTGCTGTCTGCCTCCGTCTAAATTTTTACCTCATGCAGTGTTTAGACGGCAGCAAATTCAATTTTGCTGGCCATGGATGGAAGAAAGAACAGCAGGATTAACGTCTGCTTAAGTATGAGTAGCGCCTTCATTCAGTCCAGCTTACGGAACATTGAACGCCTGAGTAACGTCTGCTGAAGTATGAGTAACAAACGAAACGGTTGAAAAACATCAACATTACGTCTATCAACTTCTTGTTTGCGTCTTATAAAAGGCGTCGACATCTAAATACGTCTGTAAACCAGCTGAGAAAGGAAAAAACGTCTAATAAACGTACGCATTTGTTTCTCAGACGGAATCGTTAAACGTCGCAGTGGGACAGTAGCTTTAACAATCAGTAAATGGCCAGTTCATTCTCCACCAAGGAATTATCGCGACATACTTGTATATACAATCTGGCAACATCAGCAGCATCCTTGTCGTCTGAAAATATACATTACAATTGTTACCCCAAACTATTTTATCATAAACAACAAAAATGGCGACATGATGCAGACCATGTGAAAAGCATGCAAATAATGCTACTTTAAAATAATATTATCAAACATACAATTTTGTAAATTTCAATGAACATTACTTTAGTTTTGCTGTTGACATCAGATAATAAACAATAAGGCAAATCTATTATAGATACACAGAACAAATAAATTGAAGCAATTCAAGGATCATAAACTGAAATATTATAAATTATTACCCTTGGTGTTGCCATGTTTCTTAACTGAATCTTTCTTCAATGCATTGTAGCCAGAAATAACTTTTATTTACATAAAAGCTCCTTATTTATGACAATTGTCAGCCGTTGACTAATCATTTATATGTATACATGTATTACACTAGGATCAATCACGGTCCGATTAATTTTCAACACCCCAAGATTATTTGCCAAACAAAGCAATCAAAGTTATTATATCACTTACCTTCGATCTAGTGTCGTAGTGATTGATCAACAACATTGTCACCAAACAATCGGTTCATCATTGTTCTCCCATAATAAAACGTGTGAACTAGTTTTATTTTTGGTGCACTTCAAAGGGCCCATGTTTAAGATTTGTATACTTTCGATCATCCCAGATATTGATTTTTACACTTAATACGCGAACTCATTATACACAGAAATTGAGAATTGGTCTCCGCCGCTTATAACGTTGAAATTGAGTAAAAAAACATTTGCCAATCACTTGCAGAATGTATTTTTTTGTCGCCAAATTCGCTTATCTTTCGCAAATGGCTTCATTGGCGAACGGCAGCGGAGGCCCTGTCTATTCATCATTAAATAATGGGAAGTATTTTGCTTGCAGATCATGCACTGTGGTGAAAACTCATGGATTTATGAATCCGTTTCATGAATATTCTTAATAAATACCTACATTTGTTTGTTCAAGCTCCCATTTATTATAATTTAAACAGGGCCTCGTATTGTTCTCGGCAGCTAAGTACGTTACTGACTGGTGTTATACTTGTCCCAAAGTTAAAGTGCTAAATGTTAGGTGGAATACAAGCAATGTAATGAATTATGAAACTAGCTGGCTTATAAAGCCTAGATAGGAAATTGAATTTTACATTAATACAAACTACAGGGTGTCCGAAACCTGTCACAGCTTTCGTTTTTACTACTGGATGGATCTCTATAAAGACTTAAGAGTTCAGTAACACGGTTAAATGAAGATATTCAAGGAGTGTTAATTGAATTGACACAGATACTGAGCTATGGGGTTTACCCATTATTTGATTGTCAATCTCAATCTATCGAGTTTGTAACCTTGACAAGGCAATGGTTATTTTAGGAAGATACACCATCTGATGTCATTCCTCCTCCACCTCTGTTTAAGCTAATTTGGGGTAGTGTTCAGTTCCATGCAAAAGAGAATGGTATGTTTGTTGAAAGAATAGATCATTGAATTATTATTGCAAGAAAATCGTGTAAAACCACAGAAATAACCCTACCTCTGTAACAGGAACCCAAGTCTCATCATGATCTGCCAAGGTCATGTTGTGACTTTTCCAGCTAATACTAACACAAGTGTGTACAGGATGAAGGAAGACACCAGGTGGACACCTGGATAGAACCACTGAACTTCCTTAGCAAGCTGGATATCTTCCTCACAAAGTCATGACATTATACCAGGTAGGATTCAAATCTGCAACGATGAGGGGCAAGTCATTTTTTAGTTTACACCTAGACCTGTATGAATGTCACAATATTTCTAATATTTATATTTATAATGTTACATATATTTTCAGACTGACATTTGCGGCATTAAGTGGCGAAAGTTGTGTATTGAGCCTTCTCAAACTAATATTGATCCACTGGATGATCCTGTTCTTAGTTCTTATGCAAGGTGTCTTCAAGCTGATATACTTTGTGTATGGAGACGGGTTGCAAAACATTCTGAGTCTAGGCCAACTGATATATCATTTGGTAAAGAGCTGTGGTTATTCTGGTATGGGGACAAGCCGTCTGGACTGGATGAAATTCTCTCACCAGAATTGAAAGGTAATTTTACAAAAGTTGTATTAATTTATCTTGGGTACATACTTTGATGAAATGCTGTACCTCTAACATATAATAACTGGTCCGGTGGTTCAGTTTTAGAACGTTCGCGTAAGATGCCAATGGGTATGTGTTCGAGCGCTGGCCGCTACACATCCAGAGTGGTACAGAAGTTGTATTTTCAAATTTGGAATTTTTAAGCATTAATTATTACCACTAGATATATAAAACAACAATTTTAATGGAGGTTGGGTGTATTGACGATGGATATGCAGTTCTTTTTTATGGGCCCTATTCCCCAAAGAAAAAAGTGTATATTTTCCCTTACTTTAAAGAAAGAAATTTCCCTTCTGTAAAATTATTTGAATTTTTTTTTAATTGGAGCCTTATAAATACCCCAATTCAGTGATTTACAACACAAATTTCCCTATCAAAATGTCCCACCATACTTCCCCAAAACGTAAAAAATGGTTGATGTGTGTTAATGGATTCTGTTTGACCGGCTCTAGTTCTAGATATTTCTGTATAAACATAAAAGTTACCGTAGGCAGAATGTGGGTCATGGTCAATGTTGAAAACTAGATGTAACATAGCGCAAATATGACGTCACAGGAATTGGATGTTTTTTTTATTTGTTGCTTTTTTTGCACGGGTACTTGTCTATTGGCCATTTAGAGTTACCGTTCTTATTCCTCTGGTTATGATAGAATAGTAAATTGATAATGATTTGTTGTTGACTCCGCAGAAAAAACTGTGACATTTCTGGTGATGTTTCTAGCCTGATTGAGACAAATGCAAATGGCAATTAGGATATAATTTTGTATAGTGCCATTTATTTGTATCTCTTAATGTAGAAAAAACAGTATAGTCTAGGCCATCATCGATACCCATACTTTCATTAGGTACTTAAAAAATTACCAGACTTGTCTATGTTGTTGTCTTTTTTAGTCGTTGATATAACCAATTCTCCTAAAGCCCGGAATTAGTAAAAAAAGATTCAAACTAACACAACAATGTTATAGTGTACAGTCATGGTGAATGACTTCCAAGACTTGTCAGACATTTGGTCTGACAACCTTGGAAAACTTGTTGGACCGAATGCAAACTATTCAGTCCGAAAACATGGTGTTAAAAAATACATTCTTTGCAGATACGTTTGTTAGAAAAAGTAAAAATACAGTAACCTATCACATTTTGCATGCATGCATTCATACATAAAATGTGACTTGGGAAGCAAAGGGGTCTGTAACAATATCAAAATAAATATATATTTTTATTTTTAGTTCAGTATCATTCATATTCTACATATTGTAAATTCAATGGGAGTAACAAGCAAAATTGCGGAATTGGGGGTTGTCAGAATAATTTCATTGACAACTCTCGAAATATTAAAATATTGAGCTGAATTGTACCGCATTGAACTCCAAAATGAAAAATCTACCAATCGTCTACAACGCAAAATTTTGCGAGTTTTTCCAAGAAAATAACCGTTTTTTTAATTTTCTGACAGGATATTGTCCGGCTATATGACCGCTCATTTCAAAGTGAAAGTAAACAAATCAAACACAAATGGGCAAATAATTGGCGTATTTCGATAAATAACAGTTAAAAATTATGATTTACTTTAACATTCACTCCTGAAATGCCTTTTTGACGACATAATCAAAGTTCAATGTCCGAAAGATAAGCGAATGTGCAGACAATTGGTGCGCGTAAGAAGAACGTATTGTGTAAACAGCAACGTATGTTATAAAACCCGTCCGTATCGGACATACGGACCGACACACAGGCCTTCTGTATCGAACCTGGCCATTTTTTATCGGTCAGGTCAGTTTGTCCGATGGGTGTTCGCCATGACTATGTGTACATCCAATAAATGGGAGTGTAATTGGAGAACTTTGACTATGGAAAAATAAGTCTTTACACTTTTCATTTTTCAAACTTTTAAATGTTAGCATTTGAAACATCAGTATTAAGTCTTTTTACTGCAAGTGCTGTTAGATAGTTTGGTATTACATCTAACTTCCAAGTGCATCACCATTTTGCCATGACCTTAATCTTTAATAATAATTACTAAGTAGGTCTTTGGTTTCAATTTTGCAAATCAATAACTGTGTTTAGTTATATGGGTTATATCTCTACTTAACGTTTTGTACGGATGTATGTTTTGTTTTTATGCACTGATTTATTTTGTTTGTTTGTGATGAAAGCATTTTGCTTATTTGAATCAATTTGCAATTCACTTCATGGAAATCTAGTACAGTTACCTCGGTCAATGGAGCTTTTGACTGCTTATCAGAAAGTTGTAGATAAAATCATTGGCAGGGGTTATGTTCTCTGTGACAATGTGAATGAAGATCATATATTCAAAGTCATTTGTCCTGATTTTTGTGTGGAAGTGATTAGTAATTCAGTTGCTTGTAGAAGAGATGACCCTTATTTCACAGAATATCTCAATTCTCTTTTTGAGTTTTAAATCTAGAAAAGTGTTTAAAATCTGACAAGAAAATCAAGTCTTAGCATACTAGAACCACCATCAGTGGCAAGACTATTTGTTGCATGATATCAGTGCGTAAGAAATGACAATATTTGGCTTGAGAAAAATCTCAATTTGGAAGTTCAGGACATGTAACTTGTAAGTACTTATTGGTAACCCAGGAACATTGGCTTGGTCAGCTTAGCAGTTCATGACTATAACACGTGAAAAAAGGTGTAAAAGTCCAACACAAAGCAGCTGTATTCATGAAAAAAACAGTTCTGGTTCTTCATTAGATAAGCTAGTGACCTTTTCGGGGTTCAATTCCGCAACCTCCAGGTAGAGCAACAACTTTGTGCTATACACTATCGCATTTGGTTAACTCTTGTTCAACTTTTTCAATTACAAATAAGATACACGTTGGATTGTTCAGTCCTCTGACATTCACATCAAGTATCAATTGTACAACATGGTATTGTATTTCCCCGGGGTTGTCTTTTCACATATTGTAGAGTTGGTTGGTAACATTTGATTGATGTACTGCAACATAAAGAACTATCACAGGGTTTTGTAAACACCAAACCCACTACTAGATTATTTCCACAGATAAGAGGGCATGAAACCATTGCAATATTGATTTTCCCCAAAGTGAGACTTTAAATCTAATGAAGGAGTATTTTGTTGATCAAGATTTATTCTACCAATTATTGTTCATTTTAAAGGACATTTTACTTGAAAACATTTATGTTTAAGCATGAATATTATCTCAGCTCATCTAATAAAGATGATTTTTTTTGTTTTATTATCAGCAGTATGTATGTTTTACCAATCATTGTTCGCTTGAAGTAAGCTATCTAAGCTTGATAATGTTTATGAATATTGTTAGTTATACTCACAATTTGCTATTTCATTCTGAAAACAATAATCATTTAGATTCGGGTGATTTCACCTTGTTATATGATATTGAATAAGAAATATGTACTGCCATTGAATACCAGCATTTAGTGTATCATTGCTTCCAATGATACAAGGGTTTGTTTTGGTCAGTATATGTAGTATGATGGCTGTTGTGTTGTTGTAAACAAATCTAGTACTTAATGATATAATCTTATCCTTGAGGGTAAGTGGCTTTACTTTGAACTATAAGTTATAAGGTGCAGTCCGTTTCATTACATTCAAGTAACCAGAGATTTCCCATTTGTTTTGACCTGGCAATATTTTTAGGGAAACTGTATGAACATTTAGGCCTAAAACATTATGATTCCTCAGGGTTCCCATTTGACCCTTCGACCCCA
Organism: Mactromeris polynyma; assembly: GCA_032209605.1. Taxonomy (NCBI): domain Eukaryota; kingdom Metazoa; phylum Mollusca; class Bivalvia; order Venerida; family Mactridae; genus Mactromeris; species Mactromeris polynyma. Next base: position 10,191,587 of record JASFXZ010000017.1, read on the forward strand.
GGAATTTCCAAATAGCCACATTTTGACACTCAGGATTCTGACTGAAGGGTCAATTTTTCTCAAAATTATAGCATATTTGACTATAAAATGGTAAAATCTGGTCAAAATTTATCAAAATGACCCTCGAGATTCAGCATGTATTAGAACCCCTGATTCCTGTAAACAGACACTCATGTTTAATTATTTGTCCCTTCCCCTCTTCCAAATGTTTTAAAGGCAAGTCAGATAAAGTGAACTCTGTCCCTATACAAATGTATGAAAACATCTAAATATAACTTATTAAGTTATAACATC